>JAJOZX010000353.1:995000-1377500 GCA_023014485.1 Bathynomus jamesi
TGCCGATACCGATTCTTTGCCTATATTTAAAAAAAATCAACTCCCTTCATAAATTTTACTAATCTATGGTGAAACCTTTCAACTTTCATATTTTTTAAATTTCAAAAATGTTTAATAAAATGCTTTTCCTTAGCTCACTGCACAATATACAGTACCAGAATTTTTACTCATACACCGTAGCTAAAATGATGTTGAATAGTTTTATTACTCAGTAAAATGATAAAATAATTTTATTTTAGTTTCATAAATTGAAATTGGTTTTCCTCATGTTGAAGGTATTTTCTTTCTTCAACAATGGAAGCAGCAAAAAAAATTTTTGATTAAAATTTCAAGGCCTTCGTGGCCAATTTGAATTAAAAATATATATATATACAATTTGGGTTTATAAAGTTATTAAAATACTTAAAATAAAGTCAACATAATAAGATGGTTTAATATATAAATTATAAGGTACAACTTATTGTAATATTTAGAGATTAGCTAGTTAGAGAAAATGTAAATTTATGCGCAACTTAACTTATTAAGCTTTGCCTTTTTCGTGAATGTAAAAGAATCGACTAAATTTGAGCCATGCCGATACTCAACAAATGGCCGGTGAAGCCGATGCGGATGCCGATTAATCGGTACATCACTAATATATATATATATATATATTATCTGCATTTATGGAACTGCGAAATTTATTTTTCATCCTTAGTAAAGACAAATATAAATTTATTTCAATTCCAACATACGTGTTGCGAACCCTTTTATCTCGTCAAGCACTGAAAACATATTTGAAAAGACGCTTCAGAAATACAATCACTATTCCTTATTTACCAAATAAACATTATTGAAGGCAAGTGCATATGACCACCTCTCCTGCCTGTGTAAATAACCGTTTCTCATATCTCGATTATCATAGTAAATGACACCACAGAATTTGGCATTCTGAAATATTTCTCTCCATTAATCACAATCTTCGTGTGTGTGTGTATATATATATATTATATATATATATATATTATATATATATATGCATATAACTGCAATGACCGCGCAGTTTATGTCGTTTCTATTCATATATATATATATATATATATGGGATGAATTTCACAATTAAACTCGTGAAATGACTGAATGATGCAAACCCACAAGGAAAAACAAAAAAAAGTTTGAAAATAAGTTTTATACTATGTCGTTTGGATTGGCGATGGGAAATCCCCTTTCACCTGTTCTAGCTAACTTATATATGGAATTTTTTTAAAGTAGAATTTTGCCTACGATTGTTAATTTTAACCTGGTTTGGTACAGGTATGTAGATGATATTTTATGCCTTTGGCCTAATAATGTGGATGTTGACTTATTTCTTGGTAGGCTCAACAATTTAGTTCCATCTATTAAGTTCACAGTTGAAAAAGAAAATGATGGAAGCTTATCTTTTCTGGATCTAAAAATTTGGAGATGCTCTAATCAGTTCAGATTTGAAGTTTATCGTAAGCCTACTAATAATAACTCTTATGTGAATTTTTATTCTGACCATCATCCTTCGATTAAATCCTCTATTTTCTCTGCTATGTTTCTTAGAGCATTGAGAGTTGTCAGTCCTGAATTTTTAGATTCCGAGTTATGCAATATCATGAATATTGGTACTAAATTATGTTATTCTATTTAATTTTTAGATTGCCTTAGGAAAGCCAAGAATAGGTATTATAATAATGTAACTGTAAAGGAATTTGAGCGTAAAAATATCCTTAGCCTACCTTACCATGTCAATTTTCAATATCTTCCGACTTTACTTAAAGGAATTGGCATCAATGTCTTTTTTAAGTATAATGATACTGTTAAATCACGCCTAATAAAGAATAGCTTCGATAATCTGGTTGGTTGTGTGTATTCGATCGGATGTACACAATGTAACTCAGTATATATAGGCCAAACGGGTAAAACGTTAGATATTAGGGTAAAACAGCATAAATATGAGTGCAGAACAACAAGTAATTCCAATGCATTGTTTAACCATATGTATAGATGTAATCATAGCAACAAGTGGGATAGTTCTAAACCGCTTGTTAAAAAAACAGATATAATTGAGAGAAATGTTCTAGAATATGCATTTATCCATTTTAAAAACAATTTCAATAACAGTGGGGGAATGTATAAAATTGACAATATCTTTTTAAAATTCCTTTTGCCTCTCATTAACTCTTGTTGAGTATGTACTAATTGTTTTGGTTTCCGCCACGTTGTATATATTTATTGGCATCTTGCCTTCTCTCTTCATTCCCTGACGAGGTGTAGCTCTGGATACACGAAAGGCCTTGGAATCGTTTTTCTTTTTCCTTGTGGGTTTACATTATATATATAATATAACCTTTGGTTAGCTTCCGCCCGAATTGATCATTCTGACGAAGGCCAAGCTTTTCACTTCACCTTAGACCTACAGTTGAACGTGGAATCCGAACCACGCCCCACCAGTAGCGCAGCGTCTTAACCACTAGGTCACCCATGGTACCCATTTATCTACCAACCACTTTCTTTATTGTGCGGAAGGATGAACAGCTGGGTTTTGCTGCGCGCCGGCTGCTGCCACCGGGTCTCGAACCCGGGGCCGATGGACTCGTAGTCAGCGACGCTAACCACTACACCACTATATATATAATATATATATATATATATTTTTTTTTTTTTTTTTTTTTTTTTTTTTGCAGCCCTTAATGAATATAAAACATTTATTTTGATTTATTTCCTGCAAAAACCATACAAATATTTACAATTATGCCAGTTATACGAACAAATTACGTTAACAGCATTTTAGTCTGTTTTTCAGCAAATAAACTACTTACTATCAATAATATATTGTACAGGGTGTCCCATAAGTCCGGCATCATAGGAGAAATTCATATTTTTCTATTTCTACAAATCATAATTCATATTTTTCTCTTTCTACAGGCCATAATGTCTGTGAGCAAGGAAGAACGAATCCAGATAATTCTACTCATAGGATCTCACGCCACTAGATTTTTATCTCTGGGGCCACTTGAAAGCGCTGGTATACGCAGAGAAAATTAGAAGTGTTGAACATTTGCGGCAGCGCATTATTGGGGCATGTAACACCATTACTCCTGACATCATTCACCGTGTGCTTGCTGACTGGGTATCACGTCTGAATTTGTGTATTGAAAACAATGGTGGACACTGGACATATTGAGCACGTTCTGTAAATAAAAGCTTTTGTTTTGCCTATTTTTATTATTTTTACTATGATGCCGGACTTATGGGACACCCTGTATATTATATATAACGAAAACATTTCCCTTATTCACTTCAGTTCAAAATAAAACGGAACGATGACTGCTACAGCTGAATTCTTTAAAATTATATGTTTCACGGATATCACCTCAAGCAGTATATATTTATTTATTACATAAGTGCTTAATTTTTTTCTCTCTCTCTCTCTCTCTCTATATATATATATATATATATATATATATATATATATATATATATATATAAGATAGATTTCACAAAACGCAGTATTTTATACATATACAAAATTACTCTATTAAAAAAGTGGGTTGCTGTCTAGACAGGAATGAACGTGTATTCTACATCAATATTTAACAGGACTGATCATTTGTTTTACAACAATATTGATCTTTTACAACAATATTGACCTTTTACATATAAATTATATATTATTTAAAAAGTTGCATTTCTTTTAGAGCGTCTGTTAGTTCGTTATTTCCTTTCCTTAAGGGCCCGATGGTAGCGCGCGTTTTTGTTTTCCTTTTCGCATAGCTATAGAAGTATTCTGGATTTTCCTTCATTGCTTCTACCGCCTTTTCCGCTTCCCTCTCTGTATGGCCCTTAATCAGGGTTTGTATTTCCCTATCGATACTCTCCAGTTTTTCTTGTATTGCTTTCCTGGCATTGTTGTCTCCGCAATTAGCTAACTTCGTGGCTACTCTCTTTTGCGGAATATTCTTCTTTTTTGCCTCTCTAGCCAGTTTCTCTTTCCTTTTTGCTGTGTTTTCGGAGCATATTTTTCAAAAAATTTCAGTGTCTTTTCCTCCAAGGTTGTTAGCATTTCCTCCTTTTTTTATTCTCTAAGACTGTTCTCCACTCTATTTGGGCCATGTGTGATCTGATTTCTTCCAAATTTATGGTCTTGGAGTTTAAGTTAAAAGCCCCAAATTTGCTTCTTCCTTCCGTATGTGTATTGTCTTTTAATGTTATCGCCATATTTGTTGATAACTCGATTATGTTGTGGTCTGAGATAATAGTTGGCGTTATTTTAATATCAACAATCAAGTTCGTGTTATTCGTGAATACTAGATCTAGGCAGTTATTTTTTCTGGTATTTTCTGTTATCTCCTTTGTCAGCATAGACTCGTTTGTGAGAGCCATCAGCATTTTTGCTTGCTCCTGGTCCTCTCTTGTGCCCCCACTTATCTTGCTGTATAAATAGATTTCTACCCACCTTTTGGTATTTTAAAAATAAGAAATTAAAATCGCCGCAGATGGGGATGGAGAGTTTACAGACTTTATTAAGGTTCTGATATCATGAACGGCATCCGAAAATTTTTCAGTTGAAGAGTTTGGAGGTCTATAGATGACTATCAGTACCATGTTTAGTTTCTCTATTTTCACTGCAAGGGTTTCCACGAAGCTCTTGGATTTACTTATTACCGTCTCTGTTATATGCCTCTCATGTACGTAAATAGCACATCCACCTTTACGTCTCGCTGTTCTATCCGCTCTTAGTAAGTTGAATCTATCGATATGCAATTCTTTCTTATCGATACAGTGTTCGCAGTTATCGCAGTTTCCTTGGCAATCTTTAAGATATGTTTCTGTTCATTTGTTCGTTCTCCCTCCTCATCTTGTGCGGAACGCTCTTCTACACAAGCGTCGTTCTTTATATATATATATATATATATATATATATATATATATATATATATGATGTATTATTATTTTTAAAAGGAAATGTATATATTAACTATTTCCACCATTATTTATAAGTTTACTAATAAAAATAATATCATGACATGCAAAAAAACTTCACTTTTTTTTACGTGAAGGTCAAAATATGAAAATAAAAACCCACTCTAATAGACAGAGTTTATTTCCACGACAGTTTCGACGCCCACTGGCGCCAGTGGGCGTCGAAACTGTCGTGGAAATAAACTCTGTCTATTAGAGTGGGTTTTTATTTTCATATTTTTAATATCATGACATGTTAGTAAATATTGTTTACAGATATGTTTCTGTTTGCTTCTCACTCTTTTTTTAAATTATGTCTATGCATGTGTTTTATAGAAGTTCATGTCATCAAGAATGGAATGTGGGCGCTGTCGTCCAAAGATAAGAGAAAACTAAGGAAAAATAAATAAAAAATGAAAATATCTACAGTATATCTATATTGATGATGATTAAAACATTTTAACTACCACATTCATAAAAAGACTGAGGCCAGGGGTTCGACTCCTGATAGTGTAATATCACTGTTATGCCGAAGAGAGGATAAAGTGGTGGCCACTAAAGGTCATAGTATAACGTCAGACGCCCGCGCACACACACACACACATACACACACACACACACATACACACACACACACACACACACACACATATATATATATATATATACAGGGTGCGGCATAAGTCGGTTTACCGAGAATAATGGAATCACCTTGTGAAGAATAATATTTATCATTTACTACAGAAATTATTCAAAGTGTTATCCATCATGTTCAATACATACGTTGCATCTCTGAACCACTGAACAACATATAGCGCAGCACAGTTCTTTGTTATTATTCAACGTCTCGAACTCTTGTCGTATCAAAGTCTTCGTGTGATCGAAGTCCCGAGGTTCCTGACAGTAGACTCTATCTTTGATTATATCCCACATTGAATAATCACATCACAGTAATTATTCAATGTGAGGTATAATCACAGATAGAGTCAACGGCCAGAAACCTCGGGACTTCGATCACACGATGACTTTGATAGGCCAAGAGTTCGAGACGTTGAATAATAACAAAGAACTGTGCTGCCCTATTTGTTGTTCAGTGGTTCAAAGATGCAACGTGTGTATTGAACATGATGGAGGATACTTTGAACAATTTCTGTAATAAATATTATTCTTCACAAGGTGATTCCATTATTCTCGGTAAAGGGACTTATGCCGCACCCGGTATATACAGGGTGTTTCATAACATGTGGGACCCACTTTCAGGATTGATTCAGGACCTGAAAACAATGAAAAAAGTTTATATAAACATATACCCGAAATCGCTTTGTTTCCCAGTTACAGCCCGTTTTGTGTTCCAGCAATTCTTTCCGCAAACTGTTTACAAACACTGCTTGCCGACAATGTTTGTGAGTGTGTACGAGACTTATTTCATGTATGGCCTTGCCGATTATAATGTTTCGTACACTCTATGACATGTTTCAGTATCGTTGAGTGTAGAGCCATCAGTCAGTCAGAGGTGCATCGCGGTGTTTCACTGTTCGTATTCGTAACTTCTTACGTGAATAAGTGTAGGCCAGTGAAAAAAAACCTTAAACGTTTTTGTGCTATTTAATGATAGTGTGCATTTGAAGTGAGAATGGAGGCTTATTCAAACGGAGAAATGGCAGACATGCATCTCATGTATGGACTTGCCGAGTGTAATGCGGCCGCAGCAAGACGTCTGTATGCGGAAAGGTTTCCGAATCGCCGTCTGTCAGATAAGAAGACCTTTCAGAGAATAGACAAGCGTCTTGGTGATACAGGACTATTCAACAAGCGAGTTTCAGATGGTGGTTGACCAATCAGTGCTAGAACTGTTGAGTTGGAGGAGCGGGTCCTTAATCGCGTGGAGGAACATCCTGGTGTCAGCACCCGAAGGATAGCAGCAGCAGAGGGTGTAAGATACACAACTGTGTGGAGAATTTTACGGGAACAATAGGCTTTACCCATATCACATTCAGAGAGTACAAGGCCTTACTGAAGCTGATTTCCCACCACGAGAGGCTTTTTGTACTTGGTTCCTTCAACAGTGTGCTCGCGATCCTCTTTTTCTATCCTCCGTGTTGTTTTCTGATGAGGATGCCTTCACAAGAAATGGCGTGATCAATTTTCACAACACTCACCACTGGGCCGAAGAGAATCCGCATGCCATCATCCAGTCAAGGCACCAATAACAATTTAGTATCAATGTATGGGCAGGACCTACTGCCGACAACTTAATCGGTCCTTTTGTTTTGCCTGGAAGATTAACAGGAGAATCCTATTCCAATTTTTTAAGGAATGATTTAAGCGATTTACTAGATGAAGTTCCTCTTGGTGTCCGACGTCGTATGTGGTTTATGCATGACGGTGCTCCGCCTCATTTTAGTCGAGTAGCCTGAGACTATTTGGATGACCATTTCCCTGATAAATGCATAGACCGTGGAAGACCTATTGCGTGGCCTGCTCGCTCCCCGGACCTGAATCCACTCGATTTTTACCTGTGGGGTCACCTGAAATCCATCGTTTACGTGACACCCATTGACAACGTTGAAATGCTTTGCCAACGTGTGGAACAAGGTGCCAGAAAATCCGAGCAATACCTGGAATGTTTGAACGCGTCAGGCAGTCTATGACGAGGCGTGTTCAGGCGTGTATTCAAGCGCAAGGCGATTATTTTGAGCACTTCCTTTAAAGGTAAATTGAATACTTGCTGGAACACAACGGGCTGTAACTCGGAAACAAAGCGATTTCGGGCATATGTTTATATAAACTTTTTCATTGTTTTCAAGGGCCTGAATCCATCCTGAAAGTGCGTTCCACATGTTATGAAACACCATGTATATATTGTATATACCAAAAAAAATATTTTCAAGTTTAAGCTGGATTAAGTTAGGTTACTCTTGGGGCAGCATGAAAAATTAGGTTAGGTTACTCTATATAAATTTTTCTACTTTTTTTAGGTGGTGTGGGACCCCCACTCCCTTATCATTCCCCATCCTCCTTTGAGTAGGGGGGTGTTAAATAAAAATTTCTAAATACAAACCGTGTAAGGGTCCTCATTTATGCATTTTGAAGTGCTGAATTTGAATAAAACAAGAAAAATTTGATTTTAGGTTATTAACCCTCCTTGACATAGGGTCTGAATATTTCCAACCCCTTTTTCATGGAAAATTCCCATGTTCTTTATTCGGAATAATGATTTTAAACGTTTAATTTGTCATAATTATTGAACCAAATATATTTTATCCTACCTTCAAATTGGGAACTCTAAATAGATAGCTCCATCTGTGACTTTCAGCGTGACCTAGAATGAACATTAACTTAAAAAGCGTAATAATGTACCGTTTATGCACAAACAATATCTGATAATGTTTTTATTACAATACAAAATAGCAAATAAAGCATCCCTGTGACCACAGAATCGACTTTATCTGAACATCTTGTTGATTGCCCCTTCGAAGTCGTCCATTTTGGCTCTCTCACCCATGTTGAAACGATTCATGTAGGTTTTTATGTTTTTCGCATATTCTGATGAAGTCATCATCTTCTGTACCTCCTCAGACGAAAAACTCTGATGTTTTTAGATACACGAGCGATGTGTTTTTCGCGTATCTAACCTTTCTGTACAGTCTATCCACTTTCTCCTTCTCACAGATGTTTTCTCTGTTAAGGAACTGGTCCACTTCCCCTGGGACAGTGAATGGTCCTCCCATGCACTTCAGTTTCTAAAGATTTTAATTTTTCTGTCGTTCGATGGCCATGTTGGTAATTTTTTCTCGCTTAGTCTATCCCTCTTCAGAGCCTTTCATTTTTCATTCCATGACAGCCTCATTTTTTACAGTTCAGTTGTTGTCGTTCGGTACTTATTGAATGTACCTGGTTCTGTCTGACTTATCAAGTCAGCACTCTGTCGCTTCACTAACACAGATGCTGCTGCCGCAAGATGCCTGGTGCCACGAACCGAGAGTTCATAGTTCACAAAACTGACAGAGCGCTCTTCGGCGAGATTATGAACAGGGACATGCTGGAGCTTTTCTGAGGAGAGCAGGTCAACTCGGTACTGCCCTGTTCGGCCTTCAAGCCCACCAAATCCGAAAATGTGGCCTTTTTGGTGCTCAAAACTCTCTGCCAACATCTTCAGCAGGGGCTTCATTAGCTGGATTAGCTGGTGTTTGTGTAGTTCACTATATTCGCGTATGGACTGCACAACCTCAGGCCTGTATAGGCTCTCTTGGAAGGTTAGATCAGTGATGAAATTAAAAGCGGGCATATCCACGGACAGAAGAGACTCAGCCCGTGTTTCTCTGAGCTCTTCATACAGAATTTTAAATGCAGGAATCAGTTTATCATATGTTGTCGAGCTGAACGTCGTCAGTCTAATGTGAGGGTTTATCAGGTGAATACCAGTGAGGGCACCAGCGCAGAGGAGCACGAGAAGAAATGCTATTTCCTGAAATGATCTGCAGATACTGATGAACTGGTTGGTGACGTGACTCATCTCTGCAAAGAATCGTCTTCCATCTTCGTAGTGGTTCAGCGTCGTTGCTGCACAGCTTATGAATCGATCAAACCGTTCGTCCTTCAGTGAGAGGGTCTGATTCTTCTTGGTGTATTGCTTCATCGAATTGGAATGCGTAGTTCCATGGCTTGTGATCAGAGTCATGATTCTCGTAAAGCAGTCAATCAATTGCTCTGTTGCACTGTTCTTTCTGTTAGTACAGTCGACCAAGAATGCTGCATAGATTTTATTCTGCCCTATTTCTTGTTCAGTGGATATCCAAAACTTTACAAGCACCCTCATGACCATCAGGGAAGGATGCACGTTGCAGAACAAGTGAAACTTGGGATATTCACCTTCAAAATCCAAAATATTGCAAACAAGTTCCTCAACCTTTAAATTGTGGGACGTTTGATCTATCAATACAAAGCTTATGCGTAAGTAAAGAGTCTTGGCTGGAATTCCACTCGCAGCCTCCAGCATGTGAAATGTTGCCACTAGAGGTGGAAAGAATACCAAAATTTTGTAACTGGATGAGTACGAGTACGAATACAAGTACATACTTTTTGGAGTAAGCGAGTACGATTACAGCGACTTCAGATTTCCTCGAGTACGAGTACGATTACAGGGATTTCAGATTCCCTTGAGTGCGAGTACAACGTTTTTCAGTGCTTTACCTGGTGCTTCTTCTTGTTTTGCTTTCCTCTCGTTGTCAGTGATGAAAATATGAAATAATTTGGAGCAATCATCGTTAAATGAGGAAATTTTTGCATTCAAAGTCCGTGATGCGGTTCTTGTTTTCATCCAGTGCAAAATCTCCCGAAAGCGCTTATATAGCTTGATAATTCACCTTACGACTGTCACTTGTGAGACTGTGTAGATGTTGCAGAACTCCCAGTGCTCAATAAGGATGGCGGCTGTTATCCTTGAGGCATCTTCCATCGATCTGTGAAGAAAGGAAAAAATCTGAATAAATGCATGACCATTAAATCTACGTCAAAAGGAAATATCTATATTTTTCTCAAATATTCGTAAATAGGAACATTATAATATGAAAGATAAACTCATTCATACCGCTGCTGAGCAGCAGCTTGTTTCCATCATCTCAATAATAAGCTTTCCCACCGGTAGTGCTCCAGGCGGAAAGCTAAGGCACATATTGTCCACAAGGAAACTCAAACTTCAGACCCCATGTCCAGGGGAGTTAATGGCTGAATAGAGAATTTTCGTTGGTATATTTGGATTCAGCGCATTCAAATGCATAAATTAAGACCCTTACTGTACTAACTTTATATTAATAGCCCCCCCCTACTTTGAGAGATTAAAATTTTGCGTTTTTCCCCTCTTTCCCCCCTTTCCCCCTCCTTTTCTCTCGTTTTCCTCTCGTCGTTTTTGCAAACATTCTACTAAATCCTATAACAAAAATATAATAGTATGTTCGTTATAATATTTCAAGAAATAATGAACACACGCTATTCAGTAAATAGTAGTGATGGGACGATACCAAATTTTTAACGATTCCGATTCCGATTCCGATACCACTAAAAAGTCTCGATTCCGATACGATTCTCGATTTCGATTCCGATTCTCAATATTTTTAAATATAATTCTATACTTGTTTTTCTGGAAATTGTCATATTTTACTCTGGTAAGATTAACTATTTACATTATGAGTATGGTAATATAAATTATAAATTATAATAGATTGGTTTAAAAATAAAAATCAACTGTAAGTTGTAACAATTCATTTTAATCTTCTTGATTACACATCATGGATATACATGTTTTAATGTATAGCTACAATACAATAAAAATAAAATTTGTTATCCTCTTTCATTTAAATTTTAAAGTTTACATTGCAAAACTGGTTCAATTAAAAGTTAAAGAATCGTTTTAAGAATCGGAAATCATGGTACAATTCTCTCGATTCCGATTTCGATTCCGATTCCTGAAAAATGCTCGATTCTTCCGATTCTCGATTCCGATTCCGATTAATCGTCCCATCACTAGTAAATAGTGTTCAGTATGACGAATAATAATAATAATAATAATAACTAAAGTTTTATGATATTTTTTATTTTATGTTGGCGTTGTTTCCCTGTATTTTGTGCATTAATAAATATGTTAATTTAATAATTAAATTAGAAGAGTAATCCCTTTAAATTGACTTCGTTTCCTTAGTGAAAAAGAAAGGTTAGTTAATTTTTATACATCACATAAACAGGTCGACCCTGTACAACACGGGCAGGGCGAAAAAGTGTTCCGAGAATTACCCGTAGTCGTTGTAGCGGGGCCACAAGGAGGCGCTTACGTCAAACCTCTCCACAAAGGGTACAGAAGCCACACCTCTCTCAGATTACCTTCTCCAGGGAAGGGTCACAAGAGGGCACAAAGGTACGTTGTATAAAGCTATTCATAATGCTTCTAGGACAAAATCCCCCGTGGACAAAATCCCCTCGTGGACAAAATCCCCTCGCGGACAAAATCCCCCCGGACACAACCCCCCCGGACACAATCCCCTCGCCCGCGGACAAAATCCCCCTAAGGCTTTATTAAAAAAATAAGAATACGACTGACTTTATTAAAGTTTTAACAAAAATATCACGACTTAACCTAACCAATCGTCAAGGGCGTACAATTACCTAACCGGGCAAACAAATAAGAATACGACTGACTTTATTGAAGAAGAAAAATTAAACACAAAGTCAAACAAAATTCAAAATTTAAAAAGACAAATTAAAAGCAATTCCCTTAAGAAAATCAAAAATAGACCTGTTGTTATAGTCTTGTACAATTTTCAAAATGCGAGAAGAAGAAGACTTATACTTCTTCCTTTGCGGTTCTGTCGGCAAGCCAGCGATAATTTGAGAAATAAATGCCTGTTCGTAGCTTATTTCTTGCCCTAAAACTTTTAAAAATTTCCATATGTTTGGATGCGAGCATCCGTTAGAGATGCAAAGCGTCTATGCCAGCCTTCGACAGAGTTATTTGTACGTGGAAGTTCTGTAATTGTTCTTGAGTACATATTCCAAATAGAATGCTAAAGTGGGTTCTCTTCGTCCTCGTCGGCATGGCCTTCCAATATGCTATTTTCATTCAACTGTTTATAACGTCTAACATTACGACGAAGGTGGTGAAGGGGAGGAAGTTTAGCAACTACTTCTTCCGCTTGAGCAGAGCAAGTTTGTGTAATAATTTGCTGAGTAGTTCTTGAGTTTCATAGGCACGCTTTTTAATTGCTTGAGCTACCTTTGTAGCCTCACATCGCGGATTATCCGGTGCGTGGGTGTGTTGATGCAACTTTTCAATTATTTCGTTATTCAACACTTTAACTTTAGCTTTGCATGTTGCTTGAGAACGTCGACGGTCACACTCGTAAGATATAACACCATTTGCCAAGTTTTTCTGCTTAACATAAATAAATCCGTCACACAGTAGTTTTGTTTGACCTTTATTGCTTTTAATAAACTCCATCACTAAGGGTTAAATAACTTCCAACACCTCTGGAGATGGAAAATAAACTAAATTTATGTCTAAACTTAATTTCACGAAGCCTCTTTTCTTATTCTTATTCTTATTCTTATTGTGTTTTAATTTTTCTTCTTTAATAAAGTCAGTCGTATTCTTCTTTTTTTAATAAAGCCTTAGGGGGATTTTGTCCGCGGGGGATTGTGTCCAGGGGGGGTTGTGTCCGGGGGGATTTTGTCCATGGGGGATTTTGTCCGCGAGGGGATTTTGTCCACGGGGGGATTTTGTCCTGATACCATTCATAATACAGAAGATAAATGGGATCGGGCAGCTTGGGGAGTCTCCTATTACCCTAAAAATCTGCCCGCTGTATCCACACTATATAGAACAGAGAGTAAAAAGGATTAAATGTACTTTGAATAAAAAGCATTTAAAAGTATTTAAATTATTTAGAGTACGTGATACTTAAGGTACATTGAGAGTAAGGTGAAAGATTTTCTATAATTTATAATTTCGCTTACGTTCAGACGGTTCTCACTTGCCAGGAATAGAACCGCTTCATCTACTCTACATCTACTTCCGACCTACTACACTGTAAAAATTATAGAGGTTTTCCTGCCACCAAATTACTGTGTAATTTCTTTGAAATAATGTGAAAATATTACACTTTTAATGGAGTAAATAAAATTTAATTTTTAAGAAAAAAGGAATGTGACTGATGTGCAAGTTTCCTTTTTCCTTAAAAATTTAATTTAATTTTACGCCATTAGAAGCACGATATTTTCCTATAATATCAAAGAAAAAACTCCACCGCAGTTTGGTGGCAGATGAGATGCCCCCTAAATAGTAATAAAAATTTTCTTTATTTTTTACAGGGTATCAGTATGTTCTTTAAATTCTTTATTGTTTGCAGAGTACATTTTGTCTTTTTTTTTTTTTTACTTTCCCCTCTAAAGTAGACGGAGCGCAGTTTTTTTTTATATATATATTGTTCTTTATAAGAGATGGGTCTGAATAAATTTAAAGCATGAGTTAGGAACGAGTGGTAACAGTTAATGGTTTATTAATTGCATTCATATTTGTTCATTCCCTCGAATAACTTAATGAAGATCCGGAGGCAGTTTAGACGCGAGTTTGGGTCGCAGTAATCTGGTGTCGTTCATCGGATCTCGGAAGAGTTTCGAGTGCGAGAGGAGACTTCCACCGTCGCCATGTGACTCCCTTACCATCCCCCATCACCCCCAAATGGACTCTAACCAAAGAGATCGCAGAGAGCTCCACCTCAGGAAACTTTCTCACTCTCCCCACTCTTCCCAACACTCTACCAGGGACTCTTTCCTTAGGTCTTCCCCCAGGGAATTCCGCAGGAGTCAAAGTGAGAGAGTGAGTGGTTCGCCACTGGTGGACACTCCCGTCAGGAGTGAGTCTGTGAGAGTTTCGAGAGGGAGAAATGTCTCCGGTTACTCGTCTTCTCTAAGGTCTCCGAGATCTCCGAGGTCTCCGAGGAGTCCACGCTCTCCATACTTCGGCAGGGGAGACTTCCTTATGGGAGAAATAAGTCCTCCGCAGAGACCGGAGGAACCGCTTCCCAGTGATCCATTCAGGTAAGGAACCAATGTACGTTACGCGACGATCCGTCTTGTATTGTAAGTTCCATACTATTCAAGGGCAGAACTCTTTAGAATCCTTCCATTTATTCTTTGAAAAAGTATTATAATTCTGAATTTAAGATATATATATATATATATATATATATATCGGAAATTGGTGTGTTCCGAGGGAACCTTCTTCTAATGAGGAATATGAAAACTGTCGTCAAAATTCTTACCATCTTTAGTTAATCCAAACGTTTCGTTCCATCTTAGCAACATCTTCAGTGGAAGTAAGCTTCAATAAGAGATGACGGAAAGAGACTGGAACCACGTTAAAGAGAAAGTGGGAGAACATCCCGGAAAATAGCTGGTTGGTCATTTAATGCCCCGCTCTTCCTTGATTGCATTAATTTTCGTCATCCCAATATTAAATTTACTATAGAAAATGAAAATGATAATAAGTTAAACTTTTTGGGTGTCACAGTTCCACGTAACGACAATTGCTTTCAAACCTCTGTATTCAGGAAGAAAACGACTACTTTACTGGGCACCAATTTCTTTAGTTTTAAACCTTTAAAGTTCAAATTGGCGAGTTTGACATACAAAATTAATAGAGCTTTTAGAATCTGCTTTTTTGGTCCTCTTTCCATAATGAAATGCAATATCTGAGGTAATTTTTAAAGTAAATTATTTTTCCTAAAGATATTTTTGAGCGATATCTTCATGCTTTCTTGCAGAACATTTTTCAACCCAAATATTAATTCGGGATGTACCAAAGATGAAAATGTTTTTTCAAACTGCCATATTTGGGACCACACACTCATAAACTAAACATATCACTTAAGGAGATTTTGTTGGAAACTTATCCCCAATGTCATTTTATATATTTTAATATGAACTCCCTTGAAATCCACTTTCATCATAGAGAACAATTACTCGAGCTTATATAATCCTGTGTTGTATATCTTTAGGAGTGTGCGGAATCCCACTACGTGGGTCAAACCACTTTACAATTGAAACATAGGATCAGTAAGCATAAAAGTATTTCGCCCAGAACTGGTTACCTTTATCAAAACCAGAGTATTCAACTATTAATAATCATCGTTTTTTGATACTTCGCATTCCATAGTCATAAATAATTTTTAATTTTTAGAACCTAATTAGGAAGACCTTGGCTTGAAAATACTTGAATCCCTACACATTAAAACTCATAGGCCATCTCTTAATGAACAGACTTCAGTTGTTAAACTTTACATGAAATAACCACCTAATTAAATGACCAACCAACTATTTTCCGGGATGTTCTCCTACTTTCTCTTTAACGTGGCTCTAGTCTCTTTCCGGCATCTCTTATTGAAGCTTACTTCCACTGAAGATGTTGCTAAGATGAAAAGAAACGTTTGGATTAAATAAAGATGCTAAGAATTTTGACGACAGTTTTAATATTCCTCATTATATATATATATATATATATATATATATATATATATATATATATATTATATATATATATATATATATATATATATATATATATATATATATGGTGTTCAGCAAAGGTCTGAAAGCATAAACGCTTTCCGACAGGTAGAATCAGCATTCACCAAATAAATAAATAAATAATATAAATAATAATTGGATCATCTGAAGATCAGGGTCCCCATGTAGTCTTGTTTTTTTGCTTTACAGTACCAAATATAATAATAAATTAAATTAAATGCCCGGTTAGGTCAACTGTACCCCCTTGACGATTGGTTAGGTTAAGTCGTGATAGTTTCGTTAGTTTTAAACGAAGATATCATTTGGTAATTGAGGCTGTGCGCCCTGATCTTCAGGTGATCCTAATAATTAAATAATTAATTAATAATTAATTGTTACCAATGTGCTTAAGATCTTGGCTCGCTTATCTTTAAACATTTATGGCATGTTTTCTGTTTTGTGTAAGATGAGTTACCGCAAATATTTTTATATTTTTTGTAAATCCAAAATAATTTAAATAATCTAAAATAACGTAAAATGTCAATAATTTACTGAATATCACTTTTATAAGTAGGGCCTACATATAAAGATAATCTAGACAAGGTCTTAAACACATTGCTAGTAATTACTTAGTAATTAAACTTAAATATATAATAAGTGATTTTAAGTGATATTATTATTAGTAGTAGTAGTAGTAGTTAATTAATTTATTGGGGTTGTTAACCTCCTTCGCAACATCTAAGGTCATATGACGGAGGAGACCTACAGTACAGCTTTACGTGGGATCCGAACCACGGGTCGCTACATAATCTGGGCGCGGAGGACGGTCTCCCATCCAACTACTACCCAGACCCAATGTCGCTTAACTTCTCTCCGGGAAGCGGTGTTACGACATCGGCCACGACATAGCCTAGTAGTAGTAGTAGTAGTAGTAGTATCCAAGAAATATTGAATGATTTCTAAAAATAAAGGACTTAATATCGCTAATATTATTATTATTATTATTTCCAGTACTGAGTTTCTTAATAATAATTCTAGATAAGAATTTGCAGTATGCTAAGAATACATTGGTTACACCACAAACCCCATTAAAGAGAGATCATACCAACATAAATATTGTCCAAGTAAAATTAACGAACATTACAGAGTAGATCATAAAATATTAAATTTAAAAAATATCTCACAAAACTTTCAGATCTTATACTCATCACATAACGTACAAAAACTAAAAATTGCCAAAGCCTTTTACATTAAAATGAAAAAACCGAAAATCTATACTATAATAAGAGAGCTGTCCGTCTGTCCGTCTGTCCGTCTGTCCGTCACACTTTCAGAAATTGTGAGAAAAAAATTCAGAAATTGTAAAAAAAATTCAGAAATTGTATTACGGGCGGCAATGTGAAGCTCAAGATTTTCATGACTGTGTTCTTTTCTGTAGTTTAGCAATGGGGGAAGGGTGGGGTGGGGGTAATCGGGGATGGGTGGGGTAATGGGGAGGGGTGGGGGTAATGGGGGAGGGGGTTAGCCCCCAAGTTGTATGAATGGGGGTGAGGAGGTTTTGGGAGATACCAGATTCAGAAATGTTGACACAATGTGAAGCTCAAAATTTTCACGGCTGGGTTCTTTTTTTGTAGTTTAGCCTGTCTAACCGTCAGCGAAGCGGCGGGAACTGTACTAGTTAATATAAAATTTAATGAACTTTCGAATATTCTTAAATTAATTGGAAATTGTATCAAACTTACAATCAAGAAAATATATATAACCCATTTTACTTTAAAATTATGTATAAAGCTCTGAAGATGTTCAAAGTATATGAACGAAACGCGTCAGCAGAAGAAAAAATGAAGACAGTATTCTTAGCATACTGCAAATTCTTATCTAGAATTATTATTAAGAAACTCAGTACTGAAAATAAAAAACTATTCAGAATATTGGAAATTAAATGTAAATCCCTTATAAAGACATAGGCTGATATCGACTTTCTATTATTATTATTATTATTATTATTATTGTTTTTTACAGTTGTTCCACCACAAATTTTGTCCATTTAGATTTTAAATCTGTCCACTAGATGCACTAGATGCAGTAAAATAAACTTTACTTTTCTATATTTTATCTGCAAATGACGTCACATTAGGCGTGTTTAAATTTTTTATTCCGTCAGAGTAACTGTAATTCCGCCTCTCGATTCGTCCGTTACGAGTGAGTTGATGATGTCATCACCTTCTCCGTCACCCAAGAGTGAGAGGTAAAACGAAGACTTTTATTCGTATTGAAAATATAATAAACAGTCCCATTATTCACCTTTTAAAAGAGAATGTTTTATCTCATTTTTACAAAATTAATAAAGTGACTTTAAGTTAAATTATATTTATAAATGGAGTAGAATTCTTTACGTTATGAACGCATTTAAAATAAAACGTATCTTTAAAACTCACGAATAAACATATATAAAACAAAAACTTCACTGATGATAAATGTTTATAATTTGCGTACGTAGCGTACGTAAAATACAACGAATGGTGAACCTTTTATGAAAGGAAAGCCCTACTCTTTCTTATTCTATTCAGGTACTGTGACTGGCGATCAGAGAGTGTTCTGAGACAGTCTTCCCTCGATAGCGGAGAGCTCGAAGACCTTTTGAACAATAGGAGACAAGTAGAGCAGGAGAGGATACAAATGAGATGCGATTCTACAACGCCGTCAGACGAAGATGAGCTCAGAAGTAAAGTGAGATACAATGATATGGGATCCCTAGAACAGGTAGAATCTGCTTAGGTCTAGTTTGTTTTTAGCTCTTTCCCTTTTAATCTCAAATTTATTCTTTTAAATGTTTCTTTGATTATGTTACTATAAATTGTCATTCTCTAATCGATAGATACAGATAGAGCCCTGCCAGAATAAAATAAGCACCTAGAGAAATTATTGTAAAAGCCGATGGAATTAAGTGCAAGTTTATAGTCTATAAATAAAATGTGCCATGCGTCGAAACGGTTTATATATTATGAAAGATGCTTTGCACACTTGATGGTGGTGATATATCTCCATTTACCAGTAATTACCATTTGGCGTAATTGAACAGTCAGATTGTGTTCGAAGCGAGAGGCGATCTTGGGCTTGCAAATGGGATAGGTCATAAAATTATTGCATTATCGACTAGGACGACTACCGCTGATTACAGAACGAACAAAAGTACTGATGCTTGCAGTGAAGTTCAACCCACGAACAAAGCTATTAACATAGCCAAATGATATCTTTTTTTATGCACGAAGGAGGGGCCAACGGCGAACGCCCGCAAAAACGCCACTTAATTACAAAAATGAGAAGGAGAGAGCAGAAATAAAGGTCCAGAGTTTTCGGGGTGCCTGGATACTCTGCGTTTGAAAGATTGGAGGTCATAGACATAAGGAAAGATGGACTGAGGAAGGTTGCTCCAGAGTTCACCGGTTGAGTAGATAAAATATTGAGAATACCAATTAACCCTTGCGTTAGAGAGTTGGACAGAAAAGGGATGACAATGTGTTGAAAGTCTGGTACTGCAACCTCTCCTTAAAGGAGAACGGATGCAGAAGGAGTGCAGAAGAGCAGTGTCTGTTATAATAGCGATAGTAAAGAGAGAGTAAGGCAACACTGCGGCAGAGAGGAAGGGATTGAAGAGGCGGAAAAATGTTGAGACGAAAAGCCTTTCATTCCAGCCGGTCAAGTAGAGCTGCGTGGGTTGAGCCACTCCGCACATGAGAAGCGTACTCCATACAGGGGCGGACAAGACCAATGTATAGAGGCAGCAACTGAGTGGGGGTGAGGAAACTGTGAGTCGGTACATCACATCCTTTCCAAGAAAGATTACGAGAGAAGGAAAACACCAAGAGTGTTAAGAGAAGAGAAAGGATTCAGTTGTGTATTGTTGAAGGTAAGGGAATAGTCGTATGGAAGATTGTGACGAGTAGACAGATGAAGAAACTGAAGTTTTGAGACATTGAAAGCCACAAGGCTTTCTCTACCCCAATCAGAGATAGTAGAAAGATCAGGGACCAGGTACGCCATAGCCGTTTCTCGCGAAACATGGAATGACTGTTGAGAGGAACGTTTTGCGAAGCGGGCGTAAAAGTGAAGAGTGGAATCATTGGCATAGGAGTGGATAGGACAGGATGTACGACTTAAAAGATTAGTGATAAATAAAAGGAAAAGAGTGGGCGACAAGGCCCTTTGCGGAACCCACACTGACAATCTGAAAGAAGATTGTGAGTAGAGAAGTGTTTAAGAATCTTCCTATTAAAGATTGATTCAAGACTTTACAAAGGCAAGACTTCAAGGTCTTTTGCTGCCTAAGGGTTGAGAGTGGCCTTCTTTCTTTGGAACAGGCTGAATGAAAGCGAACATCCAGCTGGAAGGAAAAGTGCCAGATGAAAGACAAAGACGAAAGAGTTTGCTTCGACAGGGTGTCAGCACAGAAGCACAGTTCATGAGAATAACAGGAGGGATACAATCAGGACCGTACGACTTCCTGGAGGTGAGCCCAGATATGGCAGAAAAAACATCTTTGGAATATATTCTAATTTTAAACATAATTAAATCAGAGAGAGGAGGAGATGGAGGAACAGCACCGGAGTCGTTCAGGGTTGAGTTGGAGGCGAAAGTTTGAGCGAAGAGTTCAACTTTATCACGAGAAGAGACGGCAACTGAACCCTCAGAATGGAAAAGAGGAGAGAAAGAAGTAAAGTTGTTGGAGAGATTTTTGGCTAGGTGTCAGAAAGAGCGAGAAGAATTAAGCATAGACAGGTTTCACATATTTATCTGATTAAGGAATTTTTAAAGTAAAGTTAAAGTTAAACCAAGTTTGTTTGTTTTTGGCATTAGTAGTAGGAAAAGAATATGGAATGTACGCCTCCATGTCCGAGAAAATCAGCTCCATGACGCGCTTAGCTCGCTCAGGGGGTCCCCGACCACAGAAGCAATAATAATTTCATGGGAAATCAAAGAAGTACTGCCTAAGGGCCTCCCAATCGGCACTCCGAATTCCCAAAGACGTATCCTCTTGGGAGGATCCAAAGGCCGAGTTGGAGCAATAGGCCAGGAAACAGATATAAGATTGTTATTGGAGGAGCCCAACGGAGAAAATGTTTGACAGAGTAAGAAGAAGGATGAGTGGTGAGAAAGAAATCCAGAATGATGAGCCTATCTCCGAGGCGATCGAGGATACGAGTCGGGTGATGTACAATCCGCTCTAGGTCATTCAGGATAGAGAATTTGTATGCTAGTTCACCATGAATGTAGTGAAATGGGAGTAAAGCCAAAAGTATTCCACTTTGGAAGTGAGGTAGTCAAAGAGTTTTGGACAGTCAATAGAATTAGGAGAAAGGTAGACAGCGCAATAGACGTAAGCCGTAGTCAGAGGGTATAGAATTCGGGGATTCGAGTTCGGGAATACGATAATATGTTAGGTCATTGCGTAGATATACGCAACATCCACCCTTGGAGTGAATTTAAGTATTGAGAAAGTAGGAGGGTATAGGAAAGGGGATGCTCTCAGTCATCTCAGACAACTGAGTTTCAGTGAGAAAAAAGTGAGGTTTACAGTATGAAAGGTGATATTCAACAGATTGGAAATTTGAAGAAAGGCTACGAATGTTGCAGAAGTTTGAGAAGTGAATCAGACAGACGTTCAGAACATCTGGAATGGATGGTAGCAGAACCAGCCCCGCTGCCTGGTCTGTGTTCCTGGTAGCAGCGGCGTGGAAGCTAGAAGTGGGAAAATTTATGTTTCCTTTCGCAGTGGACTCCGATGCTCTTAAAAACGATACTATGTTTTTTCGTGTTGAAAAGATTGTGTAGTGTGTAAGATGCATGTATGTGTAGTGAGAAATAGAAGGAGTATTGTGTGTTTGAGAGCATGCTGGACTGCTCACAATACTTCCCTGCTCAGTTGATGTTTATAATGCTACACAAGTATTGCAATTTGAAGGTCCATTTTATTCTCGAATCACTTTACATATGAATGGAAAATAGCTAATAAAGAACTTTACGACTCCTGATGCCGTGCACAATTCAACGCTGTGGTTTAGTATAATAGTATGAACATAGGTTAAGGGTTCTGAAATCTGACATGTATTCATTGAGGGACGTCTATTCTACTTAGTACATGTTGCTAAAATAAGGTGTTTTGCAATTAAAGGCACATATTTCGAAGAGGATTTTCCCACATATAACACTTCCTAGGCCACCAGTGAATTGGAGAGCCAGATGGTGCCCTGACATAAGCCCAACTGAACACGTTTGGGGACACCTTGATCGTCAGCGAAAACTAAAACCTATCACATCTGTGGCAGTTCTAAAGGAAAATTTAACCGAATTTATAAGAATTATTACCATGTTCTAACAAACCATAAATGTTCCTATGCCAAGACGTTTCCTAGTCTTAATGCAGCCCGTGGGAAGCTACGCGGTATCAATTAACTGTCGTCTTCCGTTTTGCTTCCTTCAAAAACTTAAAAACTTTATTCAAAAAAGGATTCAAGTGACAAGAGTTTTACAATTTTTAGATATTCGTTATGACATTAATATATTCACAGTACTCTAGTCCGAATATGCATGGAGCATGGAGACTTTTTAGGCAAAATTAATGGCATTTAGCTTATTTATTACATAAAAATAGTGAAAGTGGCAAGCAATAATAATAGAGACTTACGTCTTAATTGTCAAAGAAAAAATTTACCCTTACAAAAAAGTACTCATTTAAATTCTGGCAGGTGTACTCCTATGTGTTGAAAAGCTCTTGCTTTCTTTTATGTTTACAACTCAAATTTGAGTATTAAAACTATCATTTTTAAATAATCAAACTCTTCACTCTTTTAGAATCATTTCATTATTTTTATTTACGTTTTAAATAAAGCAAGTTTAATATTGATATATAAGATAAAGTTTCAATGCTGTTTCTCGGCCTACTTTTATATCATGTCAACATTCATCAAACCTTCGACCTTAGAAGATCCAGATTTGAGTAAACGTTACTGCGAATTCTGCTTAGCCTTGTAATTTTTTTTCATATATAAAAGGTGAATGAAGCATTGGTTGATATGTTCGAAGACTCTACAGTGACAACATCACCCGAAGTAACAGATTATGAAAGAATAAGAGTAAGTAGGAAAAAAATAACCAGTTTTAAAGTAGTAATGATGTTTTAGATTCAAATTTCTTCATACTTCCATCAACGTGGAATAAAATGCAAATGCTCATAGCTTTCTAGCCTTCCACTGTATATACTTTACACTAAAAAATTAAAAGGAATTAAAGTGAAGTTAATTATACATTTGACATTTAGAGCCAGGTCCCTTAATATATCGTTTTCTGAAAGGTGCAGTGTAGGGCGTTATGGCAATTGAGAACCACTTTAGAAGAGGAAGAACCGGATGAAGATTCAGATAATGGCAAAATGGAAGTGGCGAGTTCTCCCGAATACACGAATTTACAACCGGGTTCTGGTCAGTTATTTATCATCCGTTTTTTGTTTACCTTCTTCATAAGTTACTAGCACCCGTAGCTCAGTGGATTACACGACTTCCCTTTAAGCAAAGTGAAGATACTGAGTCGGGAGTTCGACTCCCGATGGTGCTGGTTAATGATAATCCAAGAGTCTGGCTTGTGTGTTGTGTTAGTTTGTGGCCCTCTTAATTGATTAATTGACTTATTATTATTATTATTATTATTATTACTATTATTCATAAATCACATCACTAATATTAAACAATATTCTCATATACCGGGTGTGCCAAAATAATGCACCACTTTTGATTTGGATTTCAAAATTTTATTTTGGGGTCGATTCTGTTCATTCCAATAAAGAAGAGGGCTGAAACTGTCAGGTGTCCTTGCAGTAGATTTCCGTCCACTGTGGCCTCTTATCTGGTCAGTAACACTCCCGTATGTGTTTGAACTTCTCCACAATACACTTGATTGTTTTGTAATTGGGAATTTTTGCGTTTAGAAAGTCCCTATGACATTGTCTCGTGTGTTGCAACATAGACTTCGTGTCAAAATCTGTTTCTACAATCATTGTCCGCTGTGGGAGAGAAAATTGCTCGATATGGTCAGAACTCTGGGCAACAAAACTTCTTGATGCTTTCTTTATATCACCTGAAAATAGAGAACAAATATTCATTAGTTTAAAAGCAGCAGCTGTTTTAAAAGTTGTACATCAATTTGGCACACCAAACCTAAAAGGGATTAAACAACTTTAAAATTATCTGAACTTATTCATGATCTCATATTCAGTTGTAATACAAAGATATATGCGTGCCTCTCATGCATGAGCTCGGTTATTTTAGGTGCAATAAAAAGTGCTTAATTAGGAGAAATTTTCTTTCACAAAGAGAAAGAGAGCGTTTACAATAAAACTATTTATAAAAACAACTTTTTCTGAGAACATTTTTAGATCGTTATCTCTGTTGATGAATATATTATAAGTAAGTTTTGAAGAAACATTTTACAGAGTACACTATACTTGTCAGAGTTTCTTTCAACTACTAATTTGTACTTGCAGAGGTGGAAAACCTAACAGCTACAACCAGCCACACAACATCAATGGAGAGCAGCAGCACTTCGGGACCTCAGACCGACAACCCTCAATCGTCGCAACCACCAGCGTCCTCTACCACCGTTTCAACAACTTCGACGTCTTTCCTTTCTTCTGAAGAAAGAAGAACATCTTATAGAGCAATTTTATCCCAAAAATTAAAGGTAACATTAATATACAAATACCGATACCTAATAATATGAGTCTAAAATAATTTACTATAATAAAAAGTTGCCTATTTTTTATTCTTCATTGTCTGACTCATTTCAGCATCTTGAAGCATCCTCCCAGCCGGCTCTGTCTTCTGAAAATAGCTTCGATTCTGCTGAAACCGACTGGTCTTCAACGACGGATGCGAGTCGCGCGGAAGCGATTACTACGAGCGTAGATTCTACGACCGACTCGACGGGAGACGCTCTCCCTCATCGGCTTCATCAGATGAAAGCAGACAGTGGATACAAAAGTCTCGAAACGTCCGGAGGAAAGTCGTTTATAACGAAATCCACTCAAGATTCATTTGAGCTACAAAAAGAGGAAATCATTGCCCCTGACAGAGAGGAGAAAGAGAGCGAACTGAAGCATAACCGCCCTTGGACAAGAGCTTCAGAACGTCGCAGCAGCAGTCGTTTGAGCGCCAAGAAGCGTCGAGAACTTCTCAAAGAATGGCAACACGCTTCCCTCGACACAGGTTTGGCTATGGAGGCGGAAATGAATAGTGGCGATGAAAGCAGTGGTAAAAGGTCAGTCCTCGCGCGCTTTCTAAGAGCTCATCGCCCTCAGGGTCCTCTACGGCCGGGGCAACTTCGGTTCTTACAGAGAGATTATTCCATCGATGAAAAGTCCGACCGACTCTTTAAGGAATTTAGTCAAGCGGATGTGCCTTTCGAGGGAGAGATTCCGCCTCCATCACGAAGAGCACGATTACACTCCGGGCGAAGACTCCCGCGACACCTCGAACCCACTGACTCTTCACCAAGGAGTCACAGACGAAAACTGTCTCCCCAAGACTCAATCGAAGAAGAAGATCATCTGTGGGAAGACGAAGAAGAAGATCTGCGCTCGCGAGAGGAACTTTTAATGCAAACGGAATCTCATTTCTCTCTAATGGAAGGAAATGGATAAATAAACAAAACCCCTTTTTACAACTCTATCAAACGACCAGAATAGAATATATATATATATATTTTTATTTACTAAATATATTTAGAAATAATAATATTAAAGAAATATTTTTTGTTATAACAAAGTTTTTTTTTTTTTAGTTAATTTACTGCTGTTAAATATATTTTCTCATTTATTTTCTAACTTTTAGAAAACTGAAATGGTATTCCCATAGAGAATATACAAATGTTATTTCCTGAATGAACATAAATTGCGTACACCCTCTACTGCACCATTAAATTTTGGAATTTATTACCGCCCTGTCACAAATATTTTTAAATATTACTTTATTCTACCCTAAATTATATAATTATTCAACTATTCTCTTTAACGAATACCCCTGTTTTGCATGTATACCATTTATTTAAGAAGCTCATCAATTTTTAACAGGTACTCTGGTACCTCCATCTCCAAATAAACTATTACATGTTGGTATTAACGTATTTTTAAGTGCAATAACTGTACTTAAATAAGGTAGAAAGGAAAAGGCAATAACGTGGGAATCTTGGAATTAATGCGATTCTAATCCGCGTCGCGTGCTTTCGGAGTCAGGGGATTCGAGTCCAATTGATAGTAAACAGGAGGGCCAGTAACTGGCACAAGGTTCGGGCCAGATAAACGCGGCTTACTGCGTTGATTTCTAACTATTAACCGCGAGTCACCCCTGACCTCATTGTCATTACTTCGCTTAAACGGTGTTACATACTGAGCCATTGTTTATGACGTCGAGTGCCACAAGGATGTATCATAGTTCCCCACTTTAATGCATTTTCCCTTTTCATTAACATATTATATTATGAAGTACATAATTTTAATGGTAATAAAAATTAATTATCTCAATATTGTGATGTTCTTTCTTTAATTTAGTCCATGAGAAAATTGAAAAGAATTAAAATACATCATCACCTTTGATAAATCAACCAACATATATTAAACATTAAAAAAAAAATTATTTCGCCCGACACGTTTGTTTGCTTGATTGCTTAAGCTGTAATCTGTCTTAAAAGAGAAAACAACAACTCTAAAACACTTCAGATAAATAAAAATTTACGTTTTATATGTAAAAATTACGTTTTATGTAAAATTATACCTATTAGAATTCGATGTAATGTTCTTCATTTTTCTCAGTCCGACTATTGCATGTGCACTAACAGGACTAATTCCTTTCAAATGTTCTCGGTGGACTTATATTGTTTTTGAATGTATTTATGGAGAAAATATGCCTTCTCATCTTATTTATATTAATACCTTATTAAAAAGGTATGCTAAGAACAGTATTATAATTACATATGTTTTCGCCTTGTTTTAAAAGTACGTTTAATTGTACAAACTGCCACTACATAATCTTCTCTAAAATGATAATAAAAAATTAACACTAAATTAACTTGGGTATATATTTGAGGTACATTCCATTTTCTTATAATTTTAGCTTGTTGAGAATAACTACGCGTTATTATATATACAGGGTGACGCAAAAGTCGCACATCATAGTATATTTTAACAATAGATGAGAGGGTGAGTTTGGTTTTTATGTATGGAATACAACGTACAACAAATCGATGAATTGGTACAGAATTTAAATTCTCTACCGATTCATCAATTTGTTGTACCTGGTATTCCATACATTAAAACCAAGCTCACCCTCTCGTCTATTGTTAATTTCGCAGCCATCCCCTACCAGGGCCTACCTAAAAGAAAAAAATAATAATATATTATAATCAACACTGAAAATTCCTACGACGCGCGACTTTTGCGCCACCCTATATATATATATATATATATATATATATATATATATATATATATATATATATATATATATATATATATATACAGGGTGTCCGAGAATTATCTGTACAATGTTTGGCTGTTATTAAAAGTCAACCCTGAAGTGTAGAAATTCCAGTGTTGTCCCATTTTACAGAGAATCTCATTAAATTTTTTCTGATACCAAGTTTTGACAAGTTTTTTTAGAAATTCCAGTGTGTCCGAACATTATCTGTACAATTTCATCTTTTAATAAAATTCTTGATAACACACGTAAAATTCTTAAACAAGATTATTTAGAAGCTGTATTTTCAAAAGTTTCTTTTATTAAAGTAACGTTGTTACAAACATTCGATATGTGCACCATTAGTGATTCGCAAAACATCCAATCGATACTCCAAATGTTGCCATGTACGCTGCAGCATATCCACATCAATTCGCTCAATAGCAGCTGTGATTCTTGCTTTTAAATCATCAATGTCTGTCACCCGCGTACATTTCTAAAACACTTGTCAAAACGTGGTATCAGAAAAAACTTAATGAGATTCTCTGTAAAATGGGACAACAATGGAATTTCTACACTTCATGGTTGACTTTTAATAACAGCCAAACATTGTACAGATAATTCTCGGACACCCTGTATATTAAATTTTGAATTTAAGTCCAAAATTTGTAAATAAGTTTATTTAATTTTATTTTTTAATAAGCTATCATTACATTACATCTCAAACTTTGGAGCTATTGAAGAATAGGAACCCCAGCCTTCTTTAGTTAGCTTTATAAGGCTAACTAACAAAAATATCATAACCTAACCAATCGTCAAGAGCGTACAGTTAACCTAACGATTGGTTAGGTTAGGTCGTGATATTTTCGTTAGTTAGCCTTATAAGCCTAACTAAAGAAGGCTGTGGTCCCTATTCTTCAATAGCTCCCAAACTTTTTTTATATAAGATTTCCGCATAATTTCCATGATTTTCCATATGCATGAATGCCAAATATATGTATATTATCACATTCTAAATTTATAAATGTATATATTACCAAATCATTCATAGCACATATATATGTACATAATATCAAAGTATATTTTAAACTAGTTTTTTATTTCATAAAGTGAGAGAAATAATATGTAACACTGAATAGAATGTATACAAGTGGAAGTTTTCTACATTTCCTTTAAAATTCAAGATGTGTAATACAAGTTCAACTTTCAAATTTTTAGAAGCTCATCCTATAACAGAAAGGAAATTTTCCACTCTTCTACTATGTAGAAGAAATGTGTTTCAAATGTGATATGACTGTATCATTACTTTAAATATACTGTTATCTTATTCAGTGTAGTTTGAAAATACCGTTTGAAAAAGGTTTGATAGTAACACCAAATTTCTAGTAGTCTGTTGAAGAAATTCCATTCCACTGTGTGTGTGTGTGTGTGTGTGTGTGTGTGTTCTTGGCTACCTTACGTCTTATACAGGGTGTACATAAAGTCAGGATCTATTTTTGTGAAGCACTTGGAAATTATATGGAATTCAATCATAAAATGATAAAGTGGTAACATTTATTAAATAATTAAGAGTAGGATTCAACGTGACGCCCATCAGTATCCCTGCACAGCTCAAATCGTTCCGCAGCATTTCTAAACACATTCTGGAGCATTTGCGGGGTTATGTTATCTGCAGCAGTTCGTATACGTGTCCGTAAGTTTTCAAGACTCATAATCTTCGTCTGATAGACGTGCGATTTGATAAAGCCCCATGCAAAGAAATCTAAAGGGGTTAAATCTGGTGATCTCGCTGGCCAAGGTCTGTTGCTTCCGCGTCCGATCCAGCGATTTGGAAAACGTCCATTTAGATAATCCTGAACAATTTTGGCATAGTGACAAGGAGCACCATCATGTTGATAGACGACGGGATAGGATTGTTAGTACCGTCGTCTATCAACATGATGGTGCTCCTTGTCACTATGCCAAAATGGACATAGTGACAAGGAGCACCATCATGTTGATAGACGACGGGGATTTAACCCCTTTAGATTTTTTTGCATGGGGCTTTATCAAATCGCATGTCTATCAGACGAAGATTACGAGTCTTGAAAACTTACGGACACGTATACGAACTGCTGCAGATAACATAACCCCGCAAATGCTCAGAATGTGTTTAGAAATGCTGCGGAACGATTTGAGCTGTGCAGGGATACTGATGGGCGTCACGTCGAATCCTACTCTTAATTATTTAATAAATGTTACCACTTTATCATTTTATGATTGAGTTCCATATAATTTCCAAGTGCTTCACAAAAATAGATCCTGACTTTATGTACACCCTGTATATATATTATGTCATAGGTTGCATCTCTGGGATGCACGTGGAAATCATCGCAACACGAACATTCCGGTAACGACATTAGCGGAATCGTTGTAGTTTCAGACATGTGTTGTCATTGAAAATATTAAAGACACGAAAAAAGGGATAAAATGAAGGTCAGGTTGATTAGGTTATTTAGATTAGGTTAAATGTCCCTGTGGACAGCTGAAAAATTTTAAAATGTTTTAGTGGGTTTTTATCGATTGCTTGTCGCACCTTTTTCACATTTTGCGGCGTTCGGGCAGTTCGTGGCCTCCCTGTTGGCTTTTGATGCTTTGCTCTGGCCATTTCACGGAAATTAATCACTTTCCTCGATGTACCTTCATAAACTCGAAAATGTTTCCTGAATTCTCTTTGTCTCAGAATTACAGGCTTCTTTTCGCAAAATACTGCTCTGTAATAAATGCTACTATGCTAGTTTCTCATCTGGCCATGTACCCATTCTTAATTTTCAGTTTTGAAGTAAGATTCTGGAGCCTTTCTCACAATATGAAACGAAAAAACTGGGTACTCCTCATATTATAATGTTATGCCATTTTCAAGTGTGTCCCGTTTATTTGCCACACTTGGAATAATTCATACAAAACTAGCTTTGAAAACAAAACATCAATTATTGAAGCTCTAACAAAATCTACTGAATACAGTTATCTAAAATCTTTCATACAGACAGTGGGCGGAGTTTAGTTTCAATTGATAATTTTGGCTGTGAAACCAAAATATTAAAGAAAATGGGAAAATTAAAAGTATGTATAGTAAATTCCAATTGGTAAATTTGGTAACCTTAAATTGCATATATAGAACTGCGGCAATTGTTAGGAAATACAGTACTTTATTTTTAAAGTACAACAAGCAGAGCCTTCGGCTCCCTGCCCTACGGGTAGGGCTTGTGCTTCGCAAACTCGCCTACAGCGAGGGCACCTTCGCAGAGTACCGAGATGAAGACAAAAATATTATTTTGCATTTTAAATATAGCTTCACAAATTTTTAACCCACTGGCTCAGAATGCGAAGCTCAGAAGGTTAGTGTTAGGGTTACCCCTTTGGGGGGAGGTCATTCTCCCTCTCCCCCCCAAAACCCCTCATCCCCCTTTATGCAACTTTGGGCTACCCCCCACCCCCTTGTTGCATAACCCTCCTCCCCCATTACCCCCACCCTCCCCCATTGCCCCCACCATCTCCCCCCATTACCCCCACCCGAGGTCATTCTCCCTCTCCCCCAAAACCCCCTCCCCTATTACCCCTACCTCCCTTTTCTGTTAAAAATAGTTGGAAGTTTGTGTAATACTGTTTTCATATTTTTTATGTTTTTAGTAAGGTTGAAAGGAAATGTATGAAAATGCAGGTGTTTTTTTCAATAGTTAAGGAATTATACAAAATAAAAAATTCTTTTCTCGGTAATCATGATTTGGACTCACTAAAGATCTTTAAAAAATAAAAAGTACAAATTCAAATTACTGGTGTCGCTATATCGCTGTATTAAAATGTCGGATCACCTGAAGATCAGGACCCCCATGTATTCTTGTTTTTTGCTTTACAGTACCAAATATAATAAATTAAATGCTCGGTTAGGTCAACTGTACGCCCTTGACGATTGGTTAGGTTAAGTCGTGAGATTTTCGTTAGTTTTAACGAAGATATCATTTGGTAATTGAGGCTGGGGGCCCTGATCTTCAGGTGATTCAAATGTTTCGTTGTAAGTATGAATATTTATGAATGAAAAAGTCATCCGTCTTTTGGTAGATTTTGGTTTTAATTTCTGTCGTACCCATATAGTATAATTTAGTATAATAAAACAAGGCCAAACTTCATCTAATTCCTCCACGCTGTCATTGTAGGGAAATAATTTCATGGGAAAGCTTTTGAACAGAAAATTTTAGGCTAGTGATATCTTAGCATTTACTTCAATCTCACGAATCATTTAGACTTTAAATGCAGCCTCACAAATTTTTACCCACTGACTTCGAATGTAAAGCTCAAGATTTTGATGGCTGTATTCTTATCTAGTATACGTCTACTGACCTAAATGCAAAAAAACTTCACTTTTTTCTACGTGAAGGTCAAAATATGAAAATAAAAACCCACTCTAATAGACAGAGTGGGTTTTTATTTTCATCTACTGACCTAACTGCATTTCCTGGATTTCACAAAATTGTTTGAAATTTTGAAGACTTGTCGAGGGGACTAGATTAATTTGTAGACCTTCATAATAACTTATAACTCGCAAACTTTATATGTGAAACCACAGAATTACAAAGAATGAGAAGGACCGTGATTGGTTGATACTGGCAAATCAGTCTTTGGATCACCTGAAAATCAGGGCCCCCCAGCCTTCTTTAGTTAGCCTTATAAGGCTAACTAACAAAAATATCACGACCTGACCTAACCTAACTAATTGTTAGGTCAACTGTACGCCTTGACGATTGGTTAAGTTAGGTCGTGATATTTTCGTTAGTTAGCCTTATAAAACTAACTAAAGAAGGCTGGAGGCCCCGATCTTCAGGTGATCCCAGTCTTTTTATTGCAAAAAGTAATTTTCCAATCTCCTACTCTGTAGAACAAATGTGTTTCAAATGTGATATGATTGTATCATTTTGTATCATTGCTTTAAATAGTACTGTTATATATTCAGTACTCCTGCCGCACGCTTATAAGGTTCTCGCCAAGATCATCCAAGCCAGAATCTGGACCGTAGAGGAAACGATCATGAATGAGGAACAAGCCGGGTTTAGAACTGGTAGGGAGACAGTTGACCACATCTTCAGCCTATCACAGATCATAGAGAAAAAATGGTAGAGGGATAGAGATATATATTGTTTTTATTGACTTTAGACAGGCCTTCGACTCGGTGTAGAGAGAGGGCATGTTTAGGGTGATGGAGCGCTACGGAGTTGAGCGGCAGATGGTCGACCTCATCAGGCGACTTTACTCTGCGACCAGTGCCGTGGTGAGGAAGGGACATATTTTAACAAGGAGATTCCAGACTGACAAAGGAGTGATGCAGGGGTGCCCGCTTTCGCCGCAACTCTTTAACATCTTTATTGAAATGGTGATGGCGGTCGCGCTGGAGGGGTATGATGGAGGAGTAGAGGTAGCCGGATTGCGTATCACGAATCTGAGATACGCAGATGATATCGTGCTACTAGCAGAATCACGTGATGACTTGCAGAGAGCCTTGAGGAGAGTGGAGGAGAGCTGTACGAATCTCGGCAAAAAAAAATGTATGAAGATTGGCAGCGTGGAAGAGAACATGGTTTTATACTTGACATCTGGTAGAAGTGAACAGGTCCAAAAGTTTACTGTAAATACCTTGGTGTGCATGTCACCGATAAGATGGATTCAAGAAGGAGATTTCAGAGAGGCTATTGTTGGGCTGTAGTGCGCTTGGAAGGCTGTCAAGGGTCTGGAAGGACACCACAATATCGCGAGAACTAAAGATGCGGCTGCTCAATTCTTTGATGCCACCAACGGCGCTGTATGGAGCGGAATGCTGGGTTTTGAAGAGGAGGGATGAAAGGAAACCATTGGCTTTTGAGATGAGGTGTATGCGGAGAGCGAATAACATAAGATGGGACCAGAGATTAATAAACGAAGGAGTAAGAAGGATAGCGGGAACGAGAGGGAACATACTTGACAGGGTGCGAGACATACAGAGAAGATGGTTTGGCCACGTCGTGAGGATGGACGGAGAGAGGTGGCCAAATGTACTGTTGCACGGAAAGGCCCATGGCGACAGACGGAGAGGAAGACCAAAGACATCGTGGTTCAAAGCATTCAGAGGAGCAAACGGCGAATTGAGCATGAGGGAGCTGTTTGATTTGGGTGGCGATCGCCGGGAGTGGAGAAGATATCGACATGACAGATGGGACCCGACCCGACGAGAGCCGGACGGGATTTAATGAAATGAATATTTAGTCTAGTTTGAAAATACCGTTTGGGAAAAGCTTTGATTGTAACATACAATTTCCAGTACTGTATGGTGAAGAAAATGCATTCCACTGCACTGAGTTTTATAGCCTTTGTTTTGATTCTATGATGTTTGAGAACGGCGAGGAAAGGAATTTCCGGTCGGTCTCTACACATATTATTAAGGAAACATATATGAATAATTAAATATAAATTCAAGAAGGGGATATACAGTATATGAACAAAAGGAATGTCAACGACGTGAATAAAACAATGTGTTTGTATATTCTATAAACAGGGCCGGCGAGAGCTGCCCCGGGCCCCGGGGAAGGATTGGTATATGGGCCCCCCTGTTTACTCAGTATTTTATTATGAATGGTTTTTGTGTACATAACAAGCAAACTGATTATATGACTAAGTCACTATTCAAAACATACAGTATGAATAAATAACTAAGAAGAAAACGACCATTTTATTTTTCGAATCAATTATATTAATTCTATCACCATACAATTTACAAATGCAGTATCAGTCTATGCAGGCAAGACAATTGTTTACTGCAAGATTTTCATAATTAGAAGTGTACTTTCTTTGCCTTCTCTCTAGCAAAGTGGTGAATGATTCTGATGAAATTTAAAGTACGGGCTAACTGGCTTTCAATTACAATAGTTCCCGGATCTGTCAGTCGGTCTTGGGCATTGGTGGACCGCAGATAATATTTTATCTGTTTCGGTTTGACTATGATAATCTCTATAAAATGTATGTTCATTAATTATATTTCCTCTGTTATTTAATCAATTGCTTTATTAATATTTTTAGATTTTATCCCTCCCCTCTTTCCGGGTCCCCTAGAGGTCCGGGCCCTGGGGATTTAACCCTGCTTCCCCGCCCTCTCGGCGGCCCTGTTTGTAAATAAAACCCATAATACGTGATGACGGTGTTCATGATATTGGCAAGCCTGTAATCCTCTATTTAACTGATATTTCAATGTATAAACACATAACGTGCAATACAACAACACATGTTAAACATTGTCAGCATGATCAATTTACCATCTCGCAGATAAGACATATTGGTTGATTGCAACTTAACACGTAAATGGTAATTATCAACTTAAAAGGAAGCCAATATATGGCATCGTCGTGTGTCTCACACACTTGCGAGAGTTTTCTATATTATGGTTTTACCTAAAGCGTTGTTAGATTTGTCATTGTTTTCTACCTGGGTTCAGCGAAAAAACATTAAGGGTTCTAATATGTTGTGTAATAAATATTTAACATAACATACTGAAACCCAGTAGTTCAGAATATATAGACGGAATTAAGTTAGAATGGAAATAAAGGGGTATTTTTTAACAAGCAGTGAATAATGTATTATTATATTTGTTCGTAACGAAATGTAATTGGTTTATCACATAGTTTTGCATCATTTTGCTTACAAAACGAAGGGGAATAGAATGGATCGATAATATCTGGGTTCCACAATATCTTACATGTTGCTTACAAGGTCCCTCGACCTAGAAAAGGTCGAAAAACACTGCCACAGATATATGCTAGACTTTGTAAGTATGTGATGGGCTGTGTAGCACAGGGGGTCCCAAAGTGGGGGTAATTACCCCAAAAGGGGTAATTTTGGCATTTCCCGGGGGTAAAAAGGAATTTCTGAAAATTGTTATTTTAGTTCACCACGAGGAGAATTATAGAGACTTTCCGAGACTGACATGGTGTGTTTATAGTAGCGCGTTGGCTAAAGAAAAGCTAAAAACTGAATTTCTACCTACAGAACTTAGTTTAATCTAGATTCTGTGTAGGCACTGTACGTCAAGTCCACAATCAACATCCTTATTAAGGACATTAAATGAATTAGTACATATTTAATACGTAGCCATGCTATCTAAAAAAGAAATCATTCACTTATTACGCCCTGAAAAGCAGTGACTCACCTGAACTGAAAGCAGAATTCCTGAAAATGCGGCAAGATCTTATTCTGAAGTTTGAGTTTGTGGAGAAAAAAATCGAGACATTTTGGGCAAAAGTGGATAGGGAGCAGTGGCGGCTCGTGACTTTCAGTTATGGGGGTGCTGCCTCAGAAATTGCTAACAATTGTGTCGATTATATATATATATATAATATATATGAGAGAGAGAGAAAGTCGAATAGATAAATAGATAACTACTCACTACTCAGTCATAAAAATAAGTAAAATAGTATCATAAAATCAATTATAGGGTACTTACGCTTAACGGGTAATTTCGAATTTGCCAAAAATTTTATTTATAAACAAATTCCATTCTTCTGTTTTTATTCTGAGCGAAAAGGTCTATTACTTTTTCATTGAAATTCTGTGTACTGTTGATCAAATTTTTCTCTATTGAAATCATTGCAAGAGCATTTAGTCTTTCCTGATTCATAGTGCTCCTTAAGAACGTCTTTATTCTTTTTAATGTTGAATGGCAGCGTTCGGCCTCGGATGTAGTCATGGGGATGGTCAAAAGAATTTTTATGAGCTTAGCTAGTTCTCCAAGAAAATCTACTAGATTATTTTCAGTGATAAATTTCAGCAGATCAATTAACCTGTCGTAATTGTGCATATCAGGTCTACTGTAGAAAACTTGTAGTTCAGTAAGAAACCTTTCTTTTTCAATCATGGGATATGCCTCAATGGTCACCGTTACCTCTTCCATAGGCATTTTCATATTATAGCTATCGAAGTTTTCCTTGGTAAACAGCTTAGCAGCTACTAATTGTTTGGTAAATGAATACCTCTCAGCTATGTCAACACATACGCAGTCGCACACTTCCTTTGCTTCAATCATGAGTGTTTTTGAAGGATTTTCACAGTACTCCGAATTTCTTATTTTTAAAATGGCATTGTTGAAGTTTGCTATATATTCTTGTACTTTACATGAATCAATAGCTCGAGATTGCATTTGATTGTAAATGACTTCTACGTGAGGCATTATCTGATGAAAAAGTTTCAACCAAAAGATGAACTTTTCGTTATTCAAAACGTGCAAAATTCCTGTTGCTTCTGAAATGGTTTGAGCTGCGTTTGCTGTCGACTGTATTTCTTCAAGGCATTTTTTTAAGGGTTCGAAATTTTCATAGACGCGGTTTACGGTGCGTATATGAAAATTCCATCTAGTAGGGGATGGACGAGGAATGCGGCTGGCCATATGTTTGCTTAAGATAGAGAGACGAAGTGGTGACCTGGAGAAAAATGTTCGTATAGCCAAGAGGTTAGAAAAGAATATTCTTGAATTTCGGGTAGTACTTGCTGCATTTTTCATAATCAGATTCAGTTGGTGGGCATAACAGTGAATGAAGTGTGCATTATTGTAAACTTCTTTAATTTTAGCTCGAACTCCCCCTTTTTTTTCCTTTCATGACATTTGTGCCATCAAATGTCTGAGCAATTAGTTTCTGCTTGTTTCCTTCGAGAAGAATATCTAGCTGATCTAGAATGCACTTAGATAGTCCTTCTGCCGTTTGATTTTCCGGAGTAAAGAAACCCCAGAAGCGCTCAAAGACTTCCTCATTCAGCTCGTATCTCAGAACAATAACCATTTGAGTGTGTTCAGGAACATCAGTTGTGTCATCAGCCATGACCGCCACAAACGAAGCTTCTTTAATTTCTTTTTTTATTTGATTGCGGGATACCTGCAGCACACAGTCAAGAATATCATTCTGAATGGTTTTGGAAACGCCCTTGAAGACTGTGTTGCTTTCTAAATGTTTTTTCAAATCGGGATCTAATTTTGATGCGAAATTAATTAATCCCCTGAATACACCTGGATTTGCCGAATCATCTTTTTCATCACGTCCACGTAAAGAAATCTCAAAATTTCCGCAGAATTTAATGCAGTCTATTATTTTCGACAATATTTCACGATTTTTGGTAACTTTGTTATTATGTTCAATAATCGAGAGTTTGTAAGCCTCACTAAGTTTTTCTTTGACATTTACCGTTCCTAAAAGTGACAGGGAAATCACATTATCAATATGCTTCTTTGAACGCTCATGCTTTTCAGTTTTTTCTTTCATTTTGTTTATATTTGTAAAACCACTTTTTGTCCACGTCAAGTCACCACCGAGTAGTAGACACGGGAAACAAATTAATGCATTTTTAACTTTACAACCACAAAGCCAACTTTTTCTTTGGTACCATTCTGAATTAAAACTACGAATATATTTCTTATTGTTACTTATTCCGGGATGAGATATTTGAATTTCTGGTGTAGGCAGTGGTGTAGTGCTAAATAAAGAAGTGGGGGAACGCATTTTGAAAGTGTTACTCAGATGCGGGGGGGACAATGGCGAGCGCGGCGAGCCCATACAGCTGGGGGTGGTCCGGGGGCACTGTAAGCCCCCCGGGAAATCTTTTGAAATCTGACCAATTTCAGGGATATTTTGAGGTCATATGCACTGGATATTAGGATATATTCCAAGGTTGAAGATGCAGTATTTCCAGTGTCATTAGATATATGACATCCAGTACGATCAATAAAAATAGCTAACAACTGGAATGATTAACTAAAAAAAAGTTAACAACTGGTACGCCGTGGTGACTGTTTCACCAGATCTTTATAGGCTAGCATTGCCTCAGTCGAAGCTAAAAGAAATGAAACAGTTAATGATTCTTTCTCATATTTCTTCTAGGGGTGGGAATTAAAATTTCATGACGTTAGAGATTTGTAAGTTCGGATTTATTTGAAATAGTGAGGGAACGCCGTTCCGTCTACCAAAAAAAGTAAGGGAACGCCGTTCCCACGCGTTCCCACAGCACTACACCACTGGGTGTAGAGCGTCCTTCAGTTTTAATAGCTATTTTTTCTTGAAGAGATAACTGTGAAAAATTACGAGACTGAATTTTACTCACTGTCACCCGACTCACTTCTGGGGCTAGCGCAGCCATGATAATAGAATAGGCGCCTAGTTAAAATTTCAACAAACAAAAAGTCACTTGCGAAAAAAATATTCTAAGAAATGAAAGCTATATATTGTAAATAACCCAATTATTATATAATTAACTTCAATCTCACGACAAAAAATAAATGACAACGAATCATTGATAAATGCAATTCGGAAATTAAATTTCGAATTAGCAAACGATACAGCAACAAAACTACCACGTCAAACAAACAAATCGGCACTGCTCTGTCCACAGTGTTTTGGATCCTCTTAAACCCGCGATTCTGACTCGCTCTTCGTACGTCCGCCACCGAGGTTTCAAGCGTTTCGAACAAAATCTGGAACTGTTAAGTACGCAGTTCCACGGGAAGGCTGAAGCTACTTTCGTGATTCATTCGTTCGGCATTGAAATAGTTTAAGGAAAAAAGGATATAATCTGATTTAAAAACTCAAAGTTCATTAAAAAAAACAATCAGAGAGGCTATTTTAAATATTTAAATATAAAGATCATAAGATCATGGGGGTGCTGCAGTTCCACAGTGCCTACTTGCGAGCCGCTCCTGATGGGGAGTATCCTTTGCTCACTGAAGAGGCAAAGAAAGTGTTGGTTCCTTTTGCGACACGTTATCGTTGTGAGGCAGGCTTTTCAGCAATGATGGCCATAAAGAACAAACTGCGAAATCGGCTGCACATTGAAGGCAATTTACGCTGCGCCTTGAGCGAAACTGAGTCCAGGATTCAGGCGTTAGTCCGGCAGAAACAGTTGCATCCCTCGCACTAGACTAGTAGTTGGTGGTGACGCGTTTTGCTTGCTTCCTATGTAATGTTGTAGCCATTCTTTGACCAATATCATGTGCTTAACTTATACATAAGGCACTGTGTATATATAAAAATATACGAGTATTACGTTTATAAAATTTTAATAATTATTCTCATGCTCAGTAAAATGAAGTTTCCTGTGCTTTTTGTAGGAGAAGTAATTTTCATTGGCGATTAACCAAAATGGGTAATCACAAAAAAGTTTGGGAGGGAACTGGTGGTGTAGCAGCTTAATGATCATTTTCCAAACTGTTTCCGCATTCCAACAATTCCACCTGACTTTTAACATATCACGTGACACCACATGACGTCATGACAGAGGTGTTAACAAGTATGGTGACTGAGAATAAGCTCACACTATTCCTGAATCTCATCGAAGCAACTACTTTGCAGAATGGATTATCATCACCAGAAAATTGCTGAAAGGGGAAGAATCATCGGCATGAAGGAGAGCGGGCTGTCTCCAACTCAAATTGCAAGAGAACTTGGAATTTCTAGGAACACTATTTATACATGACTGAAGAGGTGGCAAGAGGAAGAGAATCCACGAGATCACCGCAGAATGGGGAAAACTCGACTGACAACTGCTGCGGATGGTCGGAGGGTCTGCGATGTTGTCGAAGCCCATCCCTTTGCCAATGTTGTTGTCATAAAGGAACAATTGCAGTTTGATATTTCGGCAATGACAGTAAGGGGGCGGCTACATGAAACTGGGTTACACCATCGGACCCCGGATATCAAGAAGTTAAATGAGCAACATTGAGAAAATAGACTTCGATTTGCTCAACATGTTGACAAAGGACTTGACTTTTGGAGCAGAGTGATATTTACCGACGAAAAGACCTTTTCTTCCACATCCTATGGCCGTCTTCATTGTTGAAGGAGGAATAATACTCGATATACTCACGAGCACATCCCATGTGGGGATGGATTCATCTGTATGGTGTAGAAGAACTCACCAAAATAGAAGGGAGGTTTACTGCAGACCAGTATATAGAAATTTTCGAAGAGGTTCTGCTTCTTTCTGTGCGTGCACATGCTCTGCCATTTCCTGAGCGAATCATTTTTATGCAAGACAGGTTCCCAATTCACACGGATGCTGGTTCTCTGAGCAAGGAAATATCGACCTTTTGGATTGGCCAAGTAATGGTTGTGATATGAATCTCATCGAGAATATACGGGCCAATATTGTAAATGTGTGGGAACCAGCGGAGGAACAAACAACGGACCAACTTTTACAACACAACACACATTTATTGAGTGGGAGGTGCTGAGGAGGAATCAACAGCTGGCATATAACCATGTTGCTTCTGTACCATATCGACTGCAGGAAGTCATAGACAACAACGGTGGCTGGACAAGATATTAAATTTGTTGTGTTCATATATAAAATATCTCTCAAATACAACGGTAATTATGAATGTGTAACACCTTTGCAAAATTGTCAAATATCATCGTTAAAAGGCTCTATGTTTATTGATATGAATCATTGTATACACAACACTGTATACTCACTGTACACTCATTACAAACCATTCTTCATTTCTAAATAATATTTCTCTCAGTGACTGTTTATTACTATAATCAGTGTTGCTGATCTAGAAATAGCATTTGCTCCGGATATAACAATGCCATACCAGTAGTATCCATTCAGCTGTCGTCCATTTGCCAGTTGGAAGATATTCTAACCAGTGACATATGAAACCTACAGATATCCATCAATCCGGTGTTATAATGTTATTAAAATTTAATATGCATCAAAACATTGTTTTTCATTCATAAACCGCTTATATACAGAGTGGGCAAAAAAAAAAACTGATGACGAAGATTTGCAAGCTGTTTTTGCACGTGATAATGATCCAATAAACTTAAAATTTTCACACTATTAAATACACCCTTTTATACGACTGCAATAATATTTACTTTTATTTTTCTTTATTATTTCAGATTTCAGAAAGTAAAATATAACGAAGATCCCCTAAAATAAGTGCAAAAATGCCTAAATATAGTGAAGAAGACGAAATGCTTATAAAGAATCCAAGAATTGGCCAAGGTCTGGGCGACAGGAAAATGATATAAATGTTCCCAAATAAACCGTGGACTGAATCAGGAGTTCAGTATATCATTAGAAAGGTTGATGAAACTGGAAATGTTAAGAGACGTGATGGAAGCGGTCGTCCCAAAAGTGCAAGAACTCAGGCAAATATTGACTTAGTGGAAGGTTATATCTTAAGTCAAGAAGGTAAACCAGGAACGCACATTTCACCTAGGGAAATCGAAAAAGAAACAGGTATAAGTCGTAGTAGTGTTAGAAATATTGTGAAACATGTTTCGGGTTTAAAAGTTTATGAACGTATATCAGGGCAAAGTCTAACCGATGCCAATAAGGCTAGGCGGATGACATGTGCACAAAGCCTGATAAACAGACTCCAGTGTAACTCAGTTAGAAGACTGTAGTTCGCTGATGAGAAATTATTCAACATTGTACCACCGATTAACCAACAAAACGATCGGGTACACAAATGTCGCAAGAAAACGTGATGTTGCACTCGAGCAGTTAATAAAGGAAACGTCTAACTTTTCGCCTAGCATTATGGTAGGAGCTTGCGTCTCAAAATTAGGCAAAACAAGAATTGTTGTGATTCAGCCACAAGCCAAAATCAATGCATTCCAACAAAATGGAGCACCTCACACAGGGCGAAGCGTACAATCGCTTATCTGGAACGAGAAACGCCCAATTTCATTGAGCCGAACATGTGGGCTCCCAATAGTCCAGATCTTACGCCGCTCGATTATGGCATTTGGGAAGCTTTAAAATCAAAAGTTTATACACCAGGTGAAAATATTCGCAATGTTGACGAGTTACGCGTTAAAGTGTTGGATGGCTGGAATCAGGTGTCTCAGCGATATATTGACAGATGCATCAATGAGTGGATCCCGCGTTTAACCAAATGTATTCAACAAGGGGGTCACATAGAACAATTTTTTTTTATATAAATTAAGGATTGATAAAGGAATATTTATGTTAAGTTTAACAATCCTATCTTAATTTTTTTCCAACAATAAATACATGTTTACGAGCGTCATTAGTTTTTATTTGCCCACCCTGTATGTATTTACATACGGGGCTCCAATAAACCTTAGCCCCCCCGCCCATGGCCTAAACCATTAGAGGTACAGTAAAACTAAACATACTTTACAAACTAGAATTTAATCCTGCATTTAATGAGAAACAATTAAAACTTGGTGTTCCCGCCATTGGCTTCCAAGACAGCCTGAATTCGCTTTGGGTAGCTTGCCAAAAGTGACGTGAATAGATCTTGATCGTTACGCAAATTTGCTAAAACAGTTTCAATGTGTTGCGTCATTGTATCCTTCGAAAATCGATTTGCTGCAGGTTCTTGAAACAAGAGACATTCAACCTTGTCCTTTATAACTGATCCAATGTGTTCACAGACGTTCAAGTCAGGAGAATTTCCTGGCCATTCTTCATTTCCAAAGAAATCGATCTCATGGTTCCGCAACAACTGTTGAGTGGCTAATGCCTTAAAGCAGGGGCCTTATCGTGCAGAAATGTGACCTGATCGACATCCATAACATTGTTTGGGTTTCTTAGAAAAGGAATGACATGCTGGGATAGAATAATATCACGAAAATACTGTCCATCCCAACTCTGACCATTTGGCTTCAGCACCCACATGAGCTTCTTTGCAGTGAACAAAACAAACACACCAACACAGTCTGGACTTTTTAATAATTCGCGATAATGTTCATTGTCATCGATTTCATCTGGTGTTGTGGCCCACACTCGATCATTTTGGTAGTTAGGCCGACGTGTTACGTAAAGAAAAAATTCATCGGAGACAGCTAAATGCATGAAATCATCCACATCCCAATCTTCAAGATAATGGGCAAACCACATTCTGTCATCGATGTTAAGTTGAGTTTTTCTTTGCTTTGGAAGTTCATGCCAAGGCTTTAAACCTTGCCTATAACGGTACAGTCGAATGATCTCACCACTAACGATCTTTCCTCTCAACACTTCGATCTCTCTAGAAAGTTTAGCACAGCTGTTTTTCCACTTACGCGTACCGCTTTCAATGATGTCCTTTGTTTCCTGAGAGAGTGGCAAATTTGGGCGCCCAGATTTGGTTGTATCCATTTCACATTCATACAAAGTTTTATTCCAATTTCTTTTGGCGAAGTCCTCACTTCTTCGCAACTTTTTGGCAACCCATGAACGTGTTATAAAGGTGGCTCCAGCATCACGAGCTTCCCGAAATGTTATTGCTCGTATGCGATCTATCACACATTGCCTCTCCGAATCACCAATTAATTGAGAAGCCATTATATTATCAATTTATCAGCTAGAGTAATTTTAATACCTGCAATAAACAAAGAATTTTATATATTTTTATAATCACTAAAAACTATTTCGATATAAGTAAACATGTAAGCTGCAAATGGGGGACTAAGGTTTTTTGGAACCCCTTATATCAGGTTTTTGTTCTGTCCTTGTTATAACAAAATAATATCTGAATTTATGTTCTTTGTTTATTACACGTTAATGTTTTGTTTATTTCCTGAGTTGTATATTGGGCGGCCGTGATGGGCCCTGGTGGCCCCTTACCGCCTGTGTTTTTATGTTCTTATTACCAAATAAATTACACTGGTCAACACTCATTTTATTGCCAATCATATTAGAGTGATTTTGGGGTAACTTTGTGGTGCTGATTCCGAATATGACATCGGTTTTGCTAGATTGGCTCTAATTTATGAGATAATTGGTACCCCATTGAAACACGTAAAAATGCAAAAAATTTAATGTTCAGGCGGAGCCTACTTACAAATCGCATTGAAATTGTCTCAAATCATACAAAAGTAAACACATGAAATACATAATAGCATTTTATTCGGTATAATAACAGATAAACACAGTAAGCTGATTCGCATAATTACAATTAATGTATAGTAAATCTCTCTTTGTACGATTCTCTTTTATGTGGGTTATCAGGACAATCACGTTGGAGGTTCCAGCAATAGTCTGCCATCATGTGTCTGTCCCATCTGTCTTGATACCTTTCCTCCATCACCTTGATATCTTGATGAAACCTCTCCCCTTGTTCCTCACTAAAATCACCAAGATTATCCGGAAATCTGTGTAAGTGGCTATGGAGAAAGTGTACCTTTATGCTCATATTAGTACCCAACTTTTCAAAGTTTGTGAGCATGTTTTGCACCAGTTCTTCATAATTGTCTGCTTTGTGGTTACCCAAGAAGTTCTTGACAACTGAGACATAACTGCACCAGGCAGAAGCTTCAACACCATTCATAAATTTTGTGAAATTAGAATCCTTGATAAGTGTACGGATTTGAGGGCCATCAAAGATTCCAGCTTTTAGTTTTTCCATACTTAGTCCAGGAAACGATCTACAAATGTATTTGAAGCAATCGCCATCTTTGTCCAAGGCCTTAACAAATTGTTTCATTAGTCCCAGCTTGATATGAAGTGGTGGGAGGAGGATTTTTTCCCTGTCAACCAAAGGCCAACCAAAGGTCAACCAAACTACTGGTTGGGTGGCCGATGACTTATATACGGAGGGGGAATATTCTAGAATGATCGCGGAGTAAAACTAAGAATATTCGCGTGTCTCACCATCTAGAATGTTCCGGTAGTTTCCCATATGCACGCGTTATGGTTACGTTTCCTATTAATTGAGGTATTCATTATCTCAAGAACTAGAGCCAAATCGGAAAAACTACTTTCATTTTGGAATTCAGCAACCCCAAAATACCCTAAATTCGTACGAATTTCCTTGGCAACGAAACAAAAAATTTTTTTGGTTGAGCTGTGTTATCAAACTTGATATTTTTATTCGATATTCCTGTTATTGATATTATTTGCATTGAGTATCAAATTTTTAATTGTATGCCGAAAAAGATGTTTGATTCAACTCCTCTTTAACAGTTTAAACTTAAGATTCTCAATCTTCAGTTTAGCAACAAGACTGGGCCCCCCTTCATATATTTCTGGCTACGCCACTGGGTACCACTTTATCACTTTTTGTGGTACTGAAAACTGATTCGTACTGAGCTCTCAGTATTTCAGATAGTTCCTTTAGATCGTCGGTTACTTTATTATTTTCTTTCCTTAAGGACCCGATACTGGCGAAAGTTCCTGTTTTTCTCTTCGCAAAGTTATAGAAAAATTTGGGGTTTTCCTTTATTACTTCTATCCCATCTTCCTCTTCCCTCCCTGAATGACCGTTAAGGAGAGATTGTACTTCTTCATCGATTCTCTCTAGCTTTTCTTATATAATTTTTCTGTTGTTGTTATCTGTGCAGTTTATTAATTTTGTAGCTACTCCTACGGAAATATTGCTCGTTTTGCCTCGTGAAATAGTTCCTTTTTTCTTTTATCTGCATTTTCAAAATATATTTTCCTAAAATTTTCAGCGTCATTTTTTTATCCTTGTTTTGTCCATGAAAACTCTTTTCCAGTCTATCTGAGTCACATTTGACCTGATTTCTTCCCACTTTATAGTCTTAGAGCTTAGGTTAAAAACCCCAAATTTGCCTCTGTCTTTGGTGTATGTATTTTCTTTTAAGGCTGTCGGTCGTCATATTAGTTGAAATTTCGAAAATGTTTTATTCAGATATAATCGTTGGGATCATTTTTATGATATAACTTAAGGTTGTTGTTGTTGTTGTTGTTGTTGTTGTTTGTTGTTGAATACCAGATCTAAGAAGTTTTTTAAGGGGCGGGGTGTTCGCTGTTATTTCATGTGTTAATTAACATAAATTTATTCGTTAATTAAAACCATCAACATATTTGCTTGTTCTAGTCCTCTCTTGTGCCCCCTTTGTCTTGATATATATATATATATATATATATTTCTTCCTACCTCTTTATACTTTGTAAATGAGAAATTAAAGTCTCTGAGCATCATTATATGGGGGGTTGGGGAGTTTAAGAACTTCATTAGGTTTCTGATATTAGCAATGGCATCAGAGAATTTTGTAGTTAGAGTGTTTGGAGATCTGTCAATGAATAGAGTATCATGTTTGGCTTTTCAAATTTTGCTATTAGAAGTTTTACGGTCCTGTTTGATTTATTTAGTGTTTCTGCCATGTGACTGTCACCTGCGTATATAGCACAGCCACCTTTTCGTTTCTCTGTTCTGTTGGCTCGTAATATACATAGATTTTTATTTATTTTTCTTATCTATGTAGTCGCTCTTTTCACAATCTCCTTGGTAGTATTTAAAATATGTTTCCGTTATACATATATGTAGATCTAGACCGATCAGAGAAATTCCTTTCCTCGCCGTTCGCAAACATCTGGAAATCACCAGAGACCGAAAAACACACGTGGTTTTCAAGGAAAGAGAAAGAAAAGGGTGCTTGTTTTTTCCCAAAAAGGCCCGCGAAAAGTTAGTGTCTTCCGAGCCTATATAAGCCAGAGTTCACTAAAAATCGCCCTCACTCTGCTCGTTGCTCCTTTTCGTGAATCTCCCCTTTCACGTAGCGCCGTTCGACCTCAGCCGGCCTCAGTCCTTCAAGCAACAGTTCAACAATACACGAAGCGAATCAACACTTGAGGTGACCTACAATTTCATCCCGCCAGAAGCAATCATCATTCTACCGGCGTCATCCTTTTGGCACTGGCTTCACTCATCCTTCACCACAATTCGATCGGCGCCCTTTCAACAAGTCTATCAACGGGCCCGCAAACACTCCTCCTGCCAGTAGGTCAATACGTCCTCAGACTATCTACGTTGAAACGCAGTACGGTCAACCTTCACGTAGGCCCTTGCCAGTCTTCCGAGTTGTCTGCGGCGAAACGTAGTACGGTCAACCTTCACGTAGGTCCTTGTCAGTCTTCAAAGTTACCTACGTCGAAACGCAATAAAGCCAACCTTCACGTAGGCCCTTGTCAGTCTTCGGAGTTATCCACGTTGAAATTGGCGGTTGGTAAGCTTCTTGTAGGCCCCCACTCGGCCTACAGTGTTTTGTTACGTCGCGCTAGACTATTCAGGATTCATAGCTGAAAAGCCCACAAACCTGGTAACCCTATGCGCCCTATTATTAGCTCGGTGGGCTCTATTACTTATAAACTCTCCAAATGGCTTGTCAAACTCTTGTCCCCCATTCTCGGAACTATCTCTGATTCACATGTAAAAAATTCCATGGATCTTACCGAAAAATTGAATAATGTACGTACTGAAACTAACGATAAATTGATTAGTTTTGATGTTTGTTCATTGTTTACAAAAGTGCCGATTGACGATATGCTTGACTTTCTCTCCCAAGAATTACATAAGTATGACCTGCCACTACCTTCACACATTGTTTTGGAACTCATTAAGCTTTGCATCAAAGACTGTAAATTTACTTTCAATAACGAGTATTATCAACAAGTTTTTGGGATGGCTATGGCAACCCCTTATCGCCCCTCCTCTCCAATATTTATATGGAGTTTTTCGAAATTACCTATATTCCGAGAATCCTGGGGTTGGCATCCCTTGGTTGCGGTACGTCGACGATATTTTGTGTATCTGGCCCATGAATCGTGACCTGGATAGCTTCCTCCTTCAGTTAAATGATCAAGTCCCCTCCATTAAGTTTACTTAGAAGTTGAGCAAGACAATTCAATCCCATTTTTGGATGTGCGTGTACATAGGGAAAGCCCAGGTTTTAAGTTTAGTATCTATCGGAAAACGACAAACAATTTGTCCTACGTACACTTTTACTCGGGACATGATACCCCCATTAAGAAGGCCATATTTTCATCAATGTTTCTCCGCGCCCTTAGGATCGCCAGTCCGGAATACATCGATGCCGAATTGGAAAAAATCAACGGTATTGGAAGTGATTTGTGTTATCCATCTGCGTTTATGGAATCTTGTCTCAACAAGGCAAAACGAACTTTCTATCGTGTCAATATTAACACTCGTACTTTGTCAAAAAATATTTTAGTACTTCCATTTTTCCCGGGCTTTTTAGGCATTGCTAATGTACTTAACTTTTGGATATTAATGTAGTATTTTCATATAACAATATTGTGAAAAATATCATAGTAAAAAATAGCCCTACCAATAATTCAGGCATTATCTATAAAATTGGTTGTAAACAATGTGATTCCTTTTACATAGGTCAGACGGGAAAGGATTTGCACACACGTATAAAACAGCATCAATATTCCGTTAGAACAGGACAGTTGTCCAGTGCCCTTTTTGTCCATTTGTCAGAGTTAGCCCACTGTATTGATTGGAATAATGCTTCAGTTTTATTCCATTCAAGCAACATTGTTAATAGAAATATTCTTGAGTCTGCCATTATCCAACTTTCAAATAACTTCAACATAAGCAAAGGTCTTTTTCAACTCGATCCTGTTATGTTGAATTCCTTTAAAGCAGATTTAGATAAGAAGTGTAAAACATTAAATCTTTGGTAAACTTGTCTTCTACTTTATTAACTTTTAATTTGCATTTTATTTTTTTATATATATCGAAACCTGACCATAGGCAGCAATATGTAAAAACCCGGACAGAGTTCTAGTATAAATTTGTATTTTTATAATCCATTTGATCTTGTGCTAAAAATCGATTAACTTTTAATTTGCATTTTATTTTTATTTTTTTTTTATATATATCGAAACCTGACCATAGGCAGCATTGTGCTAAAACCCGGCAGAGTTCCAGTATAAATTTGTATTTTTATAATCCATTTGATCTTGTGCTAAAAATCGATATTTTTCCTTACAATCTGTACGCCTCATTGGTATCCTTTAAGGTTTTAATTTTTAATTTTTAATTATTTTTACTTCTCTGTTTATTGTATATATATAGTATGTATTTATGTATGTATTTGTATATATAGATATGTATATATATATATATATATATATGTGTGTTTGTGTGTATGTATGTTATTTATTTTTTCTTTTTTTCTTTCTGTAACCTATATATAGGCTTAACCTTTTTATATACTTCAGTGTTCCTGAGGATGTCATTAGACGAAAGCGCTTGAGCACCATTTTGTGTTTCCTTTCCTTCGTGGTTTTATTCATCATATATATATATATATAATATATATATATATATATATATATATATATATATATATATATATATGAGAAAAGTTCAGAATGGAAGGACTTTATAGCCCCGTAATTAAATTTTTGTTGTTGTCGAAACAGATGTTTCAAATTTTATTTTTAAATGTGAACGGAGATATATATATATATATATATATATATATATATATATATATATATATATATATAATATATGAACGAATTAACGGGTTTTACATTGATATAAAAAGATTTAAAAGAATAATTATCAGAATTGGTAGAGGCTGAGTTGATTAATACAATTTGATGTGATTCTAAATTTTGTGTACATTTTTTTCTACTAATTTTCAGAATTTTTAGATGAACTGTTTTCCGGAATTGTACATATATAGGCTCGCGTTTGCTTTCCGTACAAATTGTTCATTCTGGTGAAGCTTTACATTCCATCTTAGACCTACTTTTAAACGGGGAAGTATATATATATATATATATATATATATATATATATATATGAGAGAGAGAGAAACAAACAGATAAACAACATGATCGAGTGTTGCAATAACGGGATTCTGCCCCTACGAACCGTGGAAGGATGTTTACACTCCACCTTAGACCTACGGTTTTAACACGGATCATTAGGGCACCTTGGCTAGCAACCGCAGAAGGACGTGCTGGGTCTCGAGCCCGCCTCCACCTTAGACTTACAGTTTAACGCGGATCATTAGGGCACCCTGGCTAGCAACCGCAGAAGGACGCGCCGAAGATAAATATAACTGTATATATATATATATATTTATATATGAGAAAAGTTCAGAATGGGAGGGCTTTATAGCCCCGTAATTAATTTTTTTTTGGCTGATGATGCCTGGAGGCACTGGCTTATCAAGCCAACTGGCTGATGATGCCTGGAGGCACTGGCTGATTAAGCCAACTGGCTGATTAAGTTCCATATAAGACAACGGCCGCTCGGCTGAAGTCTTAATATGCGCTTGGCTCCTGTCAAGCGAACACCTCTCCTCTTCCTTTCTCTCTCTTACGTTAGGTCTCTCCGCCTCCAAGTTGCAACATTCCCCCTCCCCCATTTAGGGGTGCCTTGCACCAAAAGGGAGTGGGGGGTTGGCACTATGGTGTGCCTTGCAACAAAGGGTGTGGGGGTTGGCATTATGGGGTGCCTTGCAACAAAGGGGGGTTATGACTCTTGCACCAAAGGGGGTGGGGGCTGGAACTATGCGGTACCTTGCAACAAAGGGAGTGGGGGTTGGGCACTATTGCAACATCTTGCAACATTTGCATTGCACTCTAACATTTTGCGCCCACACTACTGCTACCGACCGTCAAAATTTATGAATTTGCATAGATTTCACTCTTTTGCTCTACTGCCAATCTTGTACTGTTTCCACACTACCCATGAGGTACAGTATGCGGCACGTTGTCTTTTTTATAGTGGAAGCTCCCCTCTAGGCCTATCATAACCACTGACAGAAGTAGAGTTTAGAATTTTGACATATTTATTATTTGATTAGTGTTTCTTTCTTTCTATCAGGATAAGCAGCCCTGTGGTTTTTGACCACTTGTAGCAGAAATTATTTCTGTTCTTCATTGTTTGTTAAGAGCTTGTTGTATTCATCCATCAATCTAACTCCCCTTTCAGCTGTCATTAACAACTTTCATTTGGTGGATAGATTTCTTTACATTATTGTACAGTTCATCTTTGTGCCATTCAGCAGCATTTTCGCTGAAAAAATTTAATGCAAATCCTGTAATTTCGAAGAACCTTTGAGTATTTGATGTTACAAAGTCTTCTAGTTCTTTTACTTGAATGAGTTCAGGGTTCAAAGTAGCCCGTTTTGCTGGATGTGTTTCCCCAGGGTTTTGCAAAGCCATTGCCATTTTGTTCTTTTTTTCAGCAGGCATCTCGTCATCAAAGAAGGCGAAAGCAACAAGTTCCTCAGATAGATACCAAAGATGACCCAATATCTTTTTCAGAGCAACAGATGAAATAGACTTGTTATTCTGTTTGTACAGATCAAGGTTCTTTAATAGCTCTAGATCTTGACGAGGAGCAAGAGATGATGCAGGAACTGTAAACCAAGCTTTTACTTACAGCCGAACAGCAAACAGGCAGATGTCTCTTATTCCTTTTTCTTCCTCAGGCGTAATCTTAAACTGGGACTTGAACATCCAAATTTTCAAAGAATTTCCCTGCTGGACTTTTAAATGAGATTCCATATTTTGGTTCTCCTCCCAGGAAAATGAATGTGAGTTGTAGTAGTTCACTGTAGTCATCCCAGGGCTGGTATTTATCAAGTTAGTTTGATGCAAATGCAATCATATCGGCTTTAATATCAGCTACATCTTCACCTGTTTCGGGCTCTGACAAAGCTGTTAGATAATGATGCTTGTTGAAACTAGGCCATTTTGTCCTGAATCGCTTGAAAATCGCAATTTCTGGACCTGCTGATGGTGGTAATGACTTTGCAATCACAGCTTCCATCATAGTTTCGAGTATTGATGGCGACAGGCTAACCACAACATATCCTTATCCATATTTTGTTCAAGAAGAATACAGGTACCCTTTCTAGGACCAGTACTGGCTGCTGTTGTGTCGAAATACATGCACATAATTTGTTCACAGATACCCCATTCAAGGGATGCCTCGTATACAGCAATTGCTGTTAACTGACCAGTGTCCGAATCAATTTTAGGTACACTGAGGAGTTGATCTATTTCTTCCCCAGAACCCAATATAGGTAGTCGGTCAACAACTTCCATGCCTGTTATATCTCCTAACAGTTTACCATCCAAATGGATTGTTAAAGGCACCTCTGGCTTTAATTCTTTTTTAAATTCTCTGCAATTTTCTTTCGAAATTTCTGTCTTTCTCTGCGAATAGATGAGTAACTAATGTTGTATTCTTCTGGTTTTTTTTTCAAGACTTTGAATTGGTGGTGTCAGAACAAGCGAGGCCTTTCGGTCACTTAGTTTAGCAACATCAAGACTAGCTAACAATTTGCTGTCAAGCACTTTTCTTCGTTTAGGTACTATTTTTCTTGAAGCAGATGGTCCAGGTGTAGCATCTATGTTAATGGTATCATCTGTAGTTGTCATATCTTCCATTTCTGGTTCTGATTCAGATGATGTACTGCTGAGAACTACAGTCTCTTCAAGCCTTTTTCTTTTGTTCTATTCTCGTGACCGCCTTTTTTCATAGTGTTGTTTTCTTTCAATTGTTATCTGTTCTTTTTTAGCTAAAGTCTTATCAATGTTGCTCATTCCGCTCGCCGTCTTTTCTCACGCTGTGCTTTTAGACAATTTCTGTCTTCTTCTATATGAATAAGATTCATAGCATTCGCATGAGCTATGTCAAATAAATTTTCTAGTTCTTTCCATTTCTCCTCTTTATCAATTAAGATTTGCGATCGCTTGGATTTGTTTTCTTTGTTTTACTTCAGCATTTGCCATTCCTTCAAGATTTCTTGAATTTTATCAACTACATGTATTTTTTGTTTAGTTCGTATCCGTGCTTTTTCCCAAACTGTCAACACATCACTTGTAGTAGAGAAGCATGCTTCTCTGGTACTTTGATGTTCATTATTTCTGTAGTGCATGAATGCCATAGTTTCATTCCTTGATGGCAATACTGATATTTTCAGCGTGGCTGAAGGATGTCCAATAAGCCAAACATCTGTCTCTTTCCTTGTGGAACGCCGGGAAGAGGGAGTACTTGATGATGTACCTTCCATGTTAGATAAACGTACGCGTTAACTCTAACAAAGCACAACTGCTACTGAATGCTGTGGCCAGTAGATGGCTGTCTTGGACACCTGCAAGAGAAGAGGGGAAGGGGGGAAGTGAGTGAAGTGAGTGAAGTGATACATAAATAGGCCTAAACTTTTAAGTTAAAGGACATACCATATAAATAGGAAAAATAATGAAATTTTCCATGTTTGGTAGTAACCCCTAGCTATCATTTAAAATTTCTGAAAAAATTATAAAAAAGTTTCTTCACCAAATGGGACCTAATGACGGGTTGTACACAATAAAAATCAAAAGTTCATTTTTTTGCATTACCCTAAATTATATATATATATATATATATATATATATATATATATATATATATTATATATACATATATATATGGCCTACGATCACCAATTTGTGGTGGCCTATCAAGTAGGCTCACTATATTTGATGAATTATATTGAAATGAGTAATTAGGGGTCACCAGTTTGGGATACAGCCCAAACAAACGATATTTAATAAGGAAAGAGAAATTACTTTGTTGTTTTGTGTTTGATTAGAAAAATAAATAAATTCTTTGTTCAGAGTGATTAACAATTCTATAATGGTATTTGTACTATATTACAAATGACTGATTTATTAGCAATAAGAACTAGTTACACAGTATAATCATTAAGTAAGTGCAATGATGACAAACACTAATTTAGGTAGGCTAATGAGATATACTGCAGTGAGTACACAATAAGTAATTAAGCCAATAATACCTGAGATAATGAAAGTACGTTATGGTACAGTAAATGGATTAGGTTAGTAAAATGCATAAAAGACCAAATAAACAATCGGATACAAAATATGGTAAGATGGTTGAAACGTTAAAATAATTGAACAGGCCTACTGTAGTCGTAATAGGAAAGTTAGTTTGCCGTTTGTTTGCCTACACTTTTGGACCTACTCGGTTAGGCAGAGTTTGTGGACTTTTCAGCTATGAATCCTGAATAGTCTAGCGCGACGTAACAAAACACTGTAGGCCGAGTGGGGGCCTACAAGAAGCTTACCAACCGCCAATTTCAACGTGGATAACTCCGAAGACTGACAAGGGCCTACGTGAAGGTTGGCTTTATTGCGTTTCGACGTAGGTAACTTTGAAGACTGACAAGGACCTACGTGAAGGTTGACCGTACTACGTTTCGCCGCAGACAACTCGGAAGACTGGCAAGGGCCTACGTGAAGGTTGACCGTACTGCGTTTCAACGTAGATAGTCTGAGGACGTATTGACCTACTGGCAGGAGGATGTGTTGCGGGCCCGTTGATAGACTTGTTGAAAGGGCGCCGATCGAATTGTGGTGAAGGATGAGTGAAGCCAGTGCCAAAAGGATGACGCCGGTAGAATGATGATTGCTTCTGGCGGGATGAAATTGTAGGTCACCTCAAGTGTTGATTCGCTTCGTGTATTGTTGAACTGTTGCTTGAAGGACTGAGGCCGGCTGAGGTCGAACGGCGCTACGTGAAAGGGGAGATTCACGAAAAGGAGCAACGAGCAGAGTGAGGGCGATTTTTAGTGAACTCTGGCTTATATAGGCTCGGAAGACACTAACTTTTCGCGGGCCTTTTTGGGAAAAAACAAGCACCCTTTTCTTTCTCTTTCCTTGAAAACCACGTGTGTTTTTCGGTCTCTGGTGATTTCCAGATGTTTGCGAACGGCGAGGAAAGGAATTTCTCTGATCGGTCTAGATCTACATATATGTATAACGGAAACATATTTTAAATACTACCAAGGAGATTGTGAAAAGAGCGACTACATAGATAAGAAAAATAAATAAAAATCTATGTATATTACGAGCCAACAGAACAGAGAAACGAAAAGGTGGCTGTGCTATATACGCAGGTGACAGTCACATGGCAGAAACACTAAATAAATCAAACAGGACCGTAAAACTTCTAATAGCAAAATTTGAAAAGCCAAACATGATACTCTATTCATTGACAGATCTCCAAACACTCTAACTACAAAATTCTCTGATGCCATTGCTAATATCAGAAACCTAATGAAGTTCTTAAACTCCCCAACCCCCCATATAATGATGCTCAGAGACTTTAATTTCTCATTTACAAAGTATAAAGAGGTAGGAAGAAATATATATATATATATATATATATATATATATATATATATATATATATCAAGACAAAGGGGGCACAAGAGAGGACTAGAACAAGCAAATATGTTGATGGTTTTAATTAACGAATAAATTTATGTTAATTAACACATGAAATAACAGCGAACACCCCGCCCCTTAAAAAACTTCTTAGATCTGGTATTCAACAACAACAACAACAACAACAACAACAACAACAACAACAACCTTAAGTTATATCATAAAAATGATCCCAACGATTATATCTGAATAAAACATTTTCGAAATTTCAACTAATATGACGACCGACAGCCTTAAAAGAAAATACATACACCAAAGACAGAGGCAAATTTGGGGTTTTTAACCTAAGCTCTAAGACTATAAAGTGGAAGAAATCAGGTCAAATGTGACTCAGATAGACTGGAAAAGAGTTTTCATGGACAAAACAAGGATAAAAAAATGACGCTGAAAATTTTAGGAAAATATATTTTGAAAATGCAGATAAAGAAAAAAGGAACTATTTCACGAGGCAAAACGAGCAATATTTCGCGTAGGGAGTAGCTACAAAATTAATAAACTGCACAGATAACAACAACAGAAAAATTATATAAGAAAAGCTAGAGAGAATCGATGAAGAAGTACAATCTCTCCTTAACGGTCATTCAGGGAGGGAAGAGGAAGATGGGATAGAAGTAATAAAGGAAAACCCCAAATTTTTCTATAACTTTGCGAAGAGAAAAACAGGAACTTTCGCCAGTATCGGGTCCTTAAGGAAAGAAATAATAAAGTAACCGACGATCTAAAGGAACTATCTGAAATACTGAGAGCTCAGTACGAATCAGTTTTCAGTACCACAAAAAGTGATAAAGTGGTACCCAGTGGCGTAGCCAGAAATATATGAAGGGGGGCCCAGTCTTGTTGCTAAACTGAAGATTGAGAATCTTAAGTTTAAACTGTTAAAGAGGAGTTGAATCAAACACTTTTTCGGCATACAATTAAAAATTTGATACTCAATGCAAATAATATCAATAACAGGAATATCGAATAAAAATATCAAGTTTGATAACACAGCTCAACCAAAAAAATTTTTTGTTTCGTTGCCAAGGAAATTCGTACGAATTTAGGGTATTTTGGGGTTGCTGAATTCCAAAATGAAAGTAGTTTTTCCGATTTGGCTCTAGTTCTTGAGATAATGAATACCCTCAATTAATAGGAAACGTAACCATAACGCGTGCATATGGGAAACTACCGGAACATTCTAGATGGTGAGACACGCGAATATTCTTAGTGTTTACTCCGCGATCATTCTAGAATATTCCCCCTCCGTATATAAGTCATCGGCCACCCAACCAGTAGTTTGGTACTTTGATTTAAGCATCTTCATCTTGGAAAATGCTGATTCACAAAGGTATGTGGAGGCAAAAATTGAGGTCAAGTACATAGCACATTTTCTCAGCAGAGGATATTTTTCTTCAGCAAATAAGCTCCAAAAATTGGTACTGAAGGCCCTTGTTTTAATTTCCAGATCATTTTGAAGGAATAAAACTTCTCGTTCTAGGTTAGCTATATCCAATTTAAATAATGCTGATATTTTTGTTGCGATTTCCTCAATATCAACTTTTTCTTCAAATGGAAACCACATAAATTCCACAATAGGTTTTAATTTTTCAAAGTCTATGAAACGTTGCTCAAATTGTTGAATGAGATTCCCTATCTCTTTTGCATAACGGTCTTTGTTAAAATTCTCAAAATTATTTTCTTGGTTAAGTAGCTCTGTCAACATATTAGGGAAGTGTTTCAGTTCCGAACGTTGCAGTTGTGACAAATAGAGTTTTAGAGAATGCTGGAAAGCATTTATAGCACTAATCATTTGAGCAATGTTTTTATCTTTGCCTTGGAGTTCAACATTGAGGTCTCTCAATTTAGCAGTAATATCAGTTAAGAAAGCTAAATCAAGTAACCAAACTTTATTTTCCAACTGATTATAATTATCACCTCTTACAGCCAGAAACTCTTTGATTTCAGTCAGTAAATCCCTAAATCGTTGTAAAAATAAGCCCCTGCTGAGCCATCTTACATTAGTGTGCAATAAAAGATCTGTATGTTCAGAATTGCTTTCTTCTAATTGATTCTTAAAGAGACGTCTTTGTAAACTTTTAGCACGGATAGAATTTACAATTTTATATGCAATATCCATAACGTCTTCCATGTTCAAGCTTTTACTACAGAGTGCCTCTTGGTGAATTATGCAATGAAAATTAAGGAAGTTTGGAAAATCTCTGTCATTCTTACAAAGACTAACGAACCCTAAATTGCAACCAATCATTGACGGAGCTCCATCCGTGGTAATGGCTACAAGTTTTTCAATGGGGATTTTATTCTCAATAGTAAACTCTTTAAATACTTTGAAGATGTCTTGTCCCCGAGTCTTCCCCTTCAATGGTATGATATTGAGCAACTCCTCCTTAGCAGTCATGTTTTTAAATACCATTCTTATGAAAATACATAATTGCGCAGTATCAGTAGCATCTGTTGATTCATCGAATTGAAGCGAAAAGGAAATACACTCATCTATGTCTCTCTTTAACTGCATTTTTAAATCTTTACCCATCTCTTCTGTTCGTCGTGTAACAGTGGGTCTGGAAAGTTGCATGTCTTTAATAGCGGAGATTATTTCAGATTTGTTTTTAAACTGATCAAACAACGAGTCTGCTGCATCCAAAAATGCTTCTTTTACAAATGCACCATCATCAAAAGGTTTCATGTGCTTCGTTAAACTGTGACACACTCGGAAAGATGCAATGGTAGCTGCCTTTGATTTCTCAATTTTCTTTGTAAAAACCAATTGTTGGCTGGTAAGTTGGGATTTCAATTCTCTTATTTTTGCCCTGCGTAGTTCACTATTAACTGGGTATCTTGTTTTATAATGATTATGATTAGCTTTAAAATGCCTTTCAACATTATATTTTTTGGCAACAGCTAGAGTAGATTGGCATATTAAGCATATACATTTAGAATTTATGTTTGAGAAAAAGTAAATATCTTCCCATTCACTTTGAAAATTATACGTCCTTATAGTCTTATCACTGGTTCGTGTCGCCATTATGAAGCCCTGTCAATAAAAATAAATTAAATAATGTAATTTTTAAAAAAAATATTTTGCGATCTAGCCACTAATATCAGAGGCTGAACTTTTACCACTTGAAACTTCAAAATCGGACACGCTGCCGGTCGAAATAATGCTAAACTTTTAATACTAAATGTGAAAACGTCAAATTACGTAAAAAACGACTTAAAAATAGACAAATTTCAAATTCGCATCCACACACAAGATGACACGAACGGGTGAACGGTCGACATGATGCTAAACTTTTAATACTAAATGTGAAAACGTCAAATTACGTAATAAACGACTAAAAAATAGACACATTTCATGTTCGCATCCACACACAAGGTCACGCGGACAGGTCAAACGCGGAACTAAATATCGATCCGCCCACTCATCTTTATAAAATCAATAAAAATTCGAAAAGACACAGAAAGCCTAGCGAGTCGTTTCTAAAATGCCTTCTGATTGGTTGTATTTTCACGAAACACCCAATCAGCCAACTCGATTCATTATATCCGTTGAAATAGAATCGTCGCTTTAAGCGACACAGAAATTGGCGGAGCAAAGCAATGGTTTCAGACATGTTTTAAACATGTATGTGAGCGCTCTGCTCGCATGTAAAAATTCATTTCTAGTAATTTTTATATTGCCAGTTAAGATTTCATTTAGGCCGGCTATTCCAAAATAAACCAGCGGGCACATTCAAATCCATGGCGGGCACACGTGTGCCCGCGGGCACGGGTGTGAGCACCCCTGATATATACGGTACATCCAAAAGAATTAAATAAAACACCATCACATCACTGTTTATTTAGACAAATTATTGGATCCAATTTCAAGAAATATATTGAAAATAAATATACATTCCTATACAAGCGAAGGAATATATGCAATCAAAAATAGTAATAGCACAAGAACTACGTACGAGGAGTATATATATAATAAAAAATAATAATATACAAACCCGGACCTATCCAAATTGTTCGTTCTAATGAAGATCATGCGTACCACTCCACTTTAGACCTACAGTTTAACGTTGAATCCGAACCACGTCTAAAATAAAATGTTAAAACACTCCTTAACACAATAAAATCTAATTTCAGAATAAAAACTTTAAACAGCCTAACTATACAAAACATCACTCGGAGTTGTCCTGAAAATGAAAAAAATAAACAACAACAATCAGTCCACCTATAAAAATATAAAATTGATGAATATATATATATATATATAATATATATATATATATATATATATATATATATATATGTATATATACTGTATATATATATAAAGTAAAAAACAAATTAATTTATCAAAAGAATTTACGAAAACAATTTCAATTAAACAAATTTCGCTTAACTTGAAGTCTCACACAATTTATATACGGCAAGCACAATAAACTTAAACAGACCGAATTTGTCCCAGTATAAATTAATGTCTTTAACGAATATTTTTCGACTTTAAGCCATACAAAACATCACTCGGAGTTGTCCTGAAAATGAAAGAAAGAAAAAATAAACAACAACAGTCAGCACACCTAAATATAAATTTTGCTGCTATATATATATATATATATATATACACACACACACACACACATTTTTTATTACCTAAAAATACGTCACCATACACTCAAACCTTTCCGTATAAAAATCAACGCGAAAAGGAAACAACTCTCTAATTCCAACTCTAATTTTGACTCCACATTATCGACAAGACGACTCCTCAGATAAATTTTGAGTCAAAGCGGTTTGGAAATCTAGAATCCAACGAAAAGAGAAAAAAAAAATTTGACCGCGAAAATGCTCGCTATGAGAAGAAATTTTGAAAATGATGGGCGCCATCTTGAAAAACAGCTACAATGATTGTTAAGGAATGAGAAGCGAAATTGCTTGCAAATGGGATAACACAATGCATCTTGCTATTTAAATAATCGAACCAGAATATTTATTAATGCTATAATACGGATAGCAACAATTTTGACCGAAATATAAAGCGACGTGGGAAAACCCTTATATTTATATAAAGGAACACCGCTTGCCACCAAAATGATGTGTTTAATTTCTTTAAGGGCCCCATTCCTTCATTATTATATTTCATTATTTACTCTACTTTCTATTCATTTTTTCTCTATCTTTCATCATTCTCTTTACACACGCTTCGCTGTACTTTATAAATACGGACAGCACGTGGGAGAGTTTGAGAAGCCGTTATAATTTAACCGAGCATGGGGGACGGGGGGGGGGAATAATATACAACCGATTAATACTTTACTAACTTCATTTATACCGAAAGCGCTTTTAGATAAAACGGGGTAATGCGAGGGGGTGGGGGTAGTAACGTAGCACTATTCTAAATGTACACCGTAAAACACAAAATCACCTTTATAGCTCCACGCCTTCTAAGTTCCAAGGCCGACCGATGACGGAAAGGGCATTTCTGCCCAAACAAACGTTTTCACCATCTAAAAACACATTCACAATCCAGCAAATTCTGCGTATTGTCAAAAACATTTAAAAACGTAGAAAATTGGGCTCTATCCATCAATAAAGAATTATGAAATGCTTCGATATATATATATATATATATATATATATATATATATATATATATACAGGGTGAGTCAAAAGTAGCGCCCGATTTCTGTCAGTTGATTGTTTGTTTGCCATTTGTATTACAGTGTACAAGAAGTTAGAAATAAATGAATGACATGTTTATCTAACCATTTATTCGGGGGAAAATTATTACGGAACTGTACCAAGCTGTTTTACTTGCAATTTTCAAAGTGCCCTCCCTCGTGATCGATGCACAATTGTAGCCGAGCAGGCACAGAGTGGCACACACGCCTGCAGAGTTCGATATCAATTTCCTCAAACTTTGCAGTGATTTGAGCCTTCAATTCCTGAATGGTACGAGGCTTTTCACGATAAACAAGGTCTTTCATGAGCCCCCAAAGAAAGAAATCTGGAGGTGTAAGGTCTGGGGAGCGTGCCAGCCACTCGATCGGCCGCGGTCCGATCGAGTGGCTGGCACGCTCCCCAGACCTTACACCTCCAGATTTCTTTCTTTGGGGGCTCATGAAAGACCTTGTTTATCGTGAAAAGCCTCGTACCATTCAGGAATTGAAGGCTCAAATCACTGCAAAGTTGAGGAAATTGATATCGAACTCTGCAGGCGTGTGTGCCACTCTGTGCCTGCTCGGCTACAATTGTGCATCGATCACGAGGGAGGGCACTTTGAAAATTGCAAGTAAAACAGCTTGGTACAGTTCCGTAATAATTTTCCCCCGAATAAATGGTTAGATAAACATGTCATTCATTTATTTCTAACTTCTTGTACACTGTAATACAAATGGCAAACAAACAATCAACTGACAGAAATCGGGCGCTACTTTTGACTCACCCTGTATATATATATATATATATATATATATATATATATATATATATATATATCGAAGCATTTCATAATTCTTTATTGATGGATAGAGCCCAATTTTCTACGTTTTTAAATGTTTTTGACAATACGCAGAATTTGCTGGATTGTGAATGTGTTTTTAGATGGTGAAAACGTTTGTTTGGGCAGAAATGCCCTTTCCGTCATCGGTCGGCCTTGGAACTTAGAAGGCGTGGAGCTATAAAGGTGATTTTGTGTTTTACGGTGTACATTTAGAATAGTGCTACGTTACTACCCCCACCCCCTCGCATTACCCCGTTTTATCTAAAAGCGCTTTCGGTATAAATGAAGTTAGTAAAGTATTAATCGGTTGTATATTATTCCCCCCCCCCCGTCCCCCATGCTCGGTTAAATTATAACGGCTTCTCAAACTCTCCCACGTGCTGTCCGTATTTATAAAGTACAGCGAAGCGTGTGTAAAGAGAATGATGAAAGATAGAGAAAAAATGAATAGAAAGTAGAGTAAATAATGAAATATAATAATGAAGGAATGGGGCCCTTAAAGAAATTAAACACATCATTTTGGTGGCAAGCGGTGTTCCTTTATATAAATATAAGGGTTTTCCCACGTCGCTTTATATTTCGGTCAAAATTGTTGCTATCCGTATTATAGCATTAATAAATATTCTGGTTCGATTATTTAAATAGCAAGATGCATTGTGTTATCCCATTTGCAAGCAATTTCGCTTCTCATTCCTTAACAATCATTGTAGCTGTTTTTCAAGATGGCGCCCATCATTTTCAAAATTTCTTCTCATAGCGAGCATTTTCGCGGTCAAATTTTTTTTTTCTCTTTTCGTTTGGATTCTAGATTTCCAAACCGCTTTGACTCAAAATTTATCTGAGGAGTCGTCTTGTCGATAATGTGGAGTCAAAATTAGAGTTGGAATTAGAGAGTTGTTTCCTTTTCGCGTTGATTTTTATACGGAAAGGTTTGAGTGTATGGTGACGTATTTTTAGGTAATAAAAAATGTGTGTGTGTGTGTGTGTATATATATATATATATATATATATAGCAGCAAAATTTATATTTAGGTGTGCTGACTGTTGTTGTTTATTTTTTTCTTTCTTTCATTTTCAGGACAACTCCGAGTGATGTTTTGTATGGCTTAAAGTCGAAAAATATTCGTTAAAGACATTAATTTATACTGGGACAAATTCGGTCTGTTTAAGTTTATTGTGCTTGCCGTATATAATTGTGTGAGACTTCAAGTTAAGCGAAATTTGTTTAATTGAAATTGTTTTCGTAAATTCTTTTGATAAATTAATTTGTTTTTTACTTTATATATATATACAGTATATATATATATATATATATATATATATATATATATATATATATATATTATTCATCAATTTTATATTTTTTATAGGTGGACTGATTGTTGTTGTTTATTTTTTTCATTTTCAGGACAACTCCGAGTGATGTTTTGTATAGTTAGGCTGTTTAAAGTTTTTATTCTGAAATTAGATTTTATTGTGTTAAGGAGTGTTTTAACATTTTATTTTAGACGTGGTTCGGATTCAACGTTAAACTGTAGGTCTAAAGTGGAGTGGTACGCATGATCTTCATTAGAACGAACAATTTGGATAGGTCCGGGTTTGTATATTATTATTTTTTATTATATATATACTCCTCGTACGTAGTTCTTGTGCTATTACTATTTTTGATTGCATATATTCCTTCGCTTGTATAGGAATGTATATTTATTTTCAATATATTTCTTGAAATTGGATCCAATATTTGTCTAAATAAACAGTGATGTGATGGTGTTTTATTTAATTCTTTTGGATGTACCGTATATATCAGGGGTGCTCACACCCGTGCCCGCGGGCACACGTGTGCCCGCCATGGATTTGAATGTGCCCGCTGGTTTATTTTGGAATAGCCGGCCTAAATGAAATCTTAACTGGCAATATAAAAATTACTAGAAATGAATTTTTACATGCGAGCAGAGCGCTCACATACATGTTTAAAACATGTCTGAAACCATTGCTTTGCTCCGCCAATTTCTGTGTCGCTTAAAGCGACGATTCTATTTCAACGGATATAATGAATCGAGTTGGCTGATTGGGTGTTTCGTGAAAATACAACCAATCAGAAGGCATTTTAGAAACGACTCGCTAGGCTTTCTGTGTCTTTTCGAATTTTTATTGATTTTATAAAGATGAGTGGGCGGATCGATATTTAGTTCCGCGTTTGACCTGTCCGCGTGACCTTGTGTGTGGATGCGAACATGAAATGTGTCTATTTTTTAGTCGTTTATTACGTAATTTGACGTTTTCACATTTAGTATTAAAAGTTTAGCATCATGTCGACCGTTCACCCGTTCGTGTCATCTTGTGTGTGGATGCGAATTTGAAATTTGTCTATTTTTAAGTCGTTTTTTACGTAATTTGACGTTTTCACATTTAGTATTAAAAGTTTAGCATTATTTCGACCGGCAGCGTGTCCGATTTTGAAGTTTCAAGTGGTAAAAGTTCAGCCTCTGATATTAGTGGCTAGATCGCAAAATATTTTTTTAAAAATTACATTATTTAATTTTATTTTTATTGACAGGGCTTCATAATGGCGACACGAACCAGTGATAAGACTATAAGGACGTATAATTTTCAAAGTGAATGGGAAGATATTTACTTTTTCTCAAACATAAATTCTAAATGTATATGCTTAATATGCCAATCTACTCTAGCTGTTGCCAAAAAATATAATGTTGAAAGGCATTTTAAAGCTAATCATAATCATTATAAAACAAGATACCCAGTTAATAGTGAACTACGCAGGGCAAAAATAAGAGAATTGAAATCCCAACTTACCAGCCAACAATTGGTTTTTACAAAGAAAATTGAGAAATCAAAGGCAGCTACCATTGCATCTTTCCGAGTGTGTCACAGTTTAACGAAGCACATGAAACCTTTTGATGATGGTGCATTTGTAAAAGAAGCATTTTTGGATGCAGCAGACTCGTTGTTTGATCAGTTTAAAACAAATCTGAAATAATCTCCGCTATTAAAGACATGCAACTTTCCAGACCCACTGTTACACGACGAACAGAAGAGATGGGTAAAGATTTAAAAATGCAGTTAAAGAGAGACATAGATGAGTGTATTTCCTTTTCGCTTCAATTCGATGAATCAACAGATGCTACTGATACTGCGCAATTATGTATTTTCATAAGAATGGTATTTAAAAACATGACTGCTAAGGAGGAGTTGCTCAATATCATACCATTGAAGGGAAGACTCGGGGACAAGACATCTTCAAAGTATTTAAAGAGTTTACTATTGAGAATAAAATCCCCATTGAAAAACTTGTAGCCATTACCACGGATGGAGCTCCGTCAATGATTGGTTGCAATTTAGGGTTCGTTAGTCTTTGTAAGAATGACAGAGATTTTCCAAACTTCCTTAATTTTCATTGCATAATTCACCAAGAGGCACTCTGTAGTAAAAGCTTGAACATGGAAGACGTTATGGATATTGCATATAAAATTGTAAATTCTATCCGTGCTAAAAGTTTACAAAGACGTCTCTTTAAGAATCAATTAGAAGAAAGCAATTCTGAACATACAGATCTTTTATTGCACACTAATGTAAGATGGCTCAGCAGGGGCTTATTTTTACAACGATTTAGGGATTTACTGACTGAAATCAAAGAGTTTCTGGCTGTAAGAGGTGATAATTATAATCAGTTGGAAAATAAAGTTTGGTTACTTGATTTAGCTTTCTTAACTGATATTACTGCTAAATTGAGAGACCTCAATGTTGAACTCCAAGGCAAAGATAAAAACATTGCTCAAATGATTAGTGCTATAAATGCTTTCCAGCATTCTCTAAAACTCTATTTGTCACAACTGCAACGTTCGGAACTGAAACACTTCCCTAATATGTTGACAGAGCTACTTAACCAAGAAAATAATTTTGAGAATTTTAACAAAGACCGTTATGCAAAAGAGATAGGGAATCTCATTCAACAATTTGAGCAACGTTTCATAGACTTTGAAAAATTAAAACCTATTGTGGAATTTATGTGGTTTCCATTTGAAGAAAAAGTTGATATTGAGGAAATCGCAACAAAAATATCAGCATTATTTAAATTGGATATAGCTAACCTAGAACGAGAAGTTTTATTCCTTCAAAATGATCTGGAAATTAAAACAAGGGCCTTCAGTACCAATTTTTGGAGCTTATTTGCTGAAGAAAAATATCCTCTGCTGAGAAAATGTGCTATGTACTTGACCTCAATTTTTGCCTCCACATACCTTTGTGAATCAGCATTTTCCAAGATGAAGATGCTTAAATCAAAGTACCAAACTACTGGTTGGGTGGCCGATGACTTATATACGGAGGGGGAATATTCTAGAATGATCGCGGAGTAAACACTAAGAATATTCGCGTGTCTCACCATCTAGAATGTTCCGGTAGTTTCCCATATGCACGCGTTATGGTTACGTTTCCTATTAATTGAGGGTATTCATTATCTCAAGAACTAGAGCCAAATCGGAAAAACTACTTTCATTTTGGAATTCAGCAACCCCAAAATACCCTAAATTCGTACGAATTTCCTTGGCAACGAAACAAAAAATTTTTTTGGTTGAGCTGTGTTATCAAACTTGATATTTTTATTCGATATTCCTGTTATTGATATTATTTGCATTGAGTATCAAATTTTTAATTGTATGCCGAAAAAGATGTTTGATTCAACTCCTCTTTAACAGTTTAAACTTAAGATTCTCATCTTCAGTTTAGCAACAAGACTGGGCCCCCCTTCATATATTTCTGGCTACGCCACTGGGTACCACTTTATCACTTTTTGTGGTACTGAAAACTGATTCGTACTGAGCTCTCAGTATTTCAGATAGTTCCTTTAGATCGTCGGTTACTTTATTATTTTCTTTCCTTAAGGACCCGATACTGGCGAAAGTTCCTGTTTTTCTCTTCGCAAAGTTATAGAAAAATTTGGGGTTTTCCTTTATTACTTCTATCCCATCTTCCTCTTCCCTCCCTGAATGACCGTTAAGGAGAGATTGTACTTCTTCATCGATTCTCTCTAGCTTTTCTTATATAATTTTTCTGTTGTTGTTATCTGTGCAGTTTATTAATTTTGTAGCTACTCCCTACGCGAAATATTGCTCGTTTTGCCTCGTGAAATAGTTCCTTTTTTCTTTTATCTGCATTTTCAAAATATATTTTCCTAAAATTTTCAGCGTCATTTTTTTATCCTTGTTTTGTCCATGAAAACTCTTTTCCAGTCTATCTGAGTCACATTTGACCTGATTTCTTCCCACTTTATAGTCTTAGAGCTTAGGTTAAAAACCCCAAATTTGCCTCTGTCTTTGGTGTATGTATTTTCTTTTAAGGCTGTCGGTCGTCATATTAGTTGAAATTTCGAAAATGTTTTATTCAGATATAATCGTTGGGATCATTTTTATGATATAACTTAAGGTTGTTGTTTTGTTGTTGTTGTTGTTGTTGTTGTTGAATACCAGATCTAAGAAGTTTTTTAAGGGGCGGGTGTTCGCTGTTATTTCATGTGTTAATTAACATAAATTTATTCGTTAATTAAAACCATCAACATATTTGCTTGTTCTAGTCCTCTCTTGTGCCCCCTTTGTCTTGATATATATATATATATATATATATATATATATATATATATATATATATATATATATATATATATATATTTCTTCCTACCTCTTTATACTTTGTAAATGAGAAATTAAAGTCTCTGAGCATCATTATATGGGGGGTTGGGGAGTTTAAGAACTTCATTAGGTTTCTGATATTAGCAATGGCATCAGAGAATTTTGTAGTTAGAGTGTTTGGAGATCTGTCAATGAATAGAGTATCATGTTTGGCTTTTCAAATTTTGCTATTAGAAGTTTTACGGTCCTGTTTGATTTATTTAGTGTTTCTGCCATGTGACTGTCACCTGCGTATATAGCACAGCCACCTTTTCGTTTCTCTGTTCTGTTGGCTCGTAATATACATAGATTTTTATTTATTTTTCTTATCTATGTAGTCGCTCTTTTCACAATCTCCTTGGTAGTATTTAAAATATGTTTCCGTTATACATATATGTAGATCTAGACCGATCAGAGAAATTCCTTTCCTCGCCGTTCGCAAACATCTGGAAATCACCAGAGACCGAAAAACACACGTGGTTTTCAAGGAAAGAGAAAGAAAAGGGTGCTTGTTTTTTCCCAAAAAGGCCCGCGAAAAGTTAGTGTCTTCCGAGCCTATATAAGCCAGAGTTCACTAAAAATCGCCCTCACTCTGCTCGTTGCTCCTTTTCGTGAATCTCCCCTTTCACGTAGCGCCGTTCGACCTCAGCCGGCCTCAGTCCTTCAAGCAACAGTTCAACAATACACGAAGCGAATCAACACTTGAGGTGACCTACAATTTCATCCCGCCAGAAGCAATCATCATTCTACCGGCGTCATCCTTTTGGCACTGGCTTCACTCATCCTTCACCACAATTCGATCGGCGCCCTTTCAACAAGTCTATCAACGGGCCCGCAACACATCCTCCTGCCAGTAGGTCAATACGTCCTCAGACTATCTACGTTGAAACGCAGTACGGTCAACCTTCACGTAGGCCCTTGCCAGTCTTCCGAGTTGTCTGCGGCGAAACGTAGTACGGTCAACCTTCACGTAGGTCCTTGTCAGTCTTCAAAGTTACCTACGTCGAAACGCAATAAAGCCAACCTTCACGTAGGCCCTTGTCAGTCTTCGGAGTTATCCACGTTGAAATTGGCGGTTGGTAAGCTTCTTGTAGGCCCCCACTCGGCCTACAGTGTTTTGTTACGTCGCGCTAGACTATTCAGGATTCATAGCTGAAAAGTCCACAAACTCTGCCTAACCGAGTAGGTCCAAAAGTGTAGGCAAACAAACGGCAAACTAACTTTCCTATTACGACTACAGTAGGCCTGTTCAATTATTTTAACGTTTCAACCATCTTACCATATTTTGTATCCGATTGTTTATTTGGTCTTTTATGCATTTTACTGACCTAATCCATTTACTGTACCATAACGTACTTTCATTATCTCAGGTATTATTGGCTTAATTACTTATTGTGTACTCACTGCAGTATATCTCATTAGCCTACCTAAATTAGTGTTTGTCATCATTGCACTTACTTAATGATTATACTGTGTAACTAGTTCTTATTGCTAATAAATCAGTCATTTGTAATATAGTACAAATACCATTAGAATTGTTAATCACTCTGAACAAAGAATTTATTTATTTTTCTAATCAAACACAAAACAACAAAGTAATTTCTCTTTCCTTATTAAATATCGTTTGTTTGGGCTGTATCCCAAACTGGTGACCCCTAATTACTCATTTCAATATAATTCATCAAATATAGTGAGCCTACTTGATAGGCCACCACAAATTGGTGATCTGTAGGCCATATATATATATATATTATATATATATATATATATATATATATATATATATATATATATATATATATAATTTAGGGTAATGCAAAAAAATGAACTTTTGATTTTTATTGTGTACAACCCGTCATTAGGTCCCATTTGGTGAAGAAACTTTTTTATAATTTTTTTCAGAAATTTTAAATGATAGCTAGGGGTTACTACCAAACATGGAAAATTTCATTATTTTCCTATTTATATGGTATGTCCTTTAACTTAAAAGTTTAGGCCTATTTATGTATCACTTCACTCACTTCACTCACTTCCCCCCTTCCCCTCTTCTCTTGCAGGTGTCCAAGACAGCCATCTACTGGCCACAGCATTCAGTAGCAGTTGTGCTTTGTTAGAGTTAACGCGTACGTTTATCTAACATGGAAGGTACATCATCAAGTACTCCCTCTTCCCGGCGTTCCACAAGGAAAGAGACAGATGTTTGGCTTATTGGACATCCTTCAGCCACGCTGAAAATATCAGTATTGCCATCAAGGAATGAAACTATGGCATTCATGCACTACAGAAATAATGAACATCAAAGTACCAGAGAAGCATGCTTCTCTACTACAAGTGATGTGTTGACAGTTTGGGAAAAAGCACGGATACGAACTAAACAAAAAATACATGTAGTTGATAAAATTCAAGAAATCTTGAAGGAATGGCAAATGCTGAAGTAAAACAAAGAAAACAAATCCAAGCGATCGCAAATCTTAATTGATAAAGAGGAGAAATGGAAAGAACTAGAAAATTTATTTGACATAGCTCATGCGAATGCTATGAATCTTATTCATATAGAAGAAGACAGAAATTGTCTAAAAGCACAGCGTGAGAAAAGACGGCGAGCGGAATGAGCAACATTGATAAGACTTTAGCTAAAAAAGAACAGATAACAATTGAAAGAAAACAACACTATGAAAAAAGGCGGTCACGAGAATAGAACAAAAGAAAAAAGGCTTGAAGAGACTGTAGTTCTCAGCAGTACATCATCTGAATCAGAACCAGAAATGGAAGATATGACAACTACAGATGATACCATTAACATAGATGCTACACCTGGACCATCTGCTTCAAGAAAAATAGTACCTAACGAAGAAAAGTGCTTGACAGCAAATTGTTAGCTAGTCTTGATGTTGCTAAACTAAGTGACCGAAAGGCCTCGCTTGTTCTGACACCACCAATTCAAAGTCTTGAAAAAAAAACCAGAAGAATACAACATTAGTTACTCATCTATTCGCAGAGAAAGACAGAAATTTCGAAAGAAAATTGCAGAGAATTTAAAAAAGAATTAAAGCCAGAGGTGCCTTTAACAATCCATTTGGATGGTAAACTGTTAGGAGATATAACAGGCATGGAAGTTGTTGACCGACTACCTATATTGGGTTCTGGGGAAGAAATAGATCAACTCCTCAGTGTACCTAAAATTGATTCGGACACTGGTCAGTTAACAGCAATTGCTGTATACGAGGCATCCCTTGAATGGGGTATCTGTGAACAAATTATGTGCATGTATTTCGACACAACAGCAGCCAGTACTGGTCCTAGAAAGGGTACCTGTATTCTTCTTGAACAAAATATGGATAAGGATATGTTGTGGTTAGCCTGTCGCCATCACATACTCGAAACTATGATGGAAGCTGTGATTGCAAAGTCATTACCACCATCAGCAGGTCCAGAAATTGCGATTTTCAAGCGATTCAGGACAAAATGGCCTAGTTTCAACAAGCATCATTATCTAACAGCTTTGTCAGAGCCCGAAACAGGTGAAGATGTAGCTGATATTAAAGCCGATATGATTGCATTTGCATCAAACTAACTTGATAAATACCAGCCCTGGGATGACTACAGTGAACTACTACAACTCACATTCATTTTCCTGGGAGGAGAACCAAAATATGGAATCTCATTTAAAAGTCCAGCAGGGAAATTCTTTGAAAATTTGGATGTTCAAGTCCCAGTTTAAGATTACGCCTGAGGAAGAAAAAGGAATAAGAGACATCTGCCTGTTTGCTGTTCGGCTGTAAGTAAAGCTTGGTTTACAGTTCCTGCATCATCTCTTGCTCCTCGTCAAGATCTAGAGCTATTAAAGAACCTTGATCTGTACAAACAGAATAACAAGTCTATTTCATCTGTTGCTCTGAAAAGATATTGGGTCATCTTTGGTATCTATCTGAGGAACTTGTTGCTTTCGCCTTCTTTGATGACGAGATGCCTGCTGAAAAAAGAACAAAATGGCAATGGCTTTGCAAAACCCTGGGAAACACATCCAGCAAAACGGGCTACTTTGAACCCTGAACTCATTCAAGTAAAAGAACTAGAAGACTTTGTAACATCAAATACTCAAAGGTTCTTCGAAATTACAGGATTTGCATTAAATTTTTTCAGCGAAAATGCTGCTGAATGGCACAAAGATGAACTGTACAATAATGTAAAGAAATCTATCCACCAAATGAAAGTTGTTAATGACAGCTGAAAGGGGAGTTAGATTGATGGATGAATACAACAAGCTCTTAACAAACAATGAAGAACAGAAATAATTTCTGCTACAAGTGGTCAAAAACCACAGGGCTGCTTATCCTGATAGAAAGAAAGAAACACTAATCAAATAATAAATATGTCAAAATTCTAAACTCTACTTCTGTCAGTGGTTATGATAGGCCTAGAGGGGAGCTTCCACTATAAAAAAGACAACGTGCCGCATACTGTACCTCATGGGTAGTGTGGAAACAGTACAAGATTGGCAGTAGAGCAAAGAGTGAAATCTATGCAAATTCATAAATTTTGACGGTCGGTAGCAGTAGTGTGGGCGCAAAATGTTAGAGTGCAATGCAAATGTTGCAAGATTTGCAATAGTGCCCAACCCCCACTCCCTTTGTTGCAAGGTACCGCATAGTTCCAGCCCCCACCCCCTTTGGTGCAAGAGTCATAACCCCCCTTTGTTGCAAGGCACCCCATAATGCCAACCCCCACCCTTTGTTGCAAGGCACACCATAGTGCCAACCCCCCACTCCCTTTTGGTGCAAGGCACCCCTAAATGGGGGAGGGGGAATGTTGCAACTTGGAGGCGGAGAGACCTAACGTAAGAGAGAGAAAGGAAGAGGAGAGGTGTTCGCTTGACAGGAGCCAAGCGCATATTAAGACTTCAGCCGAGCGGCCGTTGTCTTATATGGAACTTAATCAGCCAGTTTGGCTTAATCAGCCAGTGCCTCCAGGCATCATCAGCCAGTTGGCTTGATAAGCCAGTGCCTCCAGGCATCATCAGCCAAAAAAAAATTAATTACGGGGCTATAAAGCCCTCCCATTCTGAACTTTTCTCATATATAAATATATATATATATATACAGTTATATTTATCTTCGGCGCGTCCTTCTGCGGTTGCTAGCCAGGGTGCCCTAATGATCCGCGTTAACTGTAAGTCTAAGGTGGAGGCGGGCTCGAGACCCAGCACGTCCTTCTGCGGTTGCTAGCCAAGGTGCCCTAATGATCCGTGTTAAACCGTAGGTCTAAGGTGGAGTGTAAACATCCTTCCACGGTTCGTAGGGGCAGAATCCCGTTATTGCAACACTCGATCATGTTGTTTATCTGTTTGTTTCTCTCTCTCTCATATATATATATATATATATATATATATATATATTATATATACTTCCCCGTTTAAAAGTAGGTCTAAGATGGAATGTAAAGCTTCACCAGAATGAACAATTTGTACGGAAAGCAAACGCGAGCCTATATATGTACAATTCCGGAAAACAGTTCATCTAAAAATTCTGAAAATTAGTAGAAAAAATGTACACAAAATTTAGAATCACATCAAATTGTATTAATCAACTCAGCCTCTACCAATTCTGATAATTATTCTTTTAAATCTTTTTATATCAATGTAAAACCCGTTAATTCGTTCATATATATATATATATAATATATATATATATATATATATATATATATATATATATCTCCGTTCACATTTAAAAATAAAATTTGAAACATCTGTTTCGACAACAACAAAAATTTAATTACGGGGCTATAAAGTCCTTCCATTCTGAACTTTTCTCATATATATATATATATATATATATATATATATATATATATATATATATGATGAATAAAACCACGAAGGAAAGGAAACACAAAATGGTGCTCAAGCGCTTTCGTCTAATGACATCCTCAGGAACACTGAAGTATATAAAAAGGTTAAGCCTATATATAGGTTACAGAAAGAAAAAAAGAAAAAATAAATAACATACATACACACAAACACACATATATATATATATATATACATACATATCTATATATACAAATACATACATACATACATACATACATATATATACAATAAACAGAGAAGTAAAATAATTAAAAATTAAAAATTAAAACCTTAAAGGATTACCAATGAGGCGTACAGATTGTAAGGAAAAATATCGATTTTTAGCACAAGATCAAATGGATTATAAAAATACAAATTTATACTGGAACTCTGCCGGGTTTTAGCACAATGCTGCCTATGGTCAGGTTTCGATATATATAAAAAAAAAATAAAATAAAATGCAAATTAAAAGTTAATCGATTTTTAGCACAAGATCAAATGGATTATAAAAATACAAATTTATACTAGAACTCTGTCCGGGTTTTTACATATTGCTGCCTATGGTCAGGTTTCGATATATATAAAAAAATAAAATGCAAATTAAAAGTTAATAAAGTAGAAGACAAGTTTACCAAAGATTTAATGTTTTACACTTCTTATCTAAATCTGCTTTAAAGGAATTCAACATAACAGGATCGAGTTGAAAAAGACCTTTGCTTATGTTGAAGTTATTTGAAAGTTGGATAATGGCAGACTCAAGAATATTTCTATTAACAATGTTGCTTGAATGGAATAAAACTGAAGCATTATTCCAATCAATACAGTGGGCTAACTCTGACAAATGGACAAAAAGGGCACTGGACAACTGTCCTGTTCTAACGGAATATTGATGCTGTTTTATACGTGTGTGCAAATCCTTTCCCGTCTGACCTATGTAAAAGGAATCACATTGTTTACAACCAATTTTATAGATAATGCCTGAATTATTGGTAGGGCTATTTTTTACTATGATATTTTTCACAATATTGTTATATGAAAATACTACATTAATATCCAAAAGTTTAAGTACATTAGCAATGCCTAAAAAGCCCGGGAAAAATGGAAGTACTAAAATATTTTTTGACAAAGTACGAGTGTTAATATTGACACGATAGAAAGTTCGTTTTGCCTTGTTGAGACAAGATTCCATAAACGCAGATGGATAACACAAATCACTTCCAATACCGTTGATTTTTTCCAATTCGGCATCGATGTATTCCGGACTGGCGATCCTAAGGGCGCGGAGAAACATTGATGAAAATATGGCCTTCTTAATGGGGGTATCATGTCCCGAGTAAAAGTGTACGTAGGACAAATTGTTTGTCGTTTTCCGATAGATACTAAACTTAAAACCTGGGCTTTCCCTATGTACACGCACATCCAAAAATGGGATTGAATTGTCTTGCTCAACTTCTAAAGTAAACTTAATGGAGGGGACTTGATCATTTAACTGAAGGAGGAAGCTATCCAGGTCACGATTCATGGGCCAGATACACAAAATATCGTCGACGTACCGCAACCAAGGGATGCCAACCCCCAGGATTCTCGGAATATAGGTAATTTCGAAAAACTCCATATAAATATTGGAGAGGAGGGGCGATAAGGGGTTGCCCATAGCCATCCCAAAAACTTGTTGATAATACTCGTTATTGAAAGTAAATTTACAGTCTTTGATGCAAAGCTTAATGAGTTCCAAAACAATGTGTGAAGGTAGTGGCAGGTCATACTTATGTAATTCTTGGGAGAGAAAGTCAAGCATATCGTCAATCGGCACTTTTGTAAACAATGAACAAACATCAAAACTAATCAATTTATCGTTAGTTTCAGTACGTACATTATTCAATTTTTCCGTAAGATCCATGGAATTTTTTACATGTGAATCAGAGATAGTTCCGAGAATGGGGGACAAGAGTTTGACAAGCCATTTGGAGAGTTTATAAGTAATAGAGCCCACCGAGCTAATAATAGGGCGCATAGGGTTACCAGGTTCATTATTTACTCTACTTTCTATTCATTTTTTCTCTATCTTTCATCATTCTCTTTACACACGCTTCGCTGTACTTTATAAATACGGACAGCACGTGGGAGAGTTTGAGAAGCCGTTATAATTTAACCGAGCATGGGGGACGGGGGGGGGGAATAATATACAACCGATTAATACTTTACTAACTTCATTTATACCGAAAGCGCTTTTAGATAAAACGGGGTAATGCGAGGGGGTGGGGGTAGTAACGTAGCACTATTCTAAATGTACACCGTAAAACACAAAATCACCTTTATAGCTCCACGCCTTCTAAGTTCCAAGGCCGACCGATGACGGAAAGGGCATTTCTGCCCAAACAAACGTTTTCACCATCTAAAAACACATTCACAATCCAGCAAATTCTGCGTATTGTCAAAAACATTTAAAAACGTAGAAAATTGGGCTCTATCCATCAATAAAGAATTATGAAATGCTTCGATATATATATATATATATATATATATATATATATATATATATATATATATATACAGGGTGAGTCAAAAGTAGCGCCCGATTTCTGTCAGTTGATTGTTTGTTTGCCATTTGTATTACAGTGTACAAGAAGTTAGAAATAAATGAATGACATGTTTATCTAACCATTTATTCGGGGGAAAATTATTACGGAACTGTACCAAGCTGTTTTACTTGCAATTTTCAAAGTGCCCTCCCTCGTGATCGATGCACAATTGTAGCCGAGCAGGCACAGAGTGGCACACACGCCTGCAGAGTTCGATATCAATTTCCTCAAACTTTGCAGTGATTTGAGCCTTCAATTCCTGAATGGTACGAGGCTTTTCACGATAAACAAGGTCTTTCATGAGCCCCCAAAGAAAGAAATCTGGAGGTGTAAGGTCTGGGGAGCGTGCCAGCCACTCGATCGGACCGCGGCGGCCGATCCACTTTCCGGGAAAGTTTTCATCAAGCCACTGACGAACATGACGTCCATAATGAGGTGGAGCTCCATCTTGCTGGAAATAACAGTCCTGATCTTGTACCCTGGGCCAAAAGAAGGTTTGCAGCATATCCAGGTAAATTTCTGCAGTGACAGATCTCTCAAAGAAAAAGGGTCCAATTATCCCTAATGGAGATATGGCTGCCCAAACTGTCACGCCAGGTAAATTTACCTCCTTCTCAACTGTCACTCTTGGGTTCTCCGCAGCCCAGTAGACACAATTGTGTCTGTTAATTGTGCCGTTAAGCTTAAAACATGCCTCATCTGACCACCAGATGTTGTCTAGCATTGTGTCCTCTTCGTCAAGTTTAGCTAAGAACTCTTCGCAAAATTGAAGACGGCGGTCGTCATCTCCATCATGAAGGGCATGCAGTAAGCGTGGAATGTAAGGTTTCCATTTTTTCTGGTGAAGGATACGGATAACACTTGATTGGCTCACTTCCAACTCTGCAGATAAACGGCGAGTTGACTTTTGCGGACTTTGTTCCAGTCTCCTGATGGCTTCTTCAGCCTTAGCTACATTTGTTGCCGTTTTCGGATGACCGGACTTCTTTGCAGTGGCTACCGACCCTGTTGCTTCAAATTTCTCGACAATCAATCGTATGTTTCTTCCCTGGGGTGGGTTAATATCGAATTCCTGTGCCAAACGGCGTGCCGCCATCGTTGGTTGTTCATTACATTTGTAGTAATGTTTCACGGCCGCAATGCGTTGATTCATTGAAAGGTAATTCATGGTTCAATTTGGTGCAAATTCAGTAACTTTCCAAACTCTCAGCAATAACCTGCAAAACAAAAACAAAAATAAATAAACTAGAAAATTAATAATCTGCAAGACAATTATTAACAACATGACTTCCCAGAAAGAATCTGACAGCCGAAAAAACAGAAATCGGGCGCTACTTTTGACTCACCCTGTATATATATACAGGGCTATTCAAACTGATTCATCCGATTTCAACTGAGAATACTTCCGTACCTATCAACCGTGCATCAACTGGGCATACACCACATGAAAGAGAAAATCTCCGAGTTTTACAAGATCACCGCGAGAGGGCTCCAAAATCACGCCGTGGCCTAGTCTAGCAACAAACAGTCAGTGTGAAAATGGCGTCCGCACAGCAGAAGGCGTTCTGTGTGTTGCAGTTTTCGAGCTGTAAATCGGCCCCCTAGGTCGCCGGATCTTACACCGTGCGACTTCTTCCTTTGGGGGTACGTTAAGGATACTGTGTACTTGCCACCGTTGCCCACATCTTTGGATGAGCTCCGAACTCGCATTGTTACTGCCGTAGAGTCAGTGACAACGGACATGCTGGAGCGAGTATGGGAGGAATTCGACTATCGTGTCGACGTTGCTCGTGTAACTAGGGGAAGTCACATAGAGCATTTATGAGGTGAGAGACAAAATTTGGACAGTTTTTCTTTTGGTTGATGTATCACAAATCACTCGGTATTTGTAGCATTAAAAAATATTCTCATTTGAAATCAGGTGAATCATTTTAAATAGCCCTGTGTATATATATATATATATATAATGTTATAATGTTATAATGTTTCAGACCAACAAAGACCCAAGGATCCACTCATGGCTGGTCTACCTAACTGTGTTCGTAATTGTGTATGTCCTCCGTGGTGGCGGAGGGGACCTACAATTTTACATGGGTTCCGAACCACAAGAACATAAGAAATTTATGTAACAACTTCCTGTACATTGGCAACGACCAATTTAGCAAAACTAATTAATTACACTAGGGAACAACATTTTTGTTTCTTGAAAACTATTTAGTGTTTCATATAGAACGTTTGATGCTGATTTCAAATATGGTTTCAGAATTTTTCCATCACCCATAGTTTTCGAGAAAATAATATTTCCATTTACTCAGAGTTTTCCCAAAATATTAGTTAAAATTAAGTGTACTAATTTAATTTTACTTTCTTTTTTTTCCAGGTTAACTATATTTAATAGTATTTTTTGCATTAAAAAAATATAGCTATTTAAACAAACAGATTTTTAATAAAAAGAAAGAAATTTTTTTCAAGTTTTGCTCAAATTTTAAAAATTTTCATAGTAGAAAAAATTGTTTTTTCATTCCAAAAAGTTTTCTGTGATTTCAATAATTTTCCGCCAGCATGAATCGAAACTGTATTAATCCCAGAGATACATTTTGCTACGTATGTGGAGAACTGACCATAATGACACAGAGGAAGACGATGACCCCACTCGTGAAGAAGGCTTACGAACTTTATTTTGGATGTAAGGTAGGCGACCAAGACAAATCCTGGGCACCTCATATCTCATGCATTTCCTGTGCCGTCACTCTTAGGGGTTGGATTAAAGGTACCGCAAATCTATGCCATTTGCCATACCAATGATTTGGAGAGAGCCCAAGGATCACCTAACGGATTGCTATTTTTGTATGACTAACGTTTCAGGATTCTCTGCCAAAATAAACATAAAATTCAATACCCAAATCTTGAATCTGCCATGAGACCAGTACTACATGACGATGATAACCCAATTCTAACTCCCCCAAAGTCATGGACACTAGATGAAGAGTCTGAAGTTGAACCAATGGAAATTGATGACACTAAAGATACAGACTTTCAGCAACCTGAATCAAATAAACCACGTATGATAACGCAGGTTATGCTGAATGATCTCGTGAGAGATTTGGACCTTCCGAAAAAGAAAGCGGAATTATTGGGCTCCAAATTACGTGAATGGAATTTGCTGGCAAAAGATACAAGCATATCGGCGTTCCGCACTCGCCAAAAAGATCTGATGCAGTATTTCTCCTCGTCAGGTGGTTTATGCTACTGTAATAATGTAAATGGACTGCTGTTAGCTCTCGGTCATGAGCACAAATCTGAAGATTGGCGTTTATTTATTGACTCTTCGAAGCTAAGCCTCAAGGTTGTACTACTTCACAATGGAAATAAATACCCTTCCATTCCTGTAGGGCACGCTGTCCACATGAAGGAATCTTACGAAAATATGAAACTCATCCTTCAGCAGATTAATTATGACCAGTTTCGTTGGTATATATGTGGGGATTTAAAAGTCGTCGCGCTTCTTTTGGGAATGCAGCTCGGTTATACGAAGTTCTGCTGCTTCCTTTGTGAATGGGACAGCAGAGCCCGAGATTCGCATTATTTTGTAAAGGATTGGCCACTTCGTCAAAAATGTATCCCAGGACTGAAGAATGTGTCTCATGAACCCTTAGTTGACCCCAAGAAAATATACTTACCGCCACTTCACATCAAACTTGGCATCATGAAAAATTTTGTCAAAGCAATGAACAAGGAAGATGAGGCATTCAAATATTTGAAGAAAAAGTTTTCACGACTTAGCGATGCAAAGATAAAAGAAGGGATCTTTGTTGGTCCCCAAATCAGAGAGCTCATGAAAGATCAAAAGTTTGATGATGCCTTGAGAGGAAAAGAAAAAGTGGCATGGGAGGCCATGAAGAATGTTGTCACAAATTTTCTAGGGAACATCAAAGCCTCTAACTATGAAAAAATAGTGCAGGACATGATTGAAGCATATACGTTATTGGGATGTAATATGTCACTAAAAATCCATTTCTTGCACTCCCATTTAGATTTCTTCCCTGAAAACCTCGGCGACGTAAGCGATGAGCATGGAGAAAGGTTCCACCAAGATATAGCTACTATGGAGAAACGCTACCAAGGGAGGTGGGATCCGGCAATGTTAGCTGATTACTGCTGGACATTGATGCGAGAAGCTCCTAATGAAATCTACAAGAGAAAATCAGTGACAAAGAAGTTTTAAGAAGAATATTTTAAATGCCAATCTGCCACTAACATAATTTTTATGAAGTATTTTTACTAACTTCTATACACTTTTTGAATAAATATTAAAATATAAATTTCTCAGTAACCTTGGGTGATAGAGAAATTCTACGGCTATATTCGGAATCAGCGGAAAAAATCCTATAAGACCGACCTGTTCACGTCCAAGAAACAAAAAAAACGTTAAAATTTGTTCCCCCAGTGTTATCGATTTAAAACTAAAGATAGAATCTCTGGATCCAGAGGATCAAGACATAATAGACTACTATCCACAAATATGTTACACTCTATATCTATTTATAACCGACATGCAAATATATCAGATCCAAAGAATCCAGTCAATTTCATTACGGTATCCATCAATACTAGTACCTTGTCACGAAAAATAAGTCACGGTCCATATCGATTGTGGACGAAGTCAAAATTTACAACCATATACATTACAATATATACACTTAGGAGGAAAAATGTAGGTGTGGCTGTAAAGAATGTACAGTAGGGCGGCTCGTTTTTACACTTTTTTCGATATTTGATTGGGGGTAGTGAGGAAAAGTTGCGATTTGGAGAGAAAATAAAGTGTGTAAAATTTTTTTGATCTCCGTCAATACCTTCTGGTGGCAGCGAGTCCTTAAAAATCGAAAAATAGGTCTAAAAACACATAAAAATACGATATTTGAAAAAAATATTCATAATTATATTTGTGAGTATTTTTGAACGGGGTAGATTGGAAAATGGTTTTAAAGACTTACAAAATAAACAATAAAAATTTCAGCACAATCTGTTAATAACTTCCGATAGCGTCTTAGCCGTTAAAATATCCAAAATATTGATTTAAAGCAAGTTTTAACAAGATGTTATACAAATGTTAATTCCGGTATATTTCTGTGCAAACAACCCTGAGAACACTATTATAGGCTTGAATAAATTAATAGCAGTCATTGAACAATGAACATTATATAAAATGCACACTGCACACTGCTACATCCCCCGTTCCCTACCCTATATAAACTGGGAAAGGAAGCGACGTTGTCAGTTGTTGTGTGTCACGTGTGGCGAGAGGTTGTGTTATAACTTGTTCATCAACCGTGGTATATCACCATTTACCCGCAGTTAGTTGGTAAATATCGTAAATAGATTTATAATGTCTGAAAAGAAACTTCAAAGTAACCAGAACGTTAGCAAAATGCCATAGCATCGGTCAACCAGCAGATTTTGTTAATAATGTTCTACCTACTTATGGAGATGTGCTAAGAGCTTATCTCTGGCACCGGAACAACAGAAAAACGACAGGCCAAGATCCTCCATTCCAGATTATTGCCAATGACATCATTTCCAAACTTCAAGAGATATGGCTCACAGCTTCAATCCCAACTTTATCAAGGAAAAGAATACATGATATGCTCAAAAACTATCATAATAAGTACAAGACCTTACTTAAAACAGGTAAACTAAAAAGGAATTCTGAAAGTTACAAAAGTAAATTGAAGTCATTTCAGGAACATTCGGAACAACTATTTGATATTGCTTCTTGTAAATGTGGTAATTGGAATTCTTGTTTTTGCTGTAAAGAAAAAAAGTGCCCCCAAATGAAAGAACATTTTTAGAAGATCATCGTACGCTGATCTTCTAAAAATGTTCTTAAGTCTTAATATGCGCTTGGCTCCTGTCAAGCGAACACCTCTCCTCCTGTCCTCTCTCTTAGGTTAGGTATACCTAAAGTGACCATATTTTTAGGAGCAAAAGTGGGAAATTTTCTATTTTTGGAGTTATAAACTAAAATTACTATATTTTCAGGAGCCAAAAGCGGGACACCTCTACCTCATATATATATATATATATATATATATATATATTAGTGATGGATCGAGTGGTCGGTTTTTCACAACCGCGGTTGCGGTTGTGTTTGCGGTTGTCGAATTTTTTCCAACCGCGGTTGCGGTTGCGGTTATCATATACTAGGAAAAATGCGTAATTATTAACTGGATTTAGCCACTATAGTGCGATTTAGCCACACTTGGTACATAATATATACTAAATAGTATTTATTAGTAATACCTTATGTGAACACAAGTTTTGCAATACACCGCTACCGCTATTTGTGTGTTGCAAAACTTGTGTTCAACATAAGGTATTTACTAAATAAATACTATTTAAATGAAGTATATTCTAAACTTATATAGCTATTATGAAAGAATAGGTCAAATTAATTAAAACCATATTTTGCACTAAGTGTGTTACCAGGATGAGGGACGAGGACCCATCGCACTGTTCATCCCCTACCACTTTCCCCAGCCTCCACCCATTGGAAAGTTATGGATTATTATTCATTTGAAAAACTGATGTCAAACTTAATGACAGGCAGTGTGAATTTCAAGAATAATATTTTTGCTGCATTTTCACCTTACAACCGCAACCGCACTTATGGAACGGCGGTTGCGGTTACGGTTGCGGTTGTGAATTTTTGTGCGGTTGTAGTGCGGTTGCGGTTGCGGTTGCGGTTATTCGATCCATCACTAATATATATATATATAATTATTACTTCACTGCTTGTATTTTTCTCTTGAGTATGTAATTATGAAAAAAATTAACTCAACTGAGAATGGCTTATATCTATGACATACCAATACATAATATTATCGTACTTGCTTTTCAATTCCGTACTTTTCAGTAGATGAAATCTTCTGAAGTAACTCCGAAGTTGATTTCAACATAGTGTAGAACTCCATACAGGTTTGATTGAAGTTTATTTTAGTTAAAAGTAAAGCTTTTAGAGTTGAGACTTTCAGTTGTGCTTTCTCAGATGTCCACGTCTTATTCATTTGAGAGAAAAAACACGTTCAGTCGAAGCATTAGTTCCTGGAAGACAGAGTATGAACTGAACTAATGCTGACATTCGTTGATGATTAACATCTCTGGCCTTGAAATGAGTGAATACTTCCACCCAGCGCTGGTCTGTTGATAATTTAGATGCATTCCACTCTGCTACTTTCTCATCACTAATGCACTTTGCAAAACACGTGAACTCGTCAAATAATTCAGTGTCAAATTTGGGGTCAAATAGTTGTTTTTCAGCAGCAAAATCCATTGTTTTCTCAACAACTGACCACTTTGGAACTTGTTTTAATAAAGCCCACTGCATACACTCATACACTCAACGTTTGGCAAGTGACCCGACCACTGATCCAAGTACTTAACACATGTGTCATAAAACTCAACTAATATTTTCTTTACAGATAAGGAATCATTAGAATCAATCAACCCATCTTGTTCAAGTTTGTTTACAAGACTCCTGACTGAGAGTGGCACAAACACATTATCTTTCTTTGATTGCAAATTATCCTTCAGATCAGAAATTGCACTCATCACTTCCACAACTGATATATGTTCACCCTCAATCTTTAAAACCACTTGGTGAAAGGTGGCTTCTTGACACTGCACAAAGTTATTGTGGGTTTTCAAAAAAGTTTTTCAGTATCACTGGACACTTGCTTTGGCTCAGAAAGTATGATCTTAGACCAGGAAACAACTTGAGTATTCTTTCAACTGCAGACATTAATGCCAACCACCTTGTTTTACTATATCCCAGTAACTGTTTATATTCAATGTCCGAAAAATCACAAAACCCTTTCAGCTCTTCTATACGAACAGTATAGATGTAGAAATATGAATATATTTTTACAACCACTGTTTCCACATCAATTGGCAGACAGTCACTGGCAGACTGAACAGCATTATGTACAATATGTGCAAAACAACCAGTGATGGGCATCGATACATGAAAATCGCTAAAGCGATACCGATACATCGATACATGAAGAACGTCTTAGGCGATACCGATACGCCGATACTTTCTAGATGTCTTAAGCGATACCGATACATGCATCGCCGATACATGTATCACCGGTACATTTTTATAATTATTCATTTAATATGTAGGTATTAGATATTATTGTTTATACTAGTAATTTGTACGCACTGTAAGTAAAATCAACGACATTTTAATGGGTTTTATAGATGTAAATAAAAACAATTGCTTTATTTAATGAAAGTATGTTTTAATTTTGTAGGATACATGAATGACTGAAATATTACACTAACAATTAAAAGTAATTACTATTACCCTTCAAAAATACCAGCTGGCTAAACATCTGGTCAGACAGTCTATTCCTTTTTGGAGCGTGAATGTGACCAGCCAAACTAAACAACCGTTCTACAGGAGCAGAGGATGGTAGTGGTGTGTTATACTTCAGGAAGACCCGTAGAATTCCTGGGTACTGCCTCAGAGATTGGAGAGAATGACTTCCGTCACCCAGATACTATAAAACTTCCATCTCAGTGGAATCTTGGGTTGCAGAGACATTAGTGGAAGCAGACTCATAACAGAAGAAATCATCTGCACTTCCGTCAGATGCAGCATCACTTAGTTGTTGCTGGGGGGTCTACTCGCTGAGGAATCGCTGCGTTACAAGTATGAACCTGTTTAAACTCAACACGGAGTGGGCGTTGCAACACCAATGAGCGTTTCTATATTATATGAGCGTTTCTATATTATGAGCGTTTCTATATTATGGTTAATTAATCTCAATAACACAAGTACAAACGTGTTTAAACGTTGCGCCGTACTGTGTGACGTGACCAGTAGAGTAGTACTGTCATTAAATAAATATTTAATAATATTATTATTTATGTATATTCATAAATATAACTCAGTAGTGTCATATTATAACATCTATTTAAATATTTAAAAATTCTTATTAATGTATCGATGTATCGAAGTATCGATTTTTTTCGATACATTTAAGAAAATTGACCATAGCGATACCGATAAATCGATACTTTTGTCAAGTAGCTAAAGCGATACCGATACCGATACAAAAGTATCGATCGATACGTATCGGCGATACATGTATCTAGATACTGCCCATCACTGAAAACAACCAATCCTAATTAGTTCTCTACCAATGTAGTCATTTAGCTTCCTGAAAATGTTATTCACTCCTTTTCTTGCAGTACCACCAAAATTACAGTTAGTGTTATCACCACAGAAAGCAACTAATTTTCTGCCCAGGTCATGCTCTTCAATAATATCAGTTAAATATTTCACCACAATATCTGAGGTTTCTCCATGCTGAGATTTAAAGTCAATAAGCTTCACTTGAGCACCTTCATATGGCTGAAAGAAGCGAATTAAAACAGGAAACAGCTTGATGTTTCCATGGTTGCTTGCATCAGTTAGCAATGTTATGCAATGAGCATCCTTTAATTGTTTTTTAATTCCGTTTCAGCATATGGTGCAAATACATTTGAAGCAATCGCTTCGCACTTTGTTCTGGCACATGAAAATTTTGGTTCAAAGCATGTTTTCAAAATTTTTATTGCACAGTCAGTAGATCTGAAGCTTTGATTTTCCCTGACTGTATGTATGGTAAGCCCACAAACCCTCAGCAACAGCTACTTCTGAATCCTTATTACTAGGCGTCACACTTTTAAAATAATCACTCACTATCTTACTAGAAGAAGCACCGATATCAACCGATTTGTGTCTTTTTGAGCCAAGATGCTTAGTAATATCATTAATCCCACCATGTCCAATGCTGAAGTCACTTCTACATTTCTCACACCGTACATCACTTTCTGTTGTTGTTTTAGTAATAAATGGATATTTAGACTGCAGATGTGCATTAAATGTACACTTCATTTTAGTTTTAGACATTTTGTGTTGTCAAACTAGGCCTACGACCTTACGTACGATACAATTAATAACTTTCCTTATCCTTCAAACGGAAAAGTTTAACCTAGCTGCAAAAGAAAAAAAAGGATGCAGGGATAAAAATTAATTAAGGTTATTAATTAAGCAAACATAAAAACATAAAAGCGTTACACTACAACACAACTTTACACAGAGGCCGCTAATGAAACACTGAAACGCTAGTCGGGAATCACGGCACTGCCGCACGGCGACATGTATCGTACCAGTTCAGTTTGCAAGTTAGTATTTAGATTTGGAATTCGGAATGCGGCATAATTCTATTAATTCATAAAGGACATCTAATGTCTAATGTAACAGTAATTTTAATAAAGCAGGACATTTATGAAAATTTGCTCCAAATGCAGGACATTTTCGGGACATTTTGAAAAGAGGGACACATGTCATAAGTTCGGGACACTCCCGCCCAAAATCGGGACTCTGGTCACCTTAGGTATACCCCTTTGGGGGGTTCATTGCAGCTTGGGGGATAACTCCGCCTCCAAGTTGCAACATTCCCCCTCCCCCATTTAGGGGTGCCTCGCAACAAAGAGGGGTTGGTGGTTGGCACTCTGGGGTGCCTTACAACAAAGGGGGTTGGGGTTGGCACTCTTGCAACAAAGGGGGTGAGGTTTGGCACTCTTGCAACATCTTGCAACATTTTCAATTGCATTGCACTCTAACATTTTGCGCCCATACTACTGGTAGCAACACCTAAAACTTGAAATAATGATCTAAACATTCAGAGAGATTGTTTTTTATGCAAAATAAACCAAACCAAGGGTTGAACACAAAAAAGAGAAAGAAAATATATAGTCTACACAATAGATTTCCTCTTAACCGACGTAATCGGGGCCAAGGGTAGGTTGGTTAAACCGAAGCTGAATTTATTCAATATACATACCGTATTGTAGTGGTTGTAGTGGTTAGTGATTAGTGGTTAGCGTCGCTGACTACGAATCCATCGGCCCCGGGTTCGAGACCCGACGGCAGCCGGCGCGCAGAAAAACCCAGCTGTTCATCCTTCCATACAATAAAGAAAGTGGTTGGTAGATAAATGGGTACCCTAGGTGGCATGGTGGTTAAGACGCTGAGCTGATGATGGGGCGTGGTTCGGATTCCACGTTAAACTGTAGGTCTAAGGTGGAGTGAAAAGTTTGACTTTCGTCAGAATGAACAATTCGGGCGGAAGCTAACCAAAGGTTACCAAAGGTATATATATAAAATACACTATAATACAAATAGTTATTGTAGAGTTATGTACATCCATCCATGAACCACTGGGAAATCTCACTCTTCTTTCTGTGGACTACAAAACAATCTGAGTTTTTATTCTTTATTGGTGTTTACATAAAATGACATTTTTATTTTATTTACTTTTAGCGCACTAGTGATGTTGTGTTGTGTTCGTTGTTGTGCTAGAGCGGTACAGTCTGTCATAATGTGTTCAATTGTTTGTGATGTATCCTGGCACAGTTGGCAGGTGTCGTCTGTGGAGTTGTCTAGTCTGTGTTTATATGTCTGTAAGTTGGAGTGATGTCCACATCGGAATCGTGCTAAGTTAACTCGATCCAATCTGCTCAGGCTGGTCTCTAACCTGTCAATGGGTGGCGGCTTCGCACCTAGGACCGCATTCGGACCGAGTCGTGTCAGTGCTTTGTGGGTTAGGTGTGTGTGTATGTGTTTTCTGTACTGTGTGATGTCTGCGGGGCGTGGTATGGAATGGAGTATTTGGTTATAATGTCTCTCTGGTGTTACCTTAATAGTGCGAGGTGTTGGTGCATGATTGTACATGTAGTGGCAAAGGTGTTGTGGGTTAGTTGTCGCTGCTGCCATTAATTGTGTTCCCCTCATGTCTAAATGTTCCCTAACTTTCAATATTTTTGTTTCTGTGTGCAGGTGTTCTGTTGGTTTTGTTTGAGTACATCTTGTAATGATACGAAGTGCGTTGTTTTGTATTGTCTGTAAGGTGTTTATGTGTATGTTTGAGATAATGGGTGCCCAGCATGGGCTAGCATAGTCCATAACTGAGCGAATATATTGTTTGTATATGAGTGTTGTTTTCTGCTGGTGTCCAAAGTGCCTGTTAGTACCCTAAGCGAGTTAAGTCTTGACGTACATTTGATTTTAATGTCATGAATGTGGTTTGCAAGAGATAATGATGTTGTATGTGACCCCAAGTATTTTGGTCCTGTGAGTGTGTGGAATGTTGGTGTTGTTTAGTGTAATCTATGGAGTTATCTGGTGTTCTTTTATGTTGCTTGTTAGCAAGGTGATGGTTGATTTTGTGGGCGCTACTTTGAGTCTATTGTGTGTGAGCCACTTGTATACTGTTTATGTATGTTTGTAGGTTATTTATAGCGGTGTCGATGTTGTTGTGGGTGGATGTTAGAGTGATGTCATCTGCATATGATTATAAGGTAAGCTTGTTATCTATTGGTGTTGGAATGTCATGCATGTATAAGTTGAACAGTGTTGGTGAGAGAACAGAGCCTTGAGGGACCCTGGGAGCCGATCGGCACTCTGACCGTGCCACGCAACAGGCCGTCGACTGCCAGTCTGGCCAACCGTAGACAGCCCGCTGCACGGAGATTTGAGGAAGTTTGGCCACCAGCGCGTTGATGTTTCGGTTTAACGTCGCCTCTTCTTCGCGTTGACGTGTTCCGCGCTGGAGGATACAGCCACTGTTAGAAGCTTCCTTGTCAGCTGCTAACTGTCGACATACGTTGAGGTTTTTAGGTCCTTCCTATCAGTTTTTTATTATCGTTGGTCAAAATGTGCTGTTTAATACTGTCATTTCTTTTTGTACCTTATTTTTTTCATTAATTTGTCCAACAATTTGGGATTGGAAGTATATAATGAAATTATTTCCGGTCCTGTCCTTAAAATGTTTTGATAAAAAGTTATTTTATGATTTTCTTTCAATCAAGAATAAAGACAATGAATTCTTTACTAAATTTTGCTTTACTCTTTCCAATTTTGTTATACGTGTATAGTAGGGTGTCCTACTTATGACCTTTTTTTTCAGATCCATTGAACATACCTTTTTTCTTGTTAGAAATGGTTCACTTTTTCTAAATATATCAAAAAAAGATTAACAATTTTGGGGTCCTCGACCCACCCCCGGAAATGGCCCCCCACTGAAAATGCTAGAAATACCCATTTTTTGTATTATAATCAACCTCTTGTGTCCCACTTATGGCTTCTTTTTTCAGATTTATTGAACATAGCTTTTTTCTTATTAGAAATGGTCCAATTATACTAAATATATCAGAAAAAGATTCAATTTCAATATGTTATGGGTTAAGGTACAGTAAAAGGCATTTGATCAGGTTAGTGGGGCTCAAATTCTCAACTAAGAAAGGGACTTTTTTATTTTAGCTAAGGAAGGCGCAATAGCAAGAGTTTATTGTGGAATTAACCATTTTGTGATTTTTTTCAGGTATTTAGATAATAAAATATGTTTAATTATGAGGTGTTGTAAGAATGAATAAAAATAAAGCTGTATTAAGAAAGAATCCAACAAACTTCGACTCTTTGCTTGGTGCATTAAAGTGACGGATTAAACGATGATCTAAGTGGCCAAGAGGGATGCATGCTGCCATCAAAAGGAGACGTTTTGAAGCATATTTTCTACCTCAGAAGAAAACAAATGCAAGGCCCTAATATTTCCAAAGAGGAAAACATTTTGAATGTTTTGAAAAAAGTTCAAACAATTTGCGAAATGGCGGGCATTCCATCAAAGGATGTCGTAAGACTTAAAACCATACGAACCATGCTTCTAAACTTGATAAAATTACATGAAACGGACTATTATTGATCATCTTCCATGCAATTGATTTGCTATTTGATATGTTGGCTAGTTCTCTTACAATATGTGTGTGTGTGTGTGTGTATGTATATATACTTTCATCATTCAAGTAATTGCAAATGCATGTTTAAATAAATGTTATTTCATGTTATGAATTGAGAATGATCTCCGCTTTACATGTCCGTGTCTTGAAAGTTATTACATATTAAAAATATACAGTTCCAAGATTAACTTTGACTAAAGTAAAATGTTTTGAAGGAGGAAATTATATATATACAGTATATATGAAAATTATTTCACAAAGGTAACACGTGAAAAATATTTATGATGAATAAAACCACGAAGGAAAGGAAACACAAAATGGTGCTCAAGCGCTTTCGTCTAATGACATCCTCAGGAACACTGAAGTATATAAAAAGGTTAAGCCTATATATAGGTTACAGAAAGAAAAAAAGAAAAAATAAATAACATACATACACACAAACACACATATATATATATATATATATACATACATATCTATATATACAAATACATACATACATACATACATACATATATATAAAATAAACAGAGAAGTAAAAATAATAAAAAATTATTAAAAATTAAAACCTTAAAGGATTACCAATGAGGCGTACAGATTGTAAGGAAAAATATCGATTTTTAGCACAAGATCAAATGGATTATAAAAATACAAATTTATACTGGAACTCTGCCGGGTTTTAGCACAATGCTGCCTATGGTCAGGTTTCGATATATATAAAAAAATAAAAAATAAATAAAATGCAAATTAAAAGTTAATCGATTTTTAGCACCAGATCAAATGGATTATAAAAATACAAATTTATACTAGAACTCTGTCCGGGTTTTAACATATTGCTGCCTATGGTCAGGTTTCGATATATATAAAAAATAAAATGCAAATTAAAAGTTAATAAAGTAGAAGACAAGTTTACCAAAGATTTAATGTTTTACACTTCTTATCTAAATCTGCTTTAAAGGAATTCAACATAACAGGATCGAGTTGAAAAAGACCTTTGCTTATGTTGAAGTTATTTGAAAGTTGGATAATGGCAGACTCAAGAATATTTCTATTAACAATGTTGCTTGAATGGAATAAAACTGAAGCATTATTCCAATCAATACAGTGGGCTAACTCTGACAAATGGACAAAAAGGGCACTCGACAACTGTCCTGTTCTAACGGAATATTGATGCTGTTTTATACGTGTGTGCAAATCCTTTCCCGTCTGATCGATGTATTCCGGACTGGCGATCCTAAGGGCGCGGAGAAACATTGATGAAAATATGGCCTTCTTAATGGGGGTATCATGTCCCGAGTACAGTATATATGAAAATTATTTCACGAAAGTAACACGTGAATAATATTTATGATGAAAATAACCACGAAGGAAAAAGGAAACACAGATTGGCGCTCAACAGGATCAAGCGAAAAAAAGGCCCTGACTAATGTTGAAATTATTTGTAAGTTGAATAATGGGAGACTCAAGAATATTTCTATTAACAATGTTGCTTGAGTGAAACAAAATTGAAGCATTATTCCAATCAATACAGTGGGATAACTCTGATAAATGGACGAAAAGGGCACTGGACGACTGTCCCTTCTAACGGAATACTGATGCTGTTTTACACATGTGTGCAAATCCTTTCCCGTCTCTCCAATGTAAAAGGAATCACATTGTTTACAACCAATTTTATAAATAATGCCTGAATTATTGGTAAGACTATTTTTTATTATGATATTTTTCACAATATTGTCATATGAAAATACGACATTAATATTCAAAAGTTTAAGTACATTAGCAATGCCTAAAAAGCCTGGGAAAAATGGAATTACTAAAATATTCTTCGACAAAGTGTGAGGGTTATTATTCACACGATAGAAAGTTCGTTTTGCCTTGTTAAGACAAAATTCCAAAAAAGCAGGTGGGTAACACAAATCATTTCCAATACTGTTGATGTTTTCTAATTCGGCATCCATGTATTCCGGACTGGCGATCCTAAGAGCGCGGAGAAACATTGAAGAAAATATGACTTTCTTTATGGGGGTGTCATGCCCAGAGTAAAAGTGTACGAAGGACAAATTTTTTGTTTTTTCCGATAAATACTAAACTTAAAAACTGGCTTTCCCTCTGTACAAGCACGTCCAAAAACGGGATTGAGTTGTTTTGTTTCACTTCTAAAGTAAACTTAATGGAGGGGACTTGATTATTTAACTGAAGGAGGAAGTCATCCAGATCACGCTCCATGGGCCAGATACACAAAATATCGTCGACGTACCGCAACCATGGGATGCCAACTCTCAGGATTCTCGGAATGTAAGTGATTTCGAAAAACTCCATATAAATATTGGAGAGGAGGGGCCATCCCAAAAACCTGTTGACAATATTCGCTATTGAAAGTGAATTTACAGTCTTTGATGCAAAGTTTAACGAGTTCCAAAACGATATGTGCAACGATTTATCATATTATAGTCTGCTTGTTTTGAAAAACGGTATAATCTTCCTCAGTCTTTGGTTAACATAGTTAAAGGCCTTGTTTATAGTGCTGCGAATAGCACCTACGAAGAAAACTTTCCTAAACGTTTCCACAATAGCCTCTTACAATTAAAAAAAGATGGTGAGCTCCATACTACTAAAGCAGACAAGGCTAACACCATAGTTATTATGAACAAAGCAGAATACAGTAGAAAGATGAACGAGCTTCTCCAGGACCCTGCCACATACAGAAAGCTTAGGAACAATCCGCATGATGACGTCATGAAATCATTCAATAGTGGCTTGAAACGCATTCTCAAAAATCATAAGACTTAATTCCGCTTTTCACGTCCACTTCACTTTCTCTCCCTACCTTTACGGTCTTATTAAAACCCACAAACCTGGCAACCCTATGCGCCCTACTATTAGCTGTGGGTTCTATTACCTATAAACTCTCCAAATGGCTTGTCAAAGTTTTGTCCTCCATTCTCGGAACTATCTCTGATTCACATGTAAAATATTCCATGGACCTTACTAAAAACTGAATAATATACGCACTGAAACCAACGATAGATTGATCACTTTCGACGACTGTTCATTGTTTACAAAAGTGCCGATTGACGATATGCTTGACTTTCCTCCTGAGAATTATATAAGTATGACCTACCACTACTTGCACACATCATTAAACTTTGCATCAAAGAGTGTAAATTCACTTTCAATAGCGAATATGGTCAACAGGTTTTTGGGATGGCCCCTCTCTTCAATATTTATATGGAGTTTTTCGAATCACTAACATTCCGAGAATCCTGTGAGTTGGCATCCCATGGTTGCGGTACGTCGACGATATTTTGTGTATCTGGCCCATGGAGCGTGATGGGAAACCAACTCACTACTTCACCAGGCCAACTCGAGAGGAGGGGCGACAAGCTTGACCTTCGCAAAATGAGGAATCATCGCGCGGAACCTTTGTAAGGTTGTAAGGTAAGGTATATTTCATTTATTTCTTTTGCAGCTCCTATTAAATATAAAACATTGATCTCGATTCATTTTCTGTAATATTTCGTACACAAACAAATTATTAATTTCGTCTTTTTGGTTTCCTGACAATAAACTTCCCAATTTCAGTTATATTTTTTTTTATGCAGGAAAGAGGAGCCGAGGGCGAATGCAGTGGCGAATGCAGTGGTTCGCAACCGGTGTGCCGTGAAAAAGTCTCTAATGTACCGCAGTACTTTCGTAATTAGAGGAAAATAAGCTACATCACTGTAATTTACTAATTTCCAGCTACTGTCGTCTTATAATATTCATGGAAATTCGGTTCGGTGTGCCGCGAGAGTCGAGCTAACTAGAAAACGTTAGAGAGTTGGACAGAAAAGGACTGAAAAGGTGTCGAAAGTCTGGTACTGCGTGCTCTCCTTAAAGAAGGAGGCATGCAGTTAGAGGGTTCAGAAGAACAGTGTCCGTTATAATAGCAATAGTAAAGATAGTAAAGAGAGAGTGAAGCACCATTACGGCGAAGAAAGACAGTCAGTAAGAGGCGGGAAATTGATGAAACAAAAAGTCTCTGATTCCACCCGGTCAAGTACGGATGTGTGTGTGGGTTGAGCCATCCCAAAAATGAGAAGCGTACTCCATACAGGGGCGAACAAGACCACTGTACAGTGACGGCAACTGAGATAATGGGTGATGAAACTGCGGAGCCGGTACAGCACAACTAACATCTTAGAAGCTGTTTTAGAGAGTATATGGGGTCTTTCCAGGAAAGATCATGAGAAAAGGAAACACCAAGAATGTTAAGAGAAGAGGAAGGATTGAGTTGTGTATTGTTGAAGATAAGGGAATAGTCATGTGGAAGATTGTGACGAGTAGACAGAAGAAGGAACTGTTTTTTCAAATAGTTTTTGAGTCAGAGATAGTAGAAAGATCAGTGGTCAAGTGCATCATAGCCGTCTCACGCGAAGCATGGAGTGACTATTGAGAGGGACACCTTGTGAAGAGGGTGGAGAAGTGAAGAGTGAAATCATCGGCATAGAAGTGGATAGAACAGGAAGCGCGACTTAAGAGATCATTGATAAATAAAAGGAAGAGAGTGGATGAGAGGACAGAGCCCTGAGGAACACCACTATTAATCGCTTTAGGAGAACACTGCCCATCTACAACCGCAGTTATAGATCGGCCAGAAAGGAAATTAGAGATGAAGGAACAGATAGAAGGATAGAAACCGAAGGAGGGCAGTATGGGAATTAAAAATTTTTACCAGACTCTATCAAAATGTTTTGTTATGTCTTGCTCAATACCAAGGTTTCACTGAAATCCCGAAAGGAGGATGACCAAGAGTCAGAGAGATATACAAGAAGATTGCCAGTAGAGCGTCCCTTGCGGAATCCATACTGACGATTTGAAAGAAGATTGTGAGAAGAGAGGTGTTTAAGAATCTTTTTATTAAGGATAGATTAAAAAACTTTAGAAAGGCAAGAAATCAAAGTAATTAGACGAGAGTTGAAGGGTTGAGAGTGGTCATCACTCTTTGGTCCAGACTGAATGAAGGCGAACTTCCAGCAGGAAGGAAAAGTACCAGATGAAAAACAAAGACGAAAGAGTGTCAGCACAGAAGCACAGTTCTAGAGAACAACAGGAGAAACACCATCAGCACCGTACGCCTTACTAGAGTTGAGACCAGATATGGCAGAAAGAACATCTTTGGAAAGATTCTAATTTGAGACATAATAAAGTCAGAGGGAGGAGGAGATGGAGGAACAGCACCGGAATCGTCCAGAATTGAGTTCGAGGCGAAAATTTGAGCGAAGAGTTCAGCTTTATCAGGAGAAGAGACGGCAACTGAACCGTCGGAAACTGAGCCATCGGAATAGAAAAGAGGAGGGAAAGAAGAGGAAGTAAAGTTGTTGAAGAGGTTCTTAGCTAGATGTCAGAAAGAGCGAGAAGAATTAGAATTGGATAGGTTTTCACATTTTTGTCTGATGAAGGAATTTTTGGCGAGTCGAAGAACAGATTTTGCACGATTCCGGGCAGAAATATAAACTGAATGGGAGTCAGAAGTTGGATGGCGACGGTACCTTCTGAAAGCCTATTTTCTGTCTCGGATAGTATTAGAACAAGTAAAGTTAAACCAAGGTTTTTTTAGATTAGTAGTAGGAATAGAATATGGAATTTACGCCTCCATGTCTGAGAGAATCACCTCCGTGATGCGCTCAGCACACTCGGAAGCAGTAATCATTCCATGGGAAATCACAGAAGTACTGCCTAAGAGCCTCCTAATCATCGGCGCCAAAGTGTCAAATGCGCCTCCTCTTGGGAGGACCCAAAGGCCGAATTGGAGCGATAGGACAGGAAACAGATATAAGATTGTGATCGGAGTAGTCCAACAACGAAAAATGTTTGACAGATTAAGAAGAAGGATGAGAGGTGAGAAATAAATCGAAAATGTTCGGTCTATCTTTAAGGCGACCAGGGATACGAGTAGGTTGCTGCAAAACCTGTTGTAGGTCATTCAGGATAGGAAAGGTGTAAGCTATTTCACCGGGGTTGTTAGTAAAATGAGAGGAAAGCCAAAGGTGGTGATGACATTGAAATCTCCTAAAATAGAGATTTCAGCAAAAGAAGAGTAGGATAGAATGCATTCCACCATTCCACTTTGGAAGTGAGGTTGTCAAAGAATTTTGGATTGTCATTAGAACTAAGAGAAAGGTGGACAGCGAAGATGTATTTAGTTTGAGATTGGCATGTAAGCGTAGGCAGAGAGTATAGAATTCAGAGGATTCGAGTTCGGGAATACGAAAACAAGTTAGGTCATTGCATATATATATACGCACCATCCACCTTTCGAGTGAAATTTAGTATAGAGAAAGTAAAAGGGTACAGGAAAGGGGCTGCTGTCTGTCGTCCCAGACACCTGAGTTTCAGTGAGGAAGAGAAGGTGAGGTTTAGAGGAGAAGCGGTGGTGTTTAACAGATTGAAAATTTGAGGAAATGCCACGAATGTCGCAGAAGTTTATGAAAAGTGAATCAGGCAGAGGCCCTGAACATCTGCATATATATCGAATACAGAACAAAGAATCTAAGTGAGAAAGAAACTCTTTTATTATAATATACCTCGCGTGAATGTTTATTATTCGTTACATAGACAGTTTTTATTTTTATTTTATTTATATAATATACTGTATATATATATCAGGCGATAAATGTTGCATGAGCGACAGGTGTTAAGTTAGGTTATTTTCTATTCTTTATTCATTTATTTTAAAGTTTAGCTTGGGTTAGCAGAGGATTGAATGGTGACCACTGAAGTTCATAGTATTGACGCACAGACGTGCATATATATATATATATATATATAACCTTTGGTTAGCTTCCGCCCGAATTGTTCATTCTGACGAAGGTCAAGCTTTTCACTCCACCTTAGACCTACAGTTTAACGTGGAATCCGAACCACGCCCCATCAGCAGCCCAGCGTCTTAACCACTAGGCCACCTAGGGTACCCATTTATCTACCAACCACTTTCTTTATTGTGTGGAAGGATGAACAGCTGGGTTTTGCTGCGCGCCGGCTGCCGTCGGGTCTCGAACCCGGGGCCGATGGATTCGTAGTCAGCGACGCTAACCACTACACCACCGAGGCGCTATTTATGTGTATATATATATTTTTTTTTTTACTTTGTGTGGGTTCGAACGACGGTTCAGGATCGACTTGCGGTCAACCCCTCTGCAATGTATATATATACAAACTTTCTATTTTCAAGTTTAAGTGCGGTTAGGTTAGATTATTCTATATTTAATTTTCTACTTTTTGTGGAGCGGCAACTCCCACCCTCTTATCATCTCTCCCCCACTTTGAGAAACTTAAATTTTGCTTCTTTCCCCTGTTCCCCTCCCCCTTCACCGTTTTCCCTTCGTTTCCCCTTTCTCACTTTTTGACCCATTCTACTGCCTGAATCCGTATGGGGATCTTTTCAGTATTATGAACTGTAAAAATGTTAAATAAAAATATATTTTTCTAGTGTAATTTTATCCATTAATTTAAAAAATAACATTTTTTTTTGGGAGAAACGAAAAAAAAAAATTAATAATTTGCGTTCAAAGTACTAATCAAAGCGTCACAGTTTTAATTTTGTATTCTAGATTAGTTTTTAAATCTCGACATTTATATTTTTTTTTGGTCATGTATTAATTTTAGCTTTTATTTATTAGGCCTTGAAAATGGGTAGAGTTGCCCGAAACGTCGGCTGCAGCCAAATATAATGACTTTTTTCTCTACGTCTTTGTTTTTAGCCTAAATGTAAAACTACGTCTCCTTAGGAGGGATCGTATTTCGTATATATATATATATATATATACAAATTCAGAATGGTTCCCTGAGACAATTATATGTTAAACACAGACCGTGCATGGAACAAGGAACTCTTCTGGGAAAATTAAATCCACTATAGTCCGAATAAGTAATGGTAAATGACAAATACCATAGTTTTTCTTTTTCATGATGCAAGCCCGACGTGGGCAACGGGTCTCTCGCAATCATGAAAAAGAAAAACTATGGTATTTGTCATTTACCATTACTTATTCGGACTATAGTGGATTTAATTTTCCCAGAAGAGTTCCTTGTTCCATGCACGGTCTGTGTTTAACACATATATATATATATATATATATAATATATATATATATATATATATATATATATATATATATATATATATTATATATTATATATATATATATATGTTGTAACTCAGAAAATTCTTTTGAGAAAAGATGGTATTCAAAATTTCGTTTTTAAAGTGAATTTAAGAAAACAGATGATAAACTTTCTTTTCAAAGAAGCTTACAAGAATTTTTCATTTTCTTTTTTTCTTTGTACTTGGAAATATACTGTATTATGAAATATATTATGAAATATATTATGAAAAATCGTGTAAATTTTTATTTAGCTTCCAATTGCATTACGTTACACTACATATGATGTTAAAAATCAATTGCCCTTCGACACGTATTTTATTTATTTATTTTTGCATGCATTTGTTTTAAGTGGGAGGCTTGTGTCGTTTTTAATATAATTTACGCGGTTTCTGTTTGAGCCACAACACACACACACACACACACACACACACACACACACACACACGCTGTGCTCTGTTGGCAACAATAATAAATATAAGCCATCATTGTTTTAAAGGTGCATAAAAACTTGATAATAGTCGTGTTCTTGAGCACGTAATGAATAAATGAAACATATCGATCCACACATTCTTGTATACTGACGTAACCAAGAGAAACCACAAAGTGATTAAAGTCACTTAAGTTCATGTTCCTTTCATATTCTCTGAGTTTGTCGTGGGTCTCACTTCAATTCAAAACTCATCACATTTCTAATGAAAAAATAGTTTTAAATGAAGTACAGTTATAAAAGTTTTCGAAGTGATCATTAAACAGGACCATCTTTCATTTTTATTGGTTCATTAAATTTTACAGCAGAATTGTCATGTCGCTGTAGTTTTTTTAAGTCGAAAGGAAGGGCGATGCAGTACTGCAATACAGTTGCATGCAGTACTTTGAAAGAATACAATGACTAAATAGAATTGGATTTTGTCAGGTAATACCATTACCTCTCCATCTTTTTCAGTAATTTTCAAGGCATGACGTACTGTTTAATTCGTACCTTTTCTCAAATGTGGTTATCATTTATAACCGAGTTAACAGGGGTTTCAGCATTATAACTCGTTTATTTTACCTAAATATAATTAGTTTTTGATTATAGTAGTTAACTCTTTATTGACAGCATTTTCTGTAGGGTTAAATTATAAAAGCGTGTAGATGAAAGATTAGAAATTTGTAACAGTTGTCCATGTAATGTTAATATGTTCTTTGTTCTTGTTTACCTATGAAATTCCTCTGAAAAATTCTCTCTCTCTCTCTCTCTATATATATATATATATATATGTAAAGAACGACGCTTCTATAGAAGAACGTTCCGCACAAGATGAGGAGGGAGAACGAACAAATGAAAAATGAGGTAACCACCCGGGAATCGAACCCGGGATCTTCCGATTGCCGGTCAGATATGCTAACCACTACACCATGGGCCTCGATTAATCAGAAGTCGTAATTCTCCTACATACGAGCAGAAACCAATGCCCTGAGGGGGCACCCTCCGCATGCCGCACATATATACATTTTAACTGCGTCGTTCTTTACATTAATTATACTGTGTGTTATTTGCAGTTAAAATGTATATATGTGCGGCTTGCGGAAGGTGCCCCCTCAGGGCATTGGTTTCTGCTCGTATGTAGGAGAATTACGACTTCTGATTAATCGAGGCCCATGGTGTAGTGGTTAGCATATCTGACCGGAGTAGTATAGCCGAAAAAGGGGAGAGTGCAAGAATGTTGCAAGTTATTATGTAATGTTGCAATGTTGCAAAGGGGGTGGGGTTGTTGCAAAGGGGGTGGGGGTTGCAAAAAAAAGAAAAAAAAAGAAAAAAAATTCCCCCAAAGGGGGGATGCTGCAGGTGCAACAAGGAAAACTTGGAGGCGGCGTTATTCCCCAAGAGAAAGGAGAGAAAGGAGGAGAGGTGTTCACCTGGCAGGAGCCAAGTGCATATTGTTTGTTTTTTTCTGTTTAAGGTGCTTCAACCCTGCTGGATTATTGACACCAAAGTGCATATTAAGACTTCAGCCGAGTAGGCGTTGTTTTATAGGCTCCTAATCAGCCAGCTGGCTTAGAAGGCGTAAATGGCTTGAGTTGCCAGATAGCGCCATGTATTCATTTAATTCTAATCGAAGACTGAGTTGCCAGATACCACTTTTTAGCGATACCATTGTATACATTATTATAGACTCCTAATCAACCAGTTGGCTTAGAAGGCGTAAATGGCTTGAGTTGCCAGATACCACTTTTTAGCGATACCATTGTATACATTATTATATTTCTTAAAAGTTGGTTTAGAATACCGGTAGTAGGTTTAGAAGCCGTAACATGATATAATTAAGTAAAACAACATTGCATCATTCTGTTTATTATAAATATATAGAAAATAAATATACATTTCAATAATAATTGAGGAATATGCATATAATCATAACAGTACAGGAAATATATACACACAATTATGGTGATATATATAAAATAAATATACATTTCAAATAGAAATAAATATACATTTCAATAATAATAGAAATATGCATATAATCATAACAGTACAGGGGAAATATTACGCAAAATATATAAATACATTTCAATAATAATAGAAATATGTATATAATCATAACAGTACAGGAGAAATATCACGCAAAATATATAAATACATTTCAATAATAATAGAAATATGCATATAATCATAACAGTACAGGAGAAATATCAAGCAAAATACAGGGTGTTTCAAAAGTCCCTCATTATTTTTAAAATTGTATTAAAATAGCAATTACAAGAGGAACCAAATGACAATTTGGTTGCTGAGTCTACGATTCATGAGAATTTTGGTGGCATCAAACTTGGCTTCATAAGTCTACTGGAAAGTCACTGGTACACCTCAACGTGGGCACCGTCTTTTTCGAAACAAGCGAGCCACCGTTTTACGCATTCTTGGCCGACATTGGACAACATTTCGGGAGTAACAGAAGCACACGCATTCCTGCTCCGTTCTTCTAGTGTGGGGAGGACTCGCGGCTTGGTGGCGTACACTTTGCTCTTAATGTAGCCCCACAAAAAGAAGTCGCATGGGGTAAGATCAGGCAAGCGAGCAGCCCATTCGATGGGACCACGGCGACCAATCCACCGATCCAGGAACTGCTTATTCAGAAATGAGCGAACCTCACGCGAGTAATGAGCAGGGGCACCGTCTTGCTGGAAAATGACTTCTTGCATGTCAGCTACAGCTGACAGTTGGGGGATGCCGAACTCCTGAAGCATACGAAGGTAATTGTCTCCGTTGACGTTCACGGAATTTCCATCTTGATCCCGGAAGAAGAACGGACCAATCAGCCCAGCTGAGGAGATGGCACACCAGACGACCAATTTCGGCGTGTCCCTTTCATGTTTCCGGATCTCCGCAGGATTGTGAGTTCCCCAGATGCGAGTGTTGTGCCGATTGACGCGACCAGAAAGGTGGAAGAGAGCTTCGTCGCTGAACCACATGTGCTCCAGGATCGATGGGTCTCTTTCGTAGTGAGCAGCAGTGTCTCACACATCTCCACCCGGCAATCGTAGTCTTGAGGTTCCAGCTTCTGAACCACCTGGATCTTGTACGGATACAGCTTGAGACCACGCCGCAAAATCCGTTGGATAGATGTCGCGCTGATGTTCAGTTCCGCAGCAGCTCGCCGAATGGACTTTCCTTGACTCTGAGTAAACGCCTCACGGACAGTTTCGACATTCTCCTCACTCCGCCCACTTCGAGGTCTTCCTAATCGTGGTTTGTCCTTTACGGATCCGGTCTCCATAAACTTCCGGTGGGTGGCGACGATGGTGTTCCTATCCGGTGCATAATGCTGTCCGTAGACTGCCCGGAATCGTCGCTGCACTTCGACCACAGATTGAAAAACCTCCTGCCATGCAGCGATTTTACACCTCTGCTCTAGAGTCAGCATGGTAGCAGAAGAAAACGGAGCAAAACTTCAAATGTAGACTCAAAAAAATTCTCAACTACTGAGTAAGAGTTTACCACAAGATGAACGTCGTTGGTCGATTAGCTGCAAAGAAAATTGAAAATCAAATTAGTGAGGGACTTTTGAAACACCCGGTATATAAATACATTTCAATAATAATAGAAATATGCATATAATCATAACAGTACAGGAGAAATATCAAGCAAAATATATAAATACATTTAACTTTTTTTTCAAAATACTAAACTCGGTCTTAATCGAGTTTACAATTACATCATTATTGCTCTGCATTACGCAGTATATGCGGCTTAATAATATTTCACCGCTTAAAGTATAGGGAAACCTGTATTCGATATGAAGGGCTTTCATATCGTTCAGTACTATTTTTGTTCCCACTTTACAACCGGTTGGTAAGTCATCTTTAAATACGTCTAGAATACAATCAAAAGCACGCACAAAGAGTTCATCGTTAGCTACATTATTAAACACAAGTTTATAAGCACGCTTTTCCAATCGAGGGTTTATTTCTACCGACTCGAGCTTTTCAATCGTGAACTCACTCAACATAGCGGCAATTGAAATAATCTTCTAAATCGTTACGACAACTGCGCGTTATATAAAGAAATAGTTCTTCAGGGTGAACGGTGTAGGTGAGCTCAGCCTTGTACCGATCAATTGCTTTGTACCAAAGTTATGGTATTTCAAAGAGTCTAAACTTTTTAAATAAACATCCAGCACTAGACCATTCTCACCAGCCCTACACTCGGTAAACCCATCGAGCAGAGCGGTGTAGGCGTATTCAAGTACTGTATCAAAATAAAGCATGTCCGTAACACGCGCGTCTAATATAGGTTTCAGCTTGCGGAATCCGACGATTTCAAACATTCTGTCGAGGATGAAACGGTTTCGCGTAGGAACAAGAGCGTTATTATCAGAAGCATTCTTCCACATCAGCCGTATATCAATGCACGGCCGATCGTTATTTATACACAACGTACATACAACGGCGTATGAGGGTGCGTCACTAATCTGCTCTCTTCTTGTACCTACGTTAGCAGGTATTTTATAACGATCTTCACTCCACTTCTCAACTATCACGAAGATTCTATTCATCTCCTCGACACTTAAATAAACCCGTTTGTTTGTTTGTCTACATTCCGTTTCCAGTACATAGCTAATGGTACCGGAATTACGCCTGAACACGCGCAACGATTTCGTCACGGACACATCGTACGAGGCGTCGAGAATGCTGCTCAAAGGAAGTTCCATCGTATTCGAGGAGCGCACGTCCACTCGGTTCAAGCTCTGAGATAACTATGAGCCGTGTGAGGCACGCAGGTAGGCAGGAACGGTTCGACGGGCGGCTGACCCGATGATACGTGAATGGGCTTGTTCGTATGATCCGCGAGTCGTACCGAATTGTTGTACATATTTGTTTTTCCGGTACAAGAATTAATTTCATCACTACCAGCCTACGCACCAGACATTTTACCTCAGGATAAGAACTAGGAACATTTTATGTTTTACTAAACATCTTCACACTCCGGCGCACTATTTGAGAGGAACATATGCTCATATTTTTCCTTTCTGCCCATCAAACGATACTCGTCTCTAAAGTCTGTTAAAAACTCACGCAGGGCACTAGCTACAACCTCACTACGAACCTCATCATGATATACGTTAATATAGTGATAAAAATACTTAAGATTGTCCATGATCACGAGATTCACATTTTCAGTCGTAGGGTATGAGTAATCGACATGGTGTAGCATGACGTAATACCGCTTGTCACACCACCCATCCGCAAGGCTCATTATCCATACCTGCTGCTTCTCTTCTGCACGCGTTGTTTCTTTTACTTCACGGTGTATGTGAGACTTTATAAAGTTTAGCTCTGCAGTATACTTCAGCACATCGTCTGTGCAACGAAAGCCTTCAACGATCTCACCAGAACATCCGTAGAGTATTTGTACGTCTTGGAACTTCGCACAATCCAATGTGTTTTTAAAAGAGGTATAGGAGGGAGGAATAGGAAGTTTTTCGGTATCCACCACATCCTGACACTTTGCTGAATACCATTTCATAAACGTTGTACAAGCAATATTAAAGGTAGCCATTTGAATACACGTCTGATCTGAATACACGTCTGATCTCTCGGGCTTACTGCAGTCGACTGACCACGCAGGGACTCCCAGATAGTAGCATGACTCACGGTCTTACAGTGGGCGGAGCTTAGAACTTTCACACACACACACACACACACACACAAAGGAGAAAGTGAAACGCTAATTGAAACATGATTTATTTAATAAACGAGATATTCAAGTTATATATATTTACAAATACGATTTAATAAACGAGATATTCAAGTTATATATATATTTACAAATACGTGTAATAAATCAATAGATTCTTTACAAATACGATTTAATAAACGAGATATTCAAGTTATATATATTTACAAATACGTGTAATAAATCAATAGATACGATTATACACAAGACAAATACGTGTGAGTTAACAATAGAAGCATCATACGTTATGGTATCCAAAGGGTACGGTATCATAGGTACCAGGTAACTGGTAACGTTTCCTATAGGTGTTACGGCACACCTTCGTACCCCTAAGTTCCTTCACGCCCCCAGCTTCTGCGCCCGAAAATTGTGGGTGCCTACAATTAGTTGGGAAGGTTGTTCGCCCTCATCATCGTCCAAACATACTAGATCCTTCAACGATTCAAAGTTAACAACCCGCCGATTCGCATGGTTGAGCGTAATACCCTTTGCCTTCACGATATATTTCATTTCCTCCCCCACCCTGACCCGTACCCCATAAGTCTTAGGTCCTGTTGAGACAAAAGAGTCGGCGTAAGCGTTGTCCCCATACTCGTCCTTGATCTCATCAGTGAGCTCGCCGAGGAACTCCCCAATAGCGGGCATGTATTCACCCTCCCTCTCTGTGAATATCACGCTATCTGTATCGGCATACAATACTCTCCGCCCAAGAGAATGCAATAGACCCCAAAGTTTTATACGGGCGTAGGCTGGTGTGAAAAGGTTGGGTAGCTTCTGAAACCTCCACACCTCATGTATCTTCAGTATTCTATAACCATGGCGTACGGCTAGGGCCAGCTCAGGACTTGTATATACGCCTCTGATCTTACGCTGGTGGGGTATATGGTTACAATCGCCGTTATCCTCTTCCGCGCACTTCACGCACAGGGGAAACATGAGCTTGTCGTCGATAACGACAGGTAAGATCGGCATCCATAAATTGCGTGGGGGGAGTACGTCTACGAAAGAGAGCCCAAAGTAACGATCATTCAAATTTTTTGAAAATTCATTGATGGAGGGTATGCTAGGTCCCACCAGTTTCTCAGGAGCGCCCACGGGGTACGGATTGCTCTTCATCACGTATGGGTATAAAGAACAGAAATCGTAGTAATGGAGCTTCACGCCCTCCGTAGGTGGAAAGTATAGTCTGAAAGGATTTGTACGTCCTCCAAACAAGCTATCACCACATTTGAGAGGATCCAGCACCATTGAACGCTTGATTGTGTTTATTTCCTCACGGTACACCTCGTCTGTCTCCATCCGTGCATCATATTCATGCTCCCACAAGACTTTGTGAGTGAACTGTGATCCTATAAGTTGATCGCGGGTGCGGGTCGATGCAAGACAGTCGGTAGGAGACCTACCGTGGATATCTCCGGTGATTCCGCACTCAGGACGTGGGCATCCATGCCACCAGCAACCGTTAAAGGAGTACACAGTCTTCACACCAGTGACACGGTTTTCACCTAACCTATCAACCCAAAAAACACGTCCATTAATCTTAATGGGTACTTCACCCGTGTTGCGGGCGTGCTTTATGTATACACCTGTCTGTTGCTGTAGGTGTATGAGCCAGTAAATAGCCTTGTGCCGGTAACTGCGGGGATTGTTTCGGTGAATAATGGCTAAGGTGTCTTTAGGCATGAAGTTATTCTTGAACACCGTAAAACATAATGATGCGATGGTGGTTGCGACTTGCAGTGGATCGCATTTGAAACGGGCACATCATTCACGCAATAACGCTCACATTCATCAGCTATATTATAAGGGTTACTTTCATTAAAACTGTCGTAGTATCGATCAAAGTCTTCACGTTCATCCATACAGTCAAAATAATGTTTGGGGGGTGGCGGGCCTACGTAGTTTAAAGTCTCGCTGGTGAGGAAAGTGTAAGGGAAGTATCCTTTGGAAACTTCAGCTGCTACTCCCATCACCTTGGGTAGCTTTGCTAATTTACAAGGTGTGAATAATAAAGTATCTTTAAATTGTACATTGCCTCTTATCTGCATCTGTATTAATTTGTTGCCTCTTTTCAATGGATCACCTGTAAATATCTCAGAGGATTCGTGTTCAAGCAACTCCTTATAAAGGAACTGCGTGTCAAACTTTGCCCCGTTATGGACGAGAATATACACAGTCATTTTTTTGAACTTGTCGGCTAACTTGACAATATAGGACACAAATAGTTTCACAGGACTATCGCGGACATTCGTTTTAAAAACGTTTGTCCGTTTTACCACATTTGGGGCACTCGTCACATTCGATACCCATACACTCATCACAGATGGTCTGGCTCACAAGTAAATGTGGAATTACCTCTTTGGTTTCAGCGTTCGTATATGTTTCTATATCGTAGTATACAGTTATACAAGGGTTATTTTTAGGCTTAGCATCTTTCATATAACATACATGCTTTACTCCATCCGCCTTATATTCCTCCTGGCATGTAGGACAGTGAATTACGTCACGCTTGTGCTTAAATTTTCCCCAATTATCCATTGTGTGAAACATACCACATTCACAGATTCTCATTTTCCTGCACGTGCCAATTGATTTATGGAAATCAAAACAGCTATTATTGAAAAATGTGCGTCTACACACATCACAGTCTCTCTTCTCAGCTTCAACTACACGGCTTTCACATTTGGTGCTTTTACACTGCTCACATACCATGTGACATTCTTTACAATGTCTCACTATATCATCCGCAAACTCGAGGCACCCCTTACACAAATCATGATGTCTCCCATATTTTCGACTTTTGTCATAACTCGCGTAAAGCCCCTTATATTACGGATGGGGAGATACGTTGTCCCTGACAATCCTAAAATAAGTAGGGGTCTTGTACGATCTCTCACACAGCTTTTAAAAACATACACAGTCCTACGACGATCATCCAGCCCAAATACAACTATGCGGACATTCATTTCCTGTTCTACCCTTCTCAGCTCTTCAGGACCCATATTACAGTCAAATTCAAGTTCACAGTCTACAGCTAGTTTACGGGCACGCTCCACGACCGTAGGCAGCCAAATTTTTTGAGTCCGTGTATTTTGTACAGTAAACATACGTGCTAAGAGTACTGCTATAAAGCCGCAACCACGATCGACGTTTATATGCTTTCGGTAAATAGTCGGAGAATTGAAGTTAAGAGTATACGGTATGGCACTATGACCCGCAACACGGAATACATGGTTAATATTTACCGTGAAGTTGTCCATATTGAAGGCTATACTACTTTGGGCGGCTTGCATTATACGTCCTAATATATATTCTACATCTTCAGCCGCCAAACGTCTAAATGGCACTATCACCCAATAATCGTCTACATCACCGTCATCTGACCCGAATCCAAAGGACAGACTCGTCCTGACTTCACGCTCGTCACGATTCTGAAGAGCAAACTCTACAATATGCTGTACAACCCGGCGTAGCCCGCGCTCAATTCCATTGCTATACATGGCTCTAGGGTCGACCCTGACTCTATACCGATTTCTAGTCAAGGCTGGGGTGGGGGCTGCGGATCGCACCAATTCGAGCGTTATTTCATCCTCAACAGAACGGGGGGCGGCGGATGAATTAGTGGATATATTAGCGGAAGGTGCTGCTGGGGGGCCTGTTGCGTAGGAGGTTGATGGTTAGGGCTCTATTATTGTAGACTTAACAGAACGGGGGGCGGCGGATGAATAAGGGGATATATTAGCGGGAGGTGCTGCTGGGGGGCTTGTTGCGTAAGAGGTTGAGGGTTGGGGATCTATCACCGCTGCAACAGGCGCGTATTTCGTGCGCTTTATACCTGACGTGGGGTTCTCATACCTCCGCTTTGGACGTGCTACCGGTATCGCTGGTGAGGGTTCGTTGCAGGGGAGGAGATCACAACTACACTGTCGTCGAGGTCATCCGTAATGTCAATGATGGGATGCTCTACCTCATCGTCATTCACGGTTCTGTGGATGAAGAAAGCAAAATATAAGGAACAGCACTCAAAATTTGTAATATTTTGTAAATGACCCACTTAGGAGTGTGACGTGTTAGAAATGGACTCTGTAGAAAAATTCAGATTCACGAGTCCATCCACATGTATTATATCTGGACCTACAGGATGTGGTAAAACTGTGTTTATGCTTAAAATCAAAAGAAAAGGGAGAGATGTTCTCGAAATTTGTGCATAAAGTTATATGGTGCTATTCGACGTATCAATCAGTGTTCAACGAGTACCAAGATGATATTTTGTTCCACAAAGGCGTATATGACGTTAATTCGTTAAAGGGAAATGAACATACAATCACTGTAATTGACGATCTCGTTGGAGATGGATAAAACGTTTGCCGAGACATTTACAGTATTCTCCCACCATCTTAACATAAGCGTGTTCTTCATCAATCAGAATCTATTTTTCAAAAATAGATACATGCGCGATGTATCGTTAAATACGCAATATCTAGTCTTATTCGCGCAACGTAGAGATGTATCACAAATTGGGGTATTAGCCAATCAAATGTTCCCGAATCAGCGTAAGGAGTTTTTGGAAGTTTATAAAGAAGCTACAAGCACGCGTTACGGATATTTGCTTTGCGACCTTCATCCGCGAAACACGTTTAGAGTGCTTCTACGAACGAATATTTTCTAAACGAGCCTGAAACGGTGTATATTCCAGAATGACAAAGAGACTAAAGAAATACCGTGAATTAATAAAAATCTATCATCGACTGCCCTGTGCAATGCAGCAGATGTTTATTAAATATCGACGCCGACTTTTTAAAATGCATCTGTGAAATCTGTCTTAACGTTATAAATTTCAATGTATCAATGAAAACCCATCAGAAGGCTCGCCTACGCCGCTACAAGAACATAATACGTGCACTCGCTCGTAAAAGTCAAACTGTAGCGAAGAAAAAACGAATTATTGTACAAACAGGAGGGTCATTTCTCCCCATCTTATTTTCAGTTTTGGGTCCTTTACTGACTAGATTAATATAATGAAGAAAGTGGTAGTGATTCCCCACGAGGTGTACGCTTCACTGCAAAGGAATCCAGACACGGATCTAGATCCCCGTAAAAGCAGACTTAAAAGAATGGAAAGCGAATTGCTAGCTCTATTAAACAGTGAAAAAACACCTGATGAGAAAAGAATCTTATACCAAGAAGCTCTGCAGAAATTTCTTCACGAGTACGAAAATTATAAGAGCCCTACAGAGATTCCTGTGGTTATTAGGCACAGCACGGGGGACGATGGACATGGCGACATAGGATCTGAGCCCGACGATACAGCTGACCAACCAAAAAGATTAGCCACACATATCGAACATGTATTAAAAAGCACCCTCCCACATACATTGATGAGTAAAGGCTTAAGTCTTTATAATCTATTGAATGAGGATCCAGCCATACAATGGACCGATACAGGCGAGCTCATTGTGGAAGGATCAAAGGTACAGGGATCGAATATCGTAGACATTGTCCATGATCTGGTGAGAAAGTGGGATAGGCCATCACCATCAGGATGGAAGCATATTAAAGCAAGACTACAACAAATAAATGTCCCTAAAACATTGATAGGAAATCTGAACAGGTTAAAAGACTTGGAACATGCAACGCATGTGACACAATTGAAGACGCCGTCACCCCGGCGGTAACACCTTTGAAGAGGAGCAAGAAGAGGTTAAACCAACCCTACCCACGTGCCTCTAAAATACGCAAATGGCTAACGTATTAACTAAACGCTATTATGACGTTTCTAACCCATCCTCTTACGGCGGCGTAGATAGACTGTACAGAAGTGTTTACGGAGTAGGAAAAAAAGATGTTGAAAGATTTTTGAGGGAGCAGGACGCTTATACGCTTCATAAGCCTGTGAGAAAAAGGTTTAAAACAGCCAAGACAACGGCTTCCTCGATTGATTCTATTTGGCAAGCAGATTTAACAGACATGCAAAGATATTCTGTGTATAACGATGGTTACCGCTACATTCTATTCATAATAGACGTATTCTCTAGATATCTGTGGCTAGTTCCTCTGAAAAATAAATCACCTGAAACAGTTGCTAAAGCCACCAAAACGCTAATGTTAAAAGAAAACAGGGTTCCTGGCTATTTTTGTACGGATATGGGGAAGGAATTTATAGGCCGTGCTTTTCAGAACATGTTGACAGAGTTTAATATCAGCTATTACACAACCAATTCTATACATAAGGCTTCTTTAGCTGAAAGAGTTCAGCGCACCATAAAGGAACGCGCACCGTTATTTTACACATAAAAACACACAGATTTCTAGACATTCTGGAATCATTGGCATCATCCTACAACCGCTCACACCATCGCACGATTGGGACAACACCTAACGAAGTTTGAGAAAGAGGTACGCTCCCGAGAAGAGATGGATCACCACCACCACCACACTCTGCGCGCTTCAAAATCAATGATTATGTAAGGCTGTCGCGTTCGGGGAATAAATTCGCAAAGGGTTTTGAGCAAGGATGGACACGCGAGATTTTTAAAGTTAGGGCTATGAGACCTAAAGGTGAGATAATGATGTATTACATTGAAGATTTGAATGGGGAAGAAATCTCAGGAGGCTTTTACCGCGAGGAATTGCAGAAAGTTGCGTTTAATTTAGGAAAATATGTGTTTAAAATTGAGAAAATTTTAGGAAGCAAAGGTTCAGGATTGAGAAAAATGTACCTGGTGAAATGGCTAGGGTACCCAGAAAGCTTCAACACCTATATAAAAGCTGATGCAATAATGAAGCTTAAATAGTATGCAACATGGCTCCTAACCATTTCTACGTCACACTCCCGTCCTCCTCGTCCCTGTCTGTACACCCTAACAACACACTAGCCAACTTTGTAACAGAGCTCCACAAGCACATTGAATTGGGTCGTGATTCGTATGAGGTGGGGATATGCGAAATTCAGCTGGACACCATCTTTTTAAATATTGAACATAAAGAAACCGTTTTTACGATTCTTAGAGACATTGACGAGTGTGAAAAAGCTGGGGTAGCTATGGATGAAACTATGCGTATCGCTCGGACTAAGGTTGCACGGTATTACAGTACAGAAGTAAGACTAGGACCGGGTCAATATGGTTCGGCCGAGGATGTTGTGAGAGGCTTAAACGTAAGTTTAAGAAACTCAAACCTTACGAATGATTTAGTATACGAAATCGTAAACAACCCTGCACATACACTAATCCTAAAATCAAAGACTAACAGACGTATTAAAGACCATAGAAAGTTCCAAATTCTAGCCAATGGCCGATATAGCGCAGCCTTCCAAAGAGACACATTTCACGAGACACAGCATGACTTGTCCAGATTAATGTATCAATTGAAGATGGAGAAATTGGCTGAAAGGTCCCCAGACATGTGCTATATTTACAGTAATATAATGGAACACCAGTTTGTTGGGGATACCCAGGCACGCCTGCTGCGCATTTCTCACATCCCCAACCATAGAGGAAGGAGTTTGAGTATTACATATGACAGACCCCATTATGTGAATGTCGCAACTAATTTAATAACCAATATCTCAATATATATAAGAACGATTGAGGGTGAAAACTTCCCATTCGGTAACGGGAGCTTAACAGTGAAGCTACACTTTCGACGCACTGAGTTATAATGGATAGAAAGCCTTTCACCGTCTATCGAGGGGTGAGATACCAGCGCGGTAGTGGACTTGGGTCCATTTTTTCATCCATACTACGTACGGCTGTTCCTTTGCTGAAGAGGGGTGCCAGATACCTTGGAAGAAAAGCGCTACAATCAGGTATTAACACTGCAGAAGACATATTGGCCGGGGCTAAACCTAAAGAGGCTCTAAAAAAACATTTAAAGCGTACACGGGACGAAATCATCAAAGATGCAAAGAGAAAAATGGGTGGTGGCGGGAAGAAGCGGGCTGCCCGGAAGAAGAAGGGGTCACGTGGTATTAAACGTAAAAGGCTATCAAAAAAGAAGTGCTGTAAGCGAATGAAACCTATGGTTGACCACTTTTTTGACTGATATAAGCTAAGGACATTGATCTCATGAATCATAGTTTGTTTACCACTTGTCGAGAGAGGAGTCACTATTTCGCCATGGCACGCTTCATCCACCCATGTAGTTCACAATGCTGTAAATCGGAGCTGTCCCTTTTTGAGCTACCTCCAACCCAAGTTTCTATTGAGCACAGTGACTTTATTACAATTAACCCTTTAAACACAATTAGTTTCCCCGAGTGCACCTATAGAATTCGTGATACCCAGCTCAGGTCCTTACTTTTTTGATCCAAGCTGTGTGCACATGTACGCTAAGCTACGTATAGCCCATTCTGATGGAACGGTCTACGATGACAAATATGCTGTATACCCTGAAACAAACTTTCTGCACTCCATATTCAACCAGTGTGACGTATATTTAAATCAGACCAACATATCGGCAGGCACGGGGTACTATCATCTACGAGCCTATCTGGAAAATGTCCTCAACTTTTCCAAAGAAGCGAAGGCTACCTTTTTAAGTGCCGAGGGATATTATCAAACTAAAGATGAAAATAGTATAAAGGACAAATTTAAAAATTCTAAAAAGAAATATACGAGTGTTTTGGACGGTTGCACACAGATTTCACTTTCCAGGAGAAGTTGCTTGTCAACGGGGTGGATATGAAAATAAAGCTCACCCGCACGAGTCCTGAGATCTGCTTAAATCTGGCTGCTGATCAAGAGGAGGGTGCAAAGCCCGTTGTGGTTCACATTATGGACACATACCTCCGCGTACGGCGAGTGAAATTAAGTTCACCAAAACAACTAGAAATTGAGAAAAATTTACTAAACGCTACAGTGAAATATCCTATTAACAGAGTGCAAATCAAACTATATACGGTTCCTGCAGGGTTGGCATCGAAGCAGATAGAAAACATTGCCCTGGGAAATCTTCCTAAAAGATATTAATCGGTATGCAGGACCATGCTTCGGTGAATGGAAAATATAAAAAGAGTGCCTTTAAATTCGAGAATTTCGGACTTAAAAATATAACTCTATACGTTAATGGCACTGCTTTGGGTGGAACAATGGGTACGGACTATTCATCAGACGCTGTGTTACCTCTTTGTGCCAGAGCCTATAGTAATCTGACCCATATTGCAGGTGATTGTGATGAGCTTGGTAATGGGGTAACGCAGGAAGAATTCATTGATCAATTTAACCTTTATCCGTTTGACATTACACCTGACTTATCTGCTAGCGTAAATACCCATTTAACCCCACAGCAGAGCGGAAACATCTCAGTGCGGCTGGAATTCGCCAAGCCTATAGACGCTCCTATTAGTGTACTAGTATATCTCGAATCGCAAGCCCTAATAGAAGTAGATAGATTTAGGAGCGTTATCACTGACTTTTAAAATGGATGCTAATACACTTCAGAAAGTAATGGAACGAGTCACACGTTCCAAATTTATCGGAGTGTTTGCGAAGAATGAAACATTGAGTTTGCCAAGTACGCGAGAATGCGGTAGTCTTATTGTGAACACAGATGTCATCGGTAATGAAGGGATTCACTGGATCGCTGTCTATTTTAAAAATAGACAGCGCCTGTACTATTTTGATTCACTCGGTACTCAACCCTGGAGTGACCCTATTATTGTAAAATTTCTCGCTCAGTTACATTTTCCCGAAGTTGTATGGAACCCATTTCGCATACAAGGATATTTTAGTAATGTTTGCGGAATGTACTGCGTCTCATTTCTCACGCATATGTCATGTGATAAAGAATTTATAAATTTTTTAAATTTATTTGATCCGTGTCACACTCGCCGAAACGATGAAATGGTATGCAGACAGATAAAAATCCGTTTTCCAATTGTACGTACTCGTTGTATAGTATAATGGTTTTGTTCGTATATTTGTAACGGTATATTCTGTAGTTGGTTATTGTACTGATTTCTTTCATTTAATAAATTTATGAAAATATATTGTCTTCTTATCCCAAAAAGATCGAAAAACACATTATTTCGGTGTGACATTGCTGGCTGATCAGTATATCCTCCGTTTTCATGACACGAGATTCTTCAAAGATTGTATAACACGTGTCAAATCTTCATCGGACCTTAAAGGAATAATGTTCATTCTTTTAAAACATATACAGAGTATACAGACAGATCCCTATTATGTGAAGATATCTTTGGTTCATTTAAGAGGAGTAACATTGATTGCCATAAAAAGTTTCGATTTTAGCATAATGGGGATAAGAAGTAAAACAAATAACATTGATTGCCATAAAAAAATTTTGGTGAGTATCTATTTGACGAGATACTACAGCCCATCCATATATATATATAAAATCGAATTATAGACACTTACATTTCTATGGTAGTCCCTTGCGTCGGATTGTAAGGAGCGTCACTGCAAATATCTTCAACGGTTTGCGTTGGAAATAATTCATCACGGTCAATAGCGTTAAAAAGACTAATTGCGGTTAATGCTGCAGTGTCACTTTCTTCATACAATTCCAGGGAGACGTACAGGTCCATGGTGGAGGATGTGTGACATTGCTGACTGATCAGTATATCCTCCGTGTTCATGACACGAGATTCTTCAAAAGATTGTATAACACGTGTCAAATCCTCATCGGACCTTAACCCTTAACCGCCGAGGTCTATTTATTTCCATTATTTTCTAAAAATATATTAATAATTGTGGTAAATGAGATGCAAAGAAGCAGTGTAGGCATTAAAATTTATACTTCTTCTTTTATTTATATTTTTAATGAAGGTGGATGAAATCGGGCACCACGGCACATGGAGCTAAAAATATGTGAAACTCTACGGAGAATAAAACATTGAATTCAACTCAAAAATTTATTAACATATTATAAACTATTACATCAAACATATTAAATGGGTTTGGAATTGCATATTACATTTATATTACTATTACAATTGAATCAGGATATGGAATTTATTGATTCCTAATATGAAATTCTGTGAAACATTTGTTTATTTGTGCAATGCACAAATAAACATTACATTTTTGGCAGAATGTTACAATTCGTCTCTTGCAATCAACCATTTAGCACATATGCCTAACAGAACCAACATCAGGCAAATGATGGAGACCATCATATCGTACATCAATATCAGGTAGAGGGAAGCCCTGATTCCCAACTTTTTTGGGGGGTTGTTCGATAGATGGTCTCTTTCTTTTGCTTGTTTGTGTCACTTTCCCAGCAAACATCAAAGCCTTAGCTACCCTAACTTTAAAATATAACTTATTTTGCTTTCTAGGAGGAATATCCATAGCATTGCATGACCTCTTGTACATTAGCCAAGCATTGACTAATGCCATATCAAACAAATGCCAAATAATTCTGTGGTAATATTTTCTTGATTTGAATGAGAATCTATAGAGAGAAACCATCTGGTCATGTAAGTCTACCCCCACCCATTGCTTTGTTGTACTCATGTACAGTATTTGGACAAGTTATTGTTACATTCTCCTTTGTCTTACGATCAAACCTTTCCTTTTGAACAACAGGATACGCTGTGGCAAAAGTTGATAACACATGAACAGCCCTGCTGTCAAACCACTTGATTGCTGTTACTCTTTCCCCATCCACATTTGCATCCCATTCCTCAAAAGTACCTCTACCTTTAGCCTGCATTTCTTTATCTGAAGAAATGTGAGACCTGGCAACCTTCTTGACTGAACAGTGCCACAAGACCATATTTTACGTTTTGCTAAGCAAACTTGCAATGGCAAAGATGTAAACCAATTATCATAAAACAGTCTGTATCCTTTGCCATTTGGAATGCTTTGAGCTAAGTGCAAAACTATATTTGAACTAGCCCCAAGATCAGGAACTGTAGGGTCATCAACTGGTTGAATCTTTCCAGTGTATGGAATAAAATCGTACACCATTCCCTCTTTGTCAGCTAACACAAAAAATTTGAAACCCCATTTGTGCGGTTTCTTTGGGATATATTGTTTTAGTGCAGAATGGCCTTTGAATGGAATGATAGACTCATCTATGCATATATCTCTGATCATTGGAATTTCTTTAAATTTAGCTCTCAAATGTTCCACGAAGGGGCGTACTTTAGCTATTTTATCATCACCAGACAGCTGAGAATTATCTACAAAATGAATATTACTTTTTATCTCTTCCCACCTATCACGAGTCATCAAGCTTGTGTAACGCTCATCTTTCATACCATCATTCCAGTGCTCACGAGTATTACTTATTTTACAGAGGCTAAACCAAATAGACAGTCCCAGCCACTGCTCAAATTCTTCCCTAGTCAATTTTAGAGGACGATTTACATTTTTTGTACAGAATATAAATTACTTTGACTAACAATAATATCAAGAATATCTTTATCAATAAATTTCGAAAAAAACTTAAATGGGCTCACTAAGTCATCCTCGATATTTTCTGATACGCGAGAGTCATTTTCAAAGTCTGGTTCAGGTGGAATAGGCTGTCGACTGGTAACTTTTTTCCAGATAGGGGTACGCTTCTGCGAAGTCTGCTTTCGCCTTTTCTCGTTAGATACAGACAAGGGTGAATGGTTTTCGACGCATAAGACAACTGTGCTAGAAGACAAAATATCGTCCTCTGATTCACATTCTGAAGCTGTACCTTTATAGAAAAAAAGAAGTTCAAGTCAGAAATATACTTTTTCATCCAATATTTTACTACAGAGGGGATGTAAGAGTGTTTGTATTATAGAGATTTAATTGACTATACTCTTCTGTATTCAGTATTTATTATTCATTTATATTAATTCTGTAGCTATCTACTTTTGAAAAAAATATGAAAAGCTTACTTGACTCGTTAGGTCTGAACTCTTCTAAATTTTCTCTTTCATCTCCTTCTGATATGGTCTCTTCATCACTTGTTGCAGCAACTGTACAATAGCGTGACTTCTTGTTACAGTTTCCAGCATAAAAGTTACCAATTGCTATAGAAATTGATGCATGTCCAGAAGATTCACTTGTTCCTAGAAGCAAATTGGAAAAAAAATTACTGCAACTTATGAATTGCCATCTGCTCTTTATGACACACACACACACACACACACACATTTATATATATATATTAATTTATATATTAATTTATTTATGCATTTATTTCAAACTCTCCATGAAATAATTAAATCAAATGAATTATTTCCCCCCTAAAATTCATTTTTATAAAAAAGCATGTGTTGCGGGGAAACCCTTCTAAACTCGTGCTGATCGTTTTCGAGCACCATGTTCTAGATCATCTAATGATAGTACAAGTAATTTTATACTCTAAATTTTACTCTAAATATAGTCTAAAATATATATTTGAGAGCTACAAATTATTATAGAACTATATCTTACCTGGTAATGATTCCATGGTCTGGTAAAGTTAGGTCCGTGGACTGCATCACCAACATCTGCTGCAGCGTTACCTATAATGGCGCTAAATTCTAACAATTTTAAATTTCGCGGAAAAGCGTTGCTTGGTAACTCCACAGAGTTGGCCGAAAACAGCCATCACGGCGTACCCGACAAAAACGCAACAATTTTGGATATATTTCCATTTTTATTTTGGTGTCCGATAACGGACACTACGGCGGTAAAGGATTAAAGGAATAATGTTCATTCTTTTAAAACATATACAGAGTATACAGACAGATCCCCATTATGTGAAGATATCTTTGGTTCATTTAAGAGGAATAACATTGATTGCCATAAAAATTTCGATTTTAGCATAATGGGGATAAGAAGTAAAACAAAATAACATTGATTGCCATAAAAAATTTTGGTGAGTATCTATTTGACGAGATACTACAGCCCATATATATATATATATATATATATATATAAAATCGAATTATAGACACTTACATTTCTATGGTAGTCCCTTGCGTCGGATTGTAAGGAGCGTCACTGCAAATATCTTCAACGGTTTGCGTTGGAAATAATTCATCACGGTCAATAGCGTTAAAAAGACTAATTGCCGTTAATGCTGCAGTATCACTTTCTTCATACAAATCTGGGGAGACGTACAGGTCCATGGTGGAGGGAATGATTATTCACTGACGCGAAAATAGCTACTGTTACTCCCAACTGAAAAATATCCCCTTTTGTATGCACAATCGCCAAGCTCCGCCCCAAAAGACCAGATGTTCGTAGTGATTGGCTGCCGGTGTAGCTGGGTGGAGCTACGATGTGTACCAATCCGCTATAACGGGTCCGGACGAGTAACATATATATAAAATCGTGTTTCTTGTGAATAAATTATAGACACTTACATTTCTATGGTAGTCCCTTATATTATATTTTTATTTTTACTTACAAGTTATTAGTAATGTTTTCACAAATTCTTGTGTTAACATAATTTCAATTGTTAACTTATTTTATAATACAGAAATTATAAATATAGCCTAATTATATTTTTAAAAAAGCATTCAGTTTCCACGTTAAACTGTGGGTCTAAGGCGGAGTGAAAACCTTTCCAATTCGGCGAGAAATTGCACTAGGGTACAACGAAAATTATTTGGTGTTTCTTGTAGAACTTTTGATACTGATTCCGGTTTCAGAATTTTTCTATCACCCATAGTTTTCGAGAAAATAATATTTCCATTTACTCAGAGTTTCCCCTTATAGACAATGCAGGTCCTGTACACAATTGTTTGAACACAATTGTTCGAAAACCATAGTTCGAAAAACAAAAAGTATTAAAAACATTAAAAGTTAAAAATCTTTATTCATACGTTATTCAAAGTTAAAAATCTTTATTAATAAAACAGGATAGAAGCATATGAAAGTCAAGGTAAACTATAGTTGCAAATTATGGTTAGGTTAGGTTAGGTTAGGTTAGGTCTCTTACATATAAAAACCCATTCACTAAGAGCATTGGTTTTCCTTTCTCACTAGAACAAACTCTGCCATTTTAAGGGTGGTTTAACTGCAGCACTATAAATGTTATAGTTTAAATGAAGAGGCTAACTAAACACTGCATAAATAAACACTAAAATAAAATTAAATGTTATAATATGAAAAAATAAATTATATATATATATATATATATATATTTACATATACCTATCATAAGATGTTTAAAAGAATGTATATATATAATTATAGTAAACTTACGTCAAGATAAACTAGTTACCAATAAAAACCTAATTGTTTTTCTATAATTCTGTTTTCTATGGTTGGTTGAATTATGTGTAGGCTAACTACGTTATTTGTTTCGTCTCCGAAAAGTTTAACTTTAAGTTCAAGTTTAATGAAGTTCAAGTTAATGTTATATTTGTTTCTAATCGTTAAACACTATATACATCTATTGTAAAACTATATACATCTATAAAACACTAATACATCTATACATCTATAGTGAAACACTGTATATATCTATTTATCTATCTTAAAAAATTATAAAATATTTATCGTTTAATTTTGCTCATGTTGTTTGCAAAGTAAATACATTCAAACTTGTTTTAAATAAAGAAAAAATTAATATATATATATATACTGTATATATATATATACATATACATATCACAAGATGTTTAAAAGACTGTATATATATAATTATAGTAAACTTATGTCAAGATAAACTAGTTATCCATAAAAACCTAATTGTTTTTCTATAATTCTGTTTTCTATGGTTGGTTGAATTATGTGTAAGCTAACTACGTTATTTGTTTCGTCTCCGAAAAGTTTAACTTTAACTTCAAGTTTAATGAAGTTCAAGTTAATGATATATTTGTTTCTAATCGTTAAACACTATATACATCTATTGTAAAACACTATATACATCTATACATCTATAGTGAAACACTATATATATCTATTTATCTATCTTAAAAAATTATAAAATATTTATCGTTTAATTTTGCTCATGTTGTTTGCAAAGTAAATACATTCAAACTTGTTTAAATAAAGAAAAAATTAATATATATATATATATATAATATATATATATATATCACAAGATGTTTAAAAGACTGTGTATATATATAATTATAGTAAACTTATATCAAGATAAACTAGTTATCCATAAAAACCTAACTGTTTTTCTATAATTCTGTTTTCTATGGTTGGTTGAATTATGTGTAGGCTAACTACGTTATTGTTTCGTCTCCGAAAAGTTTAACTTTAACTTCAAGTTTAATGAAGTTCAAGTTAATGTTATATTTGTTTCTAATCGTTAAACACTATATACATCTATTGTAAAACACTATATACATCTATATATCTATAAAAATTAAGTGTAAAAATTATTTATTTAATAAACAGAATTTATGGATTCATCTACCGTCATATATTGTGGTACACTATTTAAATGGATGATTAATATATGGTTTTTGTTATCTTGAATACATGGCGCTATCTGGAATACATGGTGCGATCTGGCAACTCAGCACCCGAATACATGGCATGATCTGGCAACTCAGCAACTGCATACATGGTGCGATCTGGCAACTCAGCAACTGAATACACGGCGTGATCTGGCAACTCAGCAACTGAATACATGGCGCTATCTGGCAACTCAGCCAGAATAGAGGTTTATAAAAGACCGAGAGACGACTGACGGAGTCATTCAAGCTCGGCTCCCAGCCGAGCAAGGACCTCTGGTCCTTCTCTTTCTGGCCCTTTGGGAAAACCCCCTTAGAGGCCTCTTAGGTTAGGTAAACGAAAATAACTTGGGGAGAACTCCGCCTCCAAGTTGCATGCCTTGCAATCAAAGGCAACTACTCTCTCTCTCTCTCCTTCAGGTGTCTCTCTCTCTCTCTCTCCTTCAGGTGTACCCCTCCCCCCTTGGCTCAGCCAACTGGCTGATTAGGAGCCTATAAAACAACGCTACTCGGCTGAAGTCTTAATATGCACTTGGCTCCTGCCAGGTGAACACCTCTCCTCCTTCTCTCCTCCTTTCTCTCCTTTCTGGCCCTTTGGGGGGAATAGCTTGGGGGAGAACTCCACCTCCAAGTTGCATGCCCCTTGCAACCCCGGTTGGCAACAAAGGGCCCTTTGGGGTATTTTTTTTCTTTTTTTCTTTTTTTTCTTTTTTCCTTTTTTTCTTTTTTTCTTTTTTGCAACACCCCCACCCCCTTCGCAACACCCCCATCCCCTTTGCAACAACCCACCCCCTTTGCAACATTACATGATAACTTGCAACATTCTTGCACTCTCCCTTTTTCCGGCTATACTACTGACCGGCAATCGGAAGATCCCGGGTTCGATTCCCTGGTGGTTACCTCATTTTTCATTGTTCGTTCTCCCTCCCCATCTTGTGCGGAACGTTCTGCTATACAAGCGTCGTTCTTTACATTAATTATACTGTGTGTTCTTTGTAATTAAAAATATATATATATATATATATATACAGTATATATCGGGTGGCCACAAAAAACTTTACTTAATTCAAAGTTTAATAACGCAAAATTCAAAACGTATGCGATTGAGCTTTGGCACACATTAACAGATGGTTATAATATAATTGCTGGAATTTTCAAATATGTAGGTTCTATAGTTTTGTTACAGTGAACAATTTAAAAGCATATGTCTAAAAAATAGCATGCCGAAGAAAATGAATTTGAACTAACAAAATTTACTTAAACAAATGGTCAATGTGACCACCTCCCTGTTGGTAAACTGCCCTCAATCGCTTCTTCCACGAGAGATGCACTTTCGAACCTCATCTAAGGTGATATCCTCCCATGCTCTACTGATTTCTTCTTAAGTTCATCTTCGGTGAATTTGTCTTTCTGGCTGCCGTAAACCTTCACCATGAGGGAATCCCATACTGAATAGTCCATCGGATTACAGTCGGGAGACTGAGGCGGCCATTCATCCTTTTTGATGAAATTAGGGGTCTCTTTCTCTAGATGATTTTGGGTCGCTCGGCTTGTATGGGCGGGGTGCCCCATCTTGCTGGAAAATGTAGGCCTCATCAGGATACAGCTGGCGACAATCAGGAAGTAACCCATTATCTAACAGGTTGATGTAGCGCTCAGAGTTAACTTTAGTTTCGTTTGTGGCAATAAAATGAATTCGTGTTTTCCCCTTCCATGGAATTCCCGCCGATACCATTATTTTCTGCTGAATCGTGAGGTTTCATGATAAAGCCTGGAGGGAGGAATGTCTTTTTTCCTTGAACCATAAACCCTGTCATTTGCCTGTTTTGGCCACCTCTAACGTGAAATCCTTTCGTCTGTAAACACAACTTTTTGCACGTCTTCAGCTGAGTAGCGTTCATATAGGGATTTACAGCGGGTCTTTCTACGCTGTCTTACATTCTGATCACGCCGAGAAACTCGAATTCTCTTGTAGGCCTTCAATTTCAAACGTTTACAATCCCTTGTACAGAGGAGCGAGAAATCCCAAGGTCGTACGCAATCTGCTCTGGGAGCGATGATTCCTGGTGTTTCTCCTGGATTGAATCAGTTCCCCACGGCAGCCTTATTTCCTCTGTTGAAACATTTGGGCCTGCCGCTGCCGGGTTTTCTAGCTTTGATCCAGTATCCTTTATCTTTCTTATTAAGTTATAAAACACTTTGACGAGTCCAGTTCTTTGCGGGGAATTCTCGGACAATCCTATCTTCCATTCCAACCTTTTCCTTGACACATGCTTCTATGATGGCTTTATCACTTTTACTTAACGTCATGCTGGCGGGGTTTTAGCGGAAAAATAAAAGAAAGCAAATTCACATTAGGTTCAGCCTACGCCAGCGCGCGTGTCATACTACGCTACATTAGGTTTAGCCTACGCTAGCCTAGCGCACGTACGTGTCAGATGCACACCAGGCATGCTATTTTTTTAGACATATGCTTTAAATTGTTCACTGTAACAAAACTATAGAACCATAATATGAAAATTCCAGCAATTATAGATTATATGCATCTGTTAATGTGTGAAAAATCTCAATCGCATAAGTTTTGAATTGTTGCAGTTATTAAACTTTCAATTAAGTAAAGTTTTTTTGTGGCCACCCGATATATAGAGAGAGAGAGGAAAGGCATATATATATATATATATATATATATATTACGTTGAAATATATATATATATATGAAAAGAAGGACCAACACAACAGCAAACATTTTCGTTTATTTTTTGTACTTTAGACGTTTCGACAAATCTTTTGTCATCATCAGTGAATTATAAACCTTAAAACAAAAATAAAAATAAATAATTAAAATTACATCACTACAAAAGAAATTAAAATCATTAAAATTAAATTATGATAAATTAAATTAAAATTACCTCAACTGGTAAATACACAATGATTACGTCAACCTCCATATTTGGCAGATACTGAGCAAAAACTGTATGAATGTCAGTTATATTAGAAGGTATGATATATCTATGAAAGTAGGTTGGTTGGTTAGTTAGAGCTGTAATTTGTAAGATGCACTATTGTTTGTTTCTCCGTTTCCCTAAGGAGACGTTAATGGCTTTGATATATATCTCGTTAACCTCGTTGCTGTTCCGTTCGTTGATCTCGCTTTATACGAAGGTCAAACTGGTGGCCCTGCCTCTAGTTCTGGCTTGGTGGAGGAGCGAGTTGCTTTCTTGCACTCTCCACTGTACATAGCTAGGTACGGCTCATCTGGTACCGTCCTGAGGCAGGCATCTAGGCTTCTCTTGAAGAATTCAACTTTGACCGCTGTAACGTTTCTGAGGTATACTGGAAGCTGGTTAAAAAGTCTTGGGCCCCCTGACAACCAAGCTATTTTCCTTCAGTGTTGATTGAGGAGGTCCCTTGTCGCGCCTTTAATTTGGGAACATTACATATTCTGCCTTTCCTATTTTCCAGTGTTGTTTGAATGGTAATTGGGTTTAGTGTGAGGTTTGGTACCAGTTTTTCGATCATTTTCCATATGTAGATTATGGTGTACCTCTCTCTTCTTGTTTCCAGGGAGTACAGATTTAGTTTACGTAGTCTTTCCCAGTAGTTGAGTACTTTGCAGCCATCAATCTTGGCTGTGAAATGTCTCTGCGTTTCTTCTAGTTTAATAGTTTCTTCCTTTTTATATGAGGACGTCAAAACTGAGCAGTATTCAAGTTTTGGTATAATCAGTGTTTTTAACAGAGGAATCATTGCTGTCCTGTCCCTTCTTTTGAACGTTCTTAGTACCTGTCCCGCGACTCTTTTTGCTTTATTTATCGCTATCTGATTTTGTGTTTCGAATTTCACATCATCGGTCATTATTACCCCCAGATCGATCGCTTTCGTGCTTCTCTGAATTTCCTGTCTATCTGGAGCATAAGATGCAATCTGTTTAAGTTCCTCTTTTCTACCATATCTCAAGAGCTGAAATTTCTCGTTGTTAAATGTCATGTTGTTGTCTTCTGACCATTTGTATATTTTGTTCGTGTCTCTCTGCAAGCCCTCCACTTCATTTACATCGCTGATTTTTCTGCTGATCTTTGTATCGTCTGCAAAGGATGTTACTATACTGTTGCTGTTTACTCCGCTGTCTATGTCCGTTAGCATGATAATGAATAGGAGTGGGGCCAGTACTGTCCCTTGTGGTACTGAGCTGCGTACTTCCAATTCTGATAATGATATACGTTGAATTTTGACGACCTGTAGACGTTCTCTGAGAAGTTGTAGATCCATTTTCCCACTTTACCTGTTATTCCCATATATTTATTTTATGTGCTATTATACCGTGATCACATTTTATATATATATATATATATATATATATATATATATATATATATATATATGTGGGAATGAACTCAGAATGGTTCCCTGAGGTTTTTTTATGATACACACAGACTGTACGAGTGTACATGGAACAAGGAACTCTTCTGGGAAAATTAAATCCACTGTAGTCCGAATAAGTAATGGTAAATGACAAACACTATAGTTTTTCTTTTTAATGATGTTAGCCCGACGTGGGCACGTCGGGCTGACATCAATGCTCCATGCACAGTCTGTGTGTATATATATATATATATATATATATATATATATATATATATATATATATATATATATATATATATATATAATATATATATATAATACCACAATCTTGCCTAGTCATGAATTTTAAAATCGCACCGAAATAGTTTCGCATTTAAAATATGAAAATTTCGCACTGAGATTATTTTATATTGAAAACACATTAATTTGCCTAAAGGTCTATTTTTAACCTTCAGATTTTATTGGTGCTGATGTTAAGTTCAAAGACTGTCCTCAGGACCAGCCAGGGTCAAAGTTAAAGCCTAACGGAGTCCGAACCACGTCGGTACATTATTTAATTATTTTATGACTTACTTCAAGAGGGTTTGAACGACGGTTTAGGATCGACATATCCATCCAGTGATGTAGTCGAGACCACCATGGCCGAGACTGAGATCGGAAAAAGCCTCGAGACTGAGACCAGTCTCGAGTCCTACATCACTGTATTCAACTACTACCTAGCTCGCGTTATTCAGCTTTACAATCTTACGGGAAGTAGTGTAACACTAAAGTATGGTACAGTACTGATACGTTATTAATGAAGTTTCGAAGATATTCTGCAGTGTCAACCCAGCTAACAATTTTACGTAGATACGACGTTGTCACAAGATGGTATTTTCGCACTGTGACGTAGATACAACGTAAATTTGTGTGGTCTCAGTTACTTCTTCACAACGTTGTGATATTACGTAAACTTTATGTAGATACGTTGTCTCAACATCTTAATGATAGAATTTGGTCCAACAGAGTCGCCCTATTTGAAATAGTAGTATGCCGTATGATAACTCCGTTACAATTTTGTGACAAAGAATAGTGTAATATGAAACTATATACTGGATATAAAATCTTACGTACAGGCAACGTCTATGCTACGTACAAAGAATTACGTCAGAAGTTTACTTGCACTTCACGTGTATACGTCATTATGCAACGTTGTATCAACGTTGCAATATAACGTTTAAGTTTTACGTTGTGACTACGTCAGTACGACGTCAACATCTGACATGACCAAGATTCAACCAGGATGCAACGTTGTATTTACGTAATATGTTTGCTAGGAAATACCCTGCTTTAAATAATATAAAAAAATTGTTTAATTATTTTAAATCAGTTACTGATAATTCACTGTTCAACAAATTTGAACTTTTCTTATTTTCTCAAATTAAATCTGGTGATTCCTATAGATTTTTGCATGCTCATTACGAAAATGACTACGAAAATTTGCTATCACGTCAGGTTTTTGAGAAATCACTTTTTTATATTCGAATATAATAGAATAATCTATACACAAGGACAATATTAACATGGCTTTTTTACTTAAAATGTTTTATTGGTGATTTTTTCGCCTGTAAGTGACATTTGAGGCTTCCCTTATTAGCGTCCAGCAGTAATCAGCCAGCATGTTTGGATTCCAATTGCCTGGTATCTTTTTTCCATCGCAGAAATGGCCTGATGAAACCGCTCTCCATGTTCATCGCTGACATCTCCCAGGTTTGGGGGGGGGGGGGGGGGGGATTCAAGTGCCAATGAAAAAAATTAATTTTTAAACTCCTATTACGTCCCAGTGATATGTAGGCTTAGAGAAGTTCATCAACCAATTCTGCATAGTTAGGCGATTTTTTGTTGCCTAAGAAATTCTGGGTCACTGTTTTAAAAGTATTCCAAGCTGTTTTTCAGATTCATTCTGGACTTCAGCAAAGGCACCATCTTTCATTAACTTATTTATTTGTGGACCACCAAAAATTCCCTCTTTTATTTTGACATTACTAATCGGGTGAAATTTTTGTTTCAAACATCTCCTGCTCTGTCCATTGCCTAGAATTCTTCATCAATCCTACTTTGATGTGTAAAGGTGGCATGTAAACTTTTTCAGGATCCACCAATTTATGGCACGCAACATATTTTTCAAGAAGTGAAAGATTGACGAGGTGGCCAGTTCTTAATAGTATAATGAGAATTCTTTCCTCCGCTGTCTCATTCACAAAGAAAACAGCAATATTTTGTATATACAAGCTGTAAACCAAGAAGCAGCCCATTGACTTTGAGATCACCACAGATATGCCAGTTGTATCTTTTGTAATGTATTTTATTCAGGAGAAATTCCATATTTTCATACGACTCTTTCATATGGACAGCATGTCCAATTGGAACTGAAGGATAGATATTTCCAGTATGCAACAGGACAGCTTTCAAACTAAGTTTTGACGAATCGATGTAAAGTCACCATTCTAAAGGTTTATGCTCGTGTCCTAGGGCCATCATCAAACTATCAATGTCGTTACAAAAAGAAAAATCACCAGTCATAGAAAAGGATTTTGATATATTTTTTTGGCGTTTGTGAAAACGGATATGCTGGTATCGTTTGCAAGTGAATTCCATCCTTGTAATCTGGACCCTAAAAGTTCTGCTAGATTTTTCAATAAATTCAAATCTTGAACCGGATTATTAAGCTCAGGTTAAATTATCAAGTGATGATCGTTTTCTTGGGTTTGTCGATACTCTTCATCCTTATCTGACAATTCCATAGGCTCATTTTCAGCAAGTTCATCATCATCATCTAAGCTCCACGATTCAGGTGGCTTAGGAAATGATAGAGTTTCATAATGTACTACTGGTCGCATCAGTAGTATGCTCTAAAAGTGTTCGAGTGCATATGCAATTGCAATGTTGATCAATGTTGCAAACGGGGGTGGAGGTAATGGGGGAAAGGGTATGCGACAAGGGGGTGGGGCAACCCCCAAGTTGCATGAAGGGGGAGCTTTGGGAGGAGAGGGAAAATGACCTCCCTCCAAAGGGGTGACCCTAACCTAAGAAGGTAAACCCTAATTTTGGGGGAGAATGGAGGAGGGCCTCCACCCCCAAAGGGGTATCCCTAACCTAAGACGGTAAACTTTAACCTACGATAGGAAAGAGAGAGAGAACATCCTTTCGCCTGGACCGCCAGACGCATAATAAAGATCTTGGTCTTTGCACTTGGCTTAGAAGGTCTTAATCAGCCAGTTGGCTTAGAAGGCAGTGCCGTCGGGCATAACTGCCAGCAGGCACAACCAGCCATTTGGCATAGTGTATACATATATACATATTTATCCGTCCATTTATCAATATACTGTATATTAGTGCTGAAAATTAATTTTTATATTGACGCTGTATATACATTATTTATCATTAATAAGAATTATTATATGTAATAAAAAATTAATTTTTATATTGACTCTGTATATGCATTATTTATCTTACAATTCCTCTTTTCCGCGTAAAATTTAATTTTTATATTGACGCTGTATATACATTATTAAGATTTATTAAGAATTATTATATTTAAAATAAAAAATGATTTTTATATTGGCTCTGTATATACATTATTTATCTTACAATCCCTCTTCTCCGCTTCAACTACACGACTTTCACATTTGGAGTTTTAACACTGTTCACAAACCATATGGCATTCTTTGGTTTGCGGCCGTTCGGTCTCCGCTCATTCCTTTCACTTCGTTAATGACCCGTAAATGCATTTTACTCATATATATATGTGTATATATATATTGTTCTAACAAGGTGTAATTCTGTAACTAATTACACTGCCCAACACCAATTTTGCTGATTTAATTCTAACACCTGTTTTTAGGTAACTTTGGCGTGCTGATTTCAAAAATCACCTTAGGTTTTGCCTATCACGTCAGGTTTTCGAGCAATCAAATACGGAGATATCGCATTTTGGCAGGGTTATGCCCAATTTTTTTTATTTTCAAAAATAAGTTTTTACATACCCTACTCAGAATCAGCATGGAAAAGTAAACAATTGTGCAGGGAGTGAACTTTAATATACAATGGTAATATTGACACATAAAGTGATTAAAAGTGTTTAAATAAGCAAAAAAATGAATCCATGATCATGACGTCACGCTCACACCTGGGGAAATCACAGATACCCAAGATTTTAATATGTTGTACATGACCTTTAGATTTAATGCACAGATTTGCGTATTCCACAGATAAAATTTTAACAGCAAAACAGCTGTTAACAGGTCTCAAAAATCATCAATTTTGATAAGTGCCCTTCACGTATCACCCAAAATAGGCATATTGCATTGCACATTGCACGAAAACCTGATGTGATGGACAAAATCTAAGGTGATTTTTTAAATCAGCACATCAATATTATCCAGTAACAGGTCTTAGAATTAAATCACCAGCAAAAACCTTTTTTGTTGGGCAGTGTTGTTTTTCACATTTTTCCCCATCATGTTTTATGGATTTTTTTTATTTATTGTTTAATTACTTTTAGCGTTTATTACCTTGACTAACATCGTACTTTTTATGGATTTATTCCCTGCCAATAAAGTTTACGAAACGGTACACAAACTAACATAATATTTAACATATGGAGTATGTGGCACAATAAACTTTTTCATATAAAAGTGATTCTTACGTATATATATATATATATGGTATTCTAACAAGGTGTAATTCTGTGACTAATTATTTTGTCGCATTTTTCCTCATCATGTTTATACATTATTTATCATTAATAAGAATTATTATATTTTAAAAAAATTAACTTTTATATTGACTCTGTATATACATTATTTATCTTACAATCCCTCTTCTCCGCCTAAAAATTAAATTTTATATTGACGCTGTATATACAGTATTAAGATTTATTAAGAATTATTATCTTTAAAATAAAAAATAATTTTTATATTGTCTCTGTATATACATTATTTATCTTACAATCCCTCTTCTCCGCTTCAACTACACGACTCTCACATTTGGAGCTTTTACACTGTTTGTGGCATTCTTTGGTTTGCGGTCGTTCGTCTCATAGGAAGGAACCATTTCTCGTTCAAATTTTGTATTTAATTAAGAAGGAAAACATGTATGGATATTAGCTTCTCTCCCCTTCACCCTTCTCTCCCCCTTCGCCATTCTCTCACCCTTCAACCTTCTTTTCGGCTGCATCGTAGCCAGTGTCGTAACACCGCTTCCCGTTGATCAGCGAAGTTAAGCGACATTGGGGCTGGGTAGTAGTTGGAAGGGGGACCGTCCTCCCTGTCCAGACTATGTAGCGACCCGTGGTTCGGATCCCACGTAAAGCTGTAGGTCCCCTCCGTCAAATGACCTCAGATGTTGCGAAGGATGTTAAACAACCCTATTCATTATTATTCACCCTTCTCTTCCTACATCGTATTATTTCATTTCTCCTAAAACCGTTATAGAAAATTAATTTTATGCGTAAATTATCGGTTTCCTCAAATTAAAATCAGTTATATCTCATTTAAGTTAATTTAAATAAATATTAACTAATGTTTACTTTTCTATAACACTGAACAACAAATTTTTACTTTATTCTGTCTCAGCAACAAATAAAGCTGGTCTATATGAAGTCGACACTGTTAATTCCGAAAATGTTATTCATTTTAGTGTATCACGCATAGTTTCCATGAAATCTTAAAAAATATTATGCAATTATTGTATATTGTATATAATATGTATAATTGTATATAATTTATAATGTTTCAGACCAACAAAGACCCTAGGATCCACTCATGGCTGGTCTACCTAACTGTGTTCGTAATCGTGTATTGTGTATGTCCTCCGTGGTGGCGAAGGGACCTACAATTTTACGTGGGTTCCGAACCACAGAACATAAAAAACTTATTTAAAAACTGCCGGTAAATTGGCAACGACCAATTTTTACGAAACTAAATAATTATCAATTTAAAAATAATTAATTATCGGTTTTAAAACTAAAGATAGAATCTCTCGGTCCAGAGGAGCAAGTCATAATAGCCTACTATCCACAAATATGTTACATTCTATATCTATTTATAACGGACATGCAAATATATCAGATCCAAAGAATCCAGTCAATTTCATTACGGTATCCATCAAGTCACAGTCCATATCGATTGCGGACCAACTCAAAATTTACAACCATATACATTATCAATTTAAAAATAATTAATTATCGATTTAAAACTAAAGATAGAATCTCTCGATCCAGAGGATCAAGTCATAATAGCCTACTATCCACAAATATGTTACATTCTATATCTATTTATAACGGACATGCAAATATATCAGATCCAAAGAATCCAGTCAATTTCATTACGGTATCCATCAAGTCACGGTCCATATCGATTGCGGACCAAGTCAAAATTTACAACCATATACATTATCAATTTAAAAATAATTAATTATCGATTTAAAACTAAAGATAGAATCTCTCGATCCAGAGGATCAAGTCATAATAAACTACTATCCACAAATATGTTACACTCTATATCTATTATATAAAGGACATGCAAATATCAGATCCAAAGAATCCAGTCAATTTCATTACGGTATCCATCAAGTCACGGTTCATATCGATTGCGGACCAAGTCAAATTTACAACCATATACATTACAATATATACACTTACGAGGAAAAGTGTAGGTGTGGCTGTAAAGACTGTACAGTAATGTAGAAACGTGTGTGCACCCATTATGGGTCTCCCATTTAAAGGTGTTTGTGGGGTAAGTGAAGATCATGAGTTTTTCAATGCCACACAGTACTATGGGGGGCACCGCTCGGCAGGAATCTCTTTAAATGGGGTGTGTAAGGACAGAGAGTATCCCCTAACCCAAGACGCTGCCTCCCTATATCCCACAACACTTGTGTTGAGCTGTGGGATCTATCCCCACAAAGCCTTAATTTTACTACCTTAAACTATACCCTTTCTATCAACATGCGCGTCCAATCGATTCTTAAACATGTTTATAGACGTGCTACTAATTACTTCTACCGGCAAACTATTCCAGCTATTTACTATTCTATGCGTAAAAAGTTTTTCGCAACTGCTGTCTCGAACCTTCTACTTGTCAACTTACACCCGTTATTTCTAGTCTATTATATTGAGATATTTCGAAAAAGCTATCTCTATCTACGTTATCAAACCCATTCATAATTTGAAAACCTGGATTAGATCACCCCTTAACCTCCTAGTCTCGAGTGTAGTCAATTTTAACTCTTTAAGCCTATCCTCGCATGACTTTGACTAAGAGACGGAATCATCTTAGTGCTCGTCTTTGAACTCTTTCGATTTTGTCTATATCTTTGCGCATATGCGGATTCCAAAATTGGACCACGTACTCCAAATGGGGTCTAACTAATGATTTATAAAGAGGAACTATAATATCGCGCGATTTGTACTAAAAATTTCGAGCTATAAAACCTAACACTTTGTTCGCCTTATTGACCGCCGCTGTACTTTGTTTCGCTACTTTTAATCACCAGTGACTATAACTCCTAAATCTTTTTCCTGCTCTACGCTTGTTAAATCTTTCCCTGACATACTATACGCAAAATTACGTTACGCGAACCTATATGCATAATTTTGCACTTATCCACGTTAAATCTCATTTGCCATGTGACTGACCAATCAACGATTTTATTCAGATCTTCCTGAATTTTACCTCTATCTTCGTCATTAATCGCCCTACCACCAGCTTCGTGTCATCCGCAAACTTTGAAACTGTACTGACTAGGCGACATCTAAATCGTTAAATATATAAGAAAAAGCAAGGGGCCCAATACAGAACCCTGAGGAACGCCACTCGCTACATTAGCCCAACACGACTCCGCTCCATCAACGACCACCCTCTGATACCATGCCTCGCAACCATCTTCTAGCCAATTTATACTACACCCTGATTCCATGAGCCTTAGTTTTTTCAATCAGTCTTTTGTGCGGAACGGTGTCAAACGCTTTTTGAAAATCTAAATACACTACATCAACCCCCGATGTCTATCGTAAACGTTAACCACGCTTTGGAAAAATTCTAAAAGATTAGTTAAGCAAGATTTGTTTCGCCTAAAACCGTGCTGCGTATTTCTAACCAGATTATGCACTTCTAAGTGTTCGACTATACGATCCCTAATTATTGATTCCAGTAGCTTACCTACAACAGACGTTAAACTGATTGGCCTATAATTTCCCGCCGCACCTTTATCGCCTTTCTTAAAGATAGGTGTTACGTTTGCTAACTTGAAATTATCTGGTACGCACCCCTCAGAAATAGACGCATTAAAAATCTTTGTTAGCGGCACAACAATGCTATCTTTTAATTCTTTTAGTTGTATGGGATATATGGAATCCGGACCCGGTGATTTACGCGTTTTTCATTTTATCAATATAGCGCATTATTTCCCCTTCACTAACGACAATATTATCCAAAATATTACCATTATCAAAAGGTATTATGTCTATGACCGTAGGGATATTCGTTACATCTTCTATAGTAAAAACTGACGTAAAAAATTCGTTTAGCAAGGTAGCCATTTCCTTGTTTTCAGAGACTAGATCTCCATTTCCATTTTTTAATGGACCTAAGACACTTTTTACTGGATTTCTATTATTGACGTATTGAAAGAATCGCTTGGGGTTTTCTTTACCGTCACGAGCTATGGAGATTTCAAATTCGCGTTTTGACTTTTTTATTACATTTTTAGCTTCACGCCTTAGAGATATGTAGTTGTTTCGTAACAACAGATTATCTTTATCGCACTTGTATAGCCTATAAGCCCTCTCTCTACTCTTTATAATGTCTCCTACTCTAGAAGTAAACCACAAGGGCTTGTTGTTTACTTTCGCACGCTTAATTTTGTACGGTACACATTCCTCATTTATAGTCCTAAATACCGTTACGAACGATTCCCACATTAGTTTTGCGTTGGAGTTCCCATTACGTTTTCCAATTGACGTGTGAAAATTTATTTCGAAATTTACTAAAGTTTGCGTGCTGGAAGCTAGGAATTTTAGTCGAGTTAGTTGGTTTCGAGTGACTTACTGAGAGGACAAACTCTACCATATTGTGATCACTATTGCTCAACGGTTCTATTACTTGAAGATCAGTAATTAGCCTCATCCGTTTATTACTAAATCTAAAATACTGTCCAACCTCGTAGGTTCCCCAACCTTTTGAATAAGAAAGCTATCCTCGAGAAAATTAACTAAACGATTACCTTCCGCGTCTCCCTGCATTGTATCGTAATTCACGTTGGCGCAATTAAAGTCACCCATAACTAAAGCCTGCTCACTACCGATTATTCTCTTTAGTTCACGATATAACGCTTCGTCCGTAGCAGCTGTTTGGTTTGGGGGCCTATATATAACCGCAACAAGAAGTTTGAAATCGTTCAATTTAAGTTCTGCTATAGTCGAATCTATCGGTTCTGGAATTGAGTGCTTTACCTCTATAACGTTCGCAATATTATCTTTGATATACAACATAACACCGCCTCCTCGCCTACCTATTCTGTTTTTAACAAAAAGGCTATAACCTTTAATTTGATACTCCCCTACAAAGTCACGTGTTTCAGTGCTAAGCCACGATTCATTTATCGCAATTAAATCATAGTCTTCACAAGCAATTAAAGAAAAAAATTCGTTTATTTTATTTCGTAGGCTACGAGCATTTAAGGATAGAACCTTCAAATTGTTTGTAATTGCGACACCTTCGCGAGCGCGGGGGAAATTTGTGGAATTTACGCTGGGATCGTTCGGCTTACGGCAGCCTGAAAAGAAGAGACATTATTATGAAATAGTCTTCCTAAACGCGCAGCTCCAACTTCATTAAGATGAAGTCCATCTTCGAGGAACAAGTCCCTCCTGCCGTAGAAACTGTTCCAAAAATTAGCAAAATGCACTCCTTCCTGTTGGGAAAGAGACTTTAGGTTATTGTTAATATAGGTCGCCTTGCTGTAGAAATCGCTTCGTTGGATAATTCGAGGAAGTATACCTGTTAAAACAATCTTATTAGTTTTCTCCTTTAATCGCTCTAATAAGTCCCTGTACCTAGCCAGCAGTTCTTCCGATCTAGAATTTAAAACGTTATTAGTACCGACATGAATAACATACGTTGTGTCCTCGGCGGTACTGTCTGTAAAATGGTCAACATATTAGTTATATCCTCCACCCTTGCACCAGGGTAGCAGTAACGGCGCCTACGACGAGGGTTTCTCCCACAGAATTCCTCGAGCTGTCCTCGAACAATGGAATCACCAACGAGTCGTATTTCCGGTTCATCAGTATCTTCGAACCCTAAAACAGAAAACTTATTGCTTGTTATTACTGGTAGACAAGGCTTTGCTTTTCTCAATGGGGCTCCATTTCGCACTCGAACGAAGGGTTGGGAACTAGGGGAAGAGAGAGGGCTATTAGTACTATTTATATTATTAATAGAAACTGAGGCAGGAGGGGTCGTAACTGGAGTATCAAGGGATTCTAATTTTGCCGTCAGGAGCAACGCTTTCTTCAAGTCTCACCCTGGCCTGCCTCTCACGGTCTAATTCGTTCCTCAGCACTTCCATGCTTGAGCACCACCTGCAAACTAACTGATCATTATTATTAGCCATTGTAAACGCGTAAGCAGCAAATTTCCCTTCACAGCGACTGCAAGTACTTGACGGGGGTGCCATGCTTTAATTAGTTAAACAACAAAAAACAAAAAGAAAAAACAAAAAACGAGCGTTTGGAAATTAATAAATTACAACGTAGGTCCACTGCGTTCTTGAAACGCAGAAACAGGATCTTGTAACACAAATTTATTACTAAATTAATATAGAATTAAGCTACCGACGAAAGAAATGTTAAAGAAAAAGTATTAAATGGAACTTATCTGGTCGTTGTTTACTGACTTAATCCTTTTTTTCCCACGGAAAATTTCGCCCAGAAATTAAATTTCTAAAAAGCATAAAAATTCACTAATTGTTAATATTGTGAAGGAGGTTCAGAATAAAATTTCACTCATTACTAATTAGTAATTTTTTATACCTTTTATAAATTTCGGGGTTCTAGGCTATTTTTTCAAAAAATACAAATTTACTGCGCAATGTACTGTACAGCATGTAGTCTATCTGGATAATAGTTCGATGGTTGACCGTCCTCCTCATTCAGATGATGTAGCGACCCGTGGTTGAGATTTTCACATAAAGCTAAAGTTTCTTTGTATCATATAACCTTTTAATTGTTGCGAAAGAGATTAAATAACCCTCGAACAATATATCATCTTTCTTTTTGTCTTTATAAAAATCATATAATAATAATAAATACATTCAGAGCTTCTGAAAACAGTGAAAAAATCTGCGGAGTGAATAAGTCAAATTTGATAAAGACACCTTTATTTTTCGTGAAGGTGTCCAATCAGAACTTGAATGCCCAAAGCGTGGGGCCGTAGCTTTGGCTGTACGACAACTGATTGGCACACACATATGACATAGGCACGCTCAGTTACATTGACATCCAATCAGCAAGCTTTGGAACTCACAGCAGTTATTTTACCAGCGAATAAACACACATTCCCTCCGTCATGGACACTGCCAGCCAGTCACAACAACTTTACAGTTTACCGGCGTTATATGAAGAGGGGTGCCCTAACGCCGCTGCTATAATTGGTCTTTTTAACACAGCCGATCGGGACGAATTATTTTCAACACAAACCATTGCTGACATTTGCAATAATGATCCATTTGATCCAACGGAAGGATCTACAGTTGAAATGTAGGTATAAAAATTTGATGTACCTGTAATTCTATTTTATTTTTGTGGCCTATATTTAGTCGCGAACTTGTTATTTATTTTAGTGTTCCTGAGGATGTCATTAGGCAAAAGCTCTTGAGCACCATTCTATGTTTCCTTCGTGGTTATTTCATCATTACAGAGGGTGATCAAATTATTAGAGCCACTACATAAAAAATAGTTTTTCTTGTATAAGTTTATTTCTAATGCTAATAATAGTAAAATTTGGCTAATTTAAACACTTATTTTATTTCAGAATATATTTATATACACTCTACAGTCATATTAAACACATTTAGTACTTAGTGGGTCCTCCTTTGGCCTTAATTAAGGCAGCAACCCGTCTAGGCATACTCTCTATACAGGCTTTGCGGCTGGCCTGTATCTCAGGATCACGGTTCCAAACGGCAATTATTCGTTCTATTAACTGTATTCGAGTTGTTATTTCCTCGCCTTTCAGTCTACGCTTTACTATTTCCCATAGGTTTCCGATAGGGTTCATATCCGGAGAATTCCTGGCCAATCCACGAGAGGAATATTCTTTTCAGCCAGAAAACTTTTAACTGACTTTGCAGTGTGCCATGGGGCCAAATCTTGCATAAAATGGAATGGCTCACCATTTGGAAACCAGTCGGCGATCTGTGGAATAAGTCTTGTTTCCAAAACCTTTCGGTATTGATCCTGCCTCATAGTACCCTGAACAATATAAATTCGTCCAGTACCTTTACCGCTATCACTGCCCATATCATGACAGATGTTGGATGCTTAACCGTACTTACGACACAGTCTGGATGATATTCCTCACCAACACTTCGCCTAACGTACTGTGATTTATCAGACATGACTAGGACTGTGGATTCGTCACTGAAACACACCTGCAAATGAAAAGAGAAAGAAATGATTGCAGCCAAAATGAAATGTGCCTTGTCATACAAATATCAAAATAATACATTTTACTCAAAATAAGCAAACAAGTTCACTAAAATATTGTGACTTACTGATTTCCAGTCATCTACAGTGAACTTTAAGTAGTATTTAGCCCACTTTAAGCGTTTTTTGATCATTGTTGGAGTCAATTTTGGCGTTCTCCTTGGCCGGCGACTACTCAATCCAAATTCCCTGGCACGCCTTCTTAAGGTCATTGTCGAAATGTTGATGTTTTCCTTCTCCAGCTCCAATTTAAGTTTGTTAGTAGTGCTTCTCCTATTATTTACTAGTTTCTTTTCAATGCATCTGTCGGCTCTAGGTGTAGTTATCCTTTTCCGACCACATTTACCCTTTCTTTTTGGAGTCAGCTCTGGATTATCCCCTTCAACTTTAATTTTTGATGCGATCCTGTCAACACTCGCACGTGACACATTCAGTTCTCGGGTTTTTTTCTGTGAGAATAATCAGTTGCAGTCAGCAGCGAGAGCATTCTACCTTTCTTCTTTGGCGATAGATCACATTTCTTACCCATGTTGGGTAGCCTACAGTACATAAAAGTTATTCCTGTAAAGAAACACTAATTTAATAAAAAGAATCATAATACGTTGCTGAGAAACAATATCATATGGGTGTATGAGTGCATATTCCACGTGCAATGGTTTAAATATAATAACTTATCATTAACTTAACACACACTTAACGCACCTGACCACTTGACACAACCTTCCACGTTCACAGCAGAAACACTACTGAACCCACTTTTCACATACTCCCCTCCCCCTACTCCACAAATTAACCCCTATCCCCAGTTTCTGTTATTCAGGTAGAGAACACTACATGTGTTAACAATTTTGAATACTGTCTGCATACTTAAAAGGTTATTTAAACTAAAAACATCAAGGGATGGCTCTAATAATTTGATCACCCTCTGTGTATATATATATATATATATATATATATATATATATATATACAAAGGTGGGCAGGACCGAGTTCCAAAAGGACCGAATTCCAGGATGGCGGTACGCACCAGCTCAAATGCTATGCTACTGTCTACAGAATGAGATGCTGCTGTTGAGGGTACGGACGGTACTGAACAGAATAAGGGGGCACAGTTTTATTTGTAGAAGGACCTACTGTGGGGGCTGTGTCGTAAGATGTAGAGGGCTGGGCTCTATGACTGTGGTCTAACAACCGACGCACTCCTGGCGCGCCTTACACCTGACGTGGAAGGCGAATCAACAACGTCGTGATGCACCCGCTTTCTCCTCGAATTGTCGCGTGGAGGCGCTACAGTTGGTGTTGTTGGGGGTTCCGGAACGCTAGCGGGGTTGATGGTACAGTCTGTAGCCTAAACAACAACTACATTGTCGTCAGTATCATCAACCTCATCTGCAATATCAATGATGGGGACATGCTACTCTCACATTACCTCATTCTCATCATCATTCACGGTTCTGAGGAAGAAGAAGAAGAAATACAAGACTGTAGAATATAAGGAGCATCACTTGAAATTTTATTATATTTTGTAAATGTTCCACTTAGGAGTGTGACGTGTTAGAGATGGATTCTGTAGAAAAATTCAGGTTCAAGAGCCCCTCCACATGCATTATATCCGACCCTACAGGATGTGGCAAAACTGTGTTCTCAAATTTTCTGCATAAAGTCATATGATGCTATTCGACATACCAGCCCGTATTCAACGAGTATCTAGATTATATTTTGTTCCACAAAGGTGTTTATGATGTTAGTTCGATAAAGGGTAATGAGCACAAGGTCACTGTAATTGGTGATCCCATGCTAGAAATGGATAAAACGTTTGCCGAGACATTTACAGTGTTCTCCCACCATCCTAACATAAGCGTATTCTTCATCAATCAGAATCTATTTTTCAAAAATAGATGCATGCGCGATGTGTTACTAAATACATAATATCTAGTCTTATTCGCACAACGTAGAGATGTGGCACAAATTGAGGTATTAGCCAATCAAATGTTCCCGAATCAGCGTAAGGAGTTTCTGGAAGTTTATAAAGAAGCTATAAGCCAACGTTACGGATATTTGGGTTGTCCCCTTTACCCACGAAACACGTTTAGGGTGCTTCAAAAAACGAATATATTTCCAAACGAGGCTGAAACGGTGTATATCCCAGAATGACAAAGAGGTTAAAGAAATACCGTGAATTAATAAAAATCTATCATCGACTGCACGGGCACTGCAACAACTGTTTGTGATAAATATCGACTCCAAACTTTTTAAAATGCATCTACGAAATCTGTCTTAACGTTTATAAAAATTTAATGTACCAATGAAACCACCTCAGAACGGCTTGCCTACGTCGTTATAAGAACATAATATACGCACTCGTTCGTAAAGTCAAACTGTCGGGAAGAAAAGCGAATTATTGTACAAAGAGGGGGCTCATTCCTGCCCACCTTATTTTCCAGTTTTGGGGCCTTTACTGACTAGTTTAATATAATGAAGAAAGTAGTCGTGATTACACACGAGGTGTATGCTTCACTACAAAGCTCAAAGAGTCCATACGGTTCTAGAACCCCGTAAAAACAGGCTTAAAAGAATGGAAAGCAAATTGTTAGACCTATTAAACAGTGAAGTCTCCTGATGAGAAAAGAATTTTATACCAAGAAGCTCTGCAGAAATTTCTTCATGAGTACGAAAATTATAAGAAGCCGGCCGAGGTTCCCGTAGTTATCAGGCGCAGCGCTAATGACATTGAGCGTGGCGGCATAGGACCTGGGGCCAAGGCTAAAGACGAACAGTCAAAGAACAACGGAGCGACTCTGCAACATATCGAGCATGTACTGAAAGGCAGTCTCCCACATACATGAGGAATAAAGGCTTAAGTCTTTATAATCTATTGAGTGAGGTCCATTATACAATGGACCGATACAGGTGAGGTGTTGTTGAAGGATCAAAGGTACAGGGTTCGAACATCATTGACATCGTACACGACTTGGTGAGAAAGTGTGATGGGCCTCACCAGCAGGATGGGAACATATTAAAGCAAGACCACATCAAAATAAACGTCCCAAAAACACTGATACGTAATCTGAACAGGTTAAAAGGCTTGAGACAAGCCTCGCATGTACCACATCTGAACACGCTTTCGCCCCCAGCGGTAACATCTCTGAAGAGGAGGAAGAAGAGACCAAACAGCAACGGCCAAACCCTATCCGCGCGCCTCTAAAATACGCAAATGCTAACTTATTAAGAAAACGTTATTACGACATTTCTAATCCAGCCTCCTATGGTGGCGTTAATAGACTGTACAGAGGCGTTTATAGTGAGGGAGTAGGGGAAAAAGATATTCAGAAGTTTTTGCGGGAGCAGGATGCTTATACACTTCATAAGCCGGTGAGAAAAAGGTTTAAAACGGCCAAGAGAACAGCAGCCTCGGTTGATTCTATTTGGCAGGGGATTTAACAGACATTAACAGATATTCATTGCATAATCGACGGTACCGCTACATCCTCTTCATAATAGATGTATTCTCTAGATATTTGTGACTAATTCCCCTGTAAAATAAATCGCCTGAAACAGTTGCTAAAGCGACCAAAGTGCTGATGCTGAAAGAAAACAGGATTCCTGGCTATTTTGTACGGACATGGAGAAAGAATTTATAGGCCGAGCTTTTCAGAACATGTTGGCAGAGTTTAATATCAGTTATTACACTAGCAGTGCTATACATAAAACATCTTTAGCTGAAAGAGTTCAGCGTACCATAGAGGATCGTATGCATCGCTATTTCACACATAAAAACACCATACAGATATATAGACATTCTGGATTCCCTGTCCTTATCCTACATCCGTTCACACCACGAGCGATTGGTACAACACCTAGCGAAAATTTAGAAAGAGGTACGCATATAGAACGTGAGGTGAGAAAAGATATTCGTAAAGCGCCACCACGGTCAAGACGTTTCAAAATCAATTTATGTAAGGCTGTCGCGTTCGGAGAAATATTTGCGAAGGGTTTTGTGCAAGGATGGACAAGTGAGATTTTTAAAGTTAGATCTATGAGATCTAAAGACTGGGTGGTGTTGTATTACGTTGAAGATTTGAATGGAGAAGAAATTACAGGAGGCTTTTATAGCGAGGAGCTGCAGAAATGTCATTAATTTAGGAAAAAAAAAGTCTTTAAATTGAAAAAAATTTACGAAGCAAAGTTCAGGAAAGAGAAAAAATGTACCTGGTAAAATAGCTAGGTACCCAGAAAGCTTCAACATCTCTATAAAAGCTGATGCAATAATGAAGCTTAAATAGTATACAACATGACGCCTAACCACTTCTACGTCACACTACCGCCCTCCTCTTCTCTGTCTGTACATCCTAAAAACACCCTGGCCAGACTTGTAGCAGAACTGCATGGGCCCATTGAATTGGGTCGTGAGGTTGGAATATGCGAATTTCAATTGGCCACCAAGTTTTTAAGTATTGACAAGAAAGAACCCGTTTCTACGGTTCTTAGAAACCGTGATGAGTGTGAAAAGGCCGGTGTAACTCGCGACGATACCATGCGCGCCGCCCGGAGTGGGGAGGCACAGTACTACACTACAGAAGTAACATTAGGACCGGGTCATTATGACACAGCCGAGGATATTGTGAGAGAATTAAATGGGACTCTCAAAAGTTCAAATCTTACGGCTGATTTAGTATAGCAAATAGTAAACAAAGATACCCCGGTACATACTTTACTCTAAAATCGAAGGTTAACAGAAATATTAAAGACAAAACACTGTTCAAAATTATAACCGAGGGCAGATATAGGGCAGTTTTCCAAAGAGATACTTTTCATGAGTCACAGCAAAACTTGTGCAGCTTATTTTATCAGCTAAAATTAGAGAAATTAAACGATGGAGGCCCACTCCCGAACATGTGCTATATTTACAGCAATATCGAGGAACATCAGTTTGTTGGGGATACCCATTCACGGCTGCTACGCATCGCCCACATTCCCAATCATAGAGGAAAGAGCTTGACATTGCATACGACAAGCCTCATTATGTCAAAGTCGCAACTAAACTACTAACCAGTATCTCAGTATATATAAGAACGATTGAGGGGAAAAGTTTCCATTCGGTGAAGGGAACTTAACAGTGAAGCTTCACTTCCGTCGCACTGTGATAGAATGACCCGAAGGCCGTTCACAGTCTATCGAAGGTTGAGATACCAGCGCGGGAGTGGGATTGGGTACATTTTTTCAACCATACTGCGTACGGCTGCCCCCTTGCTGAAGTGTGGTGCCAGCTATCTCGGCAGGAAAGCGTTACAAATAGGTCTTAACACGGTAGAAGACATTATAGCCGGTGTTAAGCCTAAAGAAGCTCTAAAAAAAGACTTAAAGCGTACATGGGACAAAATTATCAAAGATGCAACGAGAAAAATGCGCGGTGGTGGAAGAAGAAGCGCGCTGTACGGAGGAAGAAGAAGGGGTTACCAACTCTTGGCGTTAAACGTAAAAGGACATCAAAAAAGAAGTGTTCTAAACGTATGAAACCTATGGTTGACCACTTTTTTAACTGATATAAGCTAAGGACGTTGCTCTCATGAATCATAAACTGATTGCTACTTGCCGAGAGAGGTGCAACTATTCCTGACGCGCCATGGCACGTTTCATCAATCCGTGTAGTTCACAATGTTGTAAATCGGAGCTGGCCCTCTTTGACATGCCAGCGACACAAATATCTATACAGGACAGTGACTTTATCACAGATAATCCGCTAAACAACATTAACTCGCCGAGTGCTCCTATAGAATTCGTAATCTTCAGCTCAGGCCCTTTCTTTTTTTACCCAAGCTGCATGTATACGTACGCTAAACTGCGAATAGCACATTCAGATGGATCTGATTGCGAAAACGATTACGTTGTATACCCAGAGACTAACTTTCTACACACCATATTCAGTCATTGTGACGTGTATTTAAATCAGTTCTACGTCTCGGCAGGGTCTGGCTACTATCACCTACGGGCCTATCTGGAAAATGTCCTCAACTTTTCAAAAGAAGCGAAGGATACCTTTTAACAGCCGAAGGTTATTATCAAGCTAAAGATGAAAGTAGTATAAAGGCAAAATTAAAAAATTCTAAAAAGAAGATATATGAATGCTTTCGACGCCTCCATACAGATTTCACATTCGAGAAAAAGCTGCTTGTGAATGGGGTCGATATGAAAATAAAGCTCACCCGTACGAGCCCTGAGATTTGCTTAAATCTGGGTGCTGACCAAGAAGAGAGCTCGAAGCCTGTGGTAATTCATATTATGGAGACATATCTTCGCGTGCGTCTAGTGAAATTAAACTCTGCTAAGCAGCTGGAAATTGAAAACAATCTACTGCACGCCACAGTAAAATACCCAATTAATAGAGTCCAACTTAAGATGTATACGGTACCTTCAGGTTTATTATCGAAGCAGATAGGAAATGTTGCTCTTGGAGCTCTACTAAAAGGATATTAATTGGAACGCAGGAACACGCTTCTGTGAATGCAAATACAAAAAAAAGGCCTTAAAAATATAAAAATATAACCCTGTACGTCAACGGGGTGGCTTTAGGTGGGACATTGGAAACGAATTGTTCTATAGATGACGAGTTTCCACTGCCGGAGAGCGTATAGCAACGTTGCACACAGTGTCGGTACTTACAACGGAAAGGAATCGGCGTAACGCAGAAGGATTTCGTTGAGAGGGTCAACATTTAACCATCTGACCTCCCGCAAGATTTATCTGCGAGTATAAGCAGACATATAAGCCTCCAGCAGAATGGAAACATCCCAGTCAGGTTAGAATTCGACAAGCCTCTCGTCGCACCTATTAGCGTGCGTAGTAGTTTACCTCGAATCGCAACCCCTAATCGAAGTTGAAAGGTTTAGGGCCGTAGTCACAGACTTTTAAAAATGGACACGTTTACACTCCAGAGATTAATGAAGAGTGATCGAATCACACGCCCCAAATTTATCGGGGTGTTTGCGAAGAATAAAACGTTAAAACTCCCAACCACAAGAGACTGCGGCGCACTTATTTTCAATACGGATGTTATCGATGGTAAAGGGATCCATTGGATAGCTGTTTATTTTAAAAATAGGGGGCGAATGTACTACTTTAATTCACTGGGCAGACATCCATGGAATGGTGCTATTGTTGTAAAATTTCTCGAGCAACTGCAAATTCCGCAAATAGTGTGTAACCCTTACAGGGTCCAGAGTTATTAAGCAATGTCTGTGGCATGTACTGTCTGTGTTTTCTCATGCATATGGCTCGTAGAGGGAGATTTACAGAATTTCTGCAATTATTCGACTTGTGTAACACTGAGCGGAATGATAAACTTTTCCCGTTTGTAGGCACTTGATGCGTTGTGTGAAGTTTTATGTGTATATATATAATTGTAACTTCGTCAGTTAATTATTTTAAAATGTAACAATATAGCTTTTAGGATTATATTGTGTAAATTTATAAAATATATCCCTAATAATAATAATAATAATTTTGTGAATGTTTAAGAACGGGGATCATGTTCTGTAACTTAATTAAAATGTATGGATGCTAATTCTGTAGCTAATTAATTTTGGCTATATATATATATATATATATAAGTTTTGGTTAGCTTCCGTCCCAATTGTTCATTCTGATGAAGATCAAGCTTTTCACTTCGCCTTAGACCTACAGTTTAACGTAGAATCCGAACCACGCCCCACCAGCATCCCAGCGCCTTAACCACTAGGCCACCCAGGGTACCCATTTATCTACCAACCACTTTATTTATTGTGTGGAAGGATGAAAAGCTGGGTTTTGCTGCGCGCCGGCTGCCGTCACCGGGTCTCGAACCCAGGGCCGATGGATTCGTAGTCAGCGACGCTACCCACTACATCACCGATATATATATATATATATATATACACACAGGGTGTCCCATAAGTCCGGCATCATAAGAGAAATTCATATTTTTCTATTTCTACAAACCATAATTCATATTTTTCTCTTTCTACAGGCCATAATGTCTGTGAGCAAGGAAGAACGAATCCAGATAATTCTACTCATAGGAAATCGGAGTCAAAGAGAGGCCGCTGCTGAATTTAACAGACTGCATCCAGACCGCGAGCCAATAACACAGAGTTGTGTTAGCAGACTTGTTGCAAAGTTTAAGGAAACAGGATCCATGAAGATAAACCACGCAGTGGACCTTCAAGGAGATCCACTGACGATGATACAGCGACTGCTATCCTGGCTCATTTTAACAGAAGTCCCAATAAGTCTCTTCGGAGATTGTCCGCCGAGACAGGAGTGTCGAAAATTAGCATCCATCGCATTCTTCAGGCTCACAAATGGCATCCATATAAACTTCAGATCCTACAGAAATTAAGCGATGATGATCCCGACCGGCGGATGGAATTTTGTGAATGGGCTACGGAACAATATGCTCGGGATACCAATTTCCCGTCCACCATTCTGTTCAGTGACGAGGCTGTTTTTTATGGAAATGGTGAGGTAAATCGACAGAACACCCGCTACTGGTCTCAAAACAACCCTCACTGGTATACCTCTTCAAAGGAACACGGTGCATCTCGGGTGATGGTATGGTGTGGCATTTGGAAGGATCGCATCATAGGCCCCCTCTTTTTCGATGAACATGTCACTGGAGGCACCTACCTACGTATGCTCAAGGAAGAAGCATTTCCCAGTGTCTTGAATGAAGAAGGAAATTTCCCAACATGGTTCCAGCAAGACGGCGCTCCTGCACATTACAGCACCCAAGTAAGGGAATACCTGTACCAACAATTCCCTGGTCATTGGATAGGACGTCGAGGGCCTGTGGAATGGCCAGCTAGAAGCCCGGATCTCACGCCACTAGATTTTTATCTCTGGGGCCACTTGAAAGTGCTGGTATTCGCAGAGAAAATTAGGAGTGTTGAACATTTGCGGCAGCGCATTATTGGGGCATGTAACACCATTACTCCTTACATCACTCACCGTGTGCTTGCTGACTGGGTATCACGTCTGAATTTGTGTATTGAAAACAATGGTGGACACATTGAGCACGTTCTGTAAATGAAAGCTTTTGTTTTGCCTTTTTTATTATTTTTCCTACGATGCCGGACTTATGGGACACCCTGTATAACGAAATTTTTGTCACTCCTATTTGTATATGTGCGAGAGACAGTGAAGGCAATATTATGTAAAAATGTAGTGAAAACAATAAACGAAATTATGTATTAATTTATAAATATACTTAAAATGTTCCTCAAGGTTTATAATTTAATAAAATGTTGAAAATACTTGGTTTATTCTTACCCCGACACACACACACACACACACACACACACACACACACACACGGAAAAATAAAAACACATTATTTCTTCAATTAGATCACACTCGCTTTGTGGGACGCCACCGGAGTGTCGAGTGTTTTGTAAAACTTCTAGTCCCCCATCCACATCATTGACGCTGAGCTGAATTTCTTCAACGCTGTCCCTGAACACATCCGCGAAACGCTCTATCTCCGACCAGTCACTTTAAGAGAAAAAGAGAGAATGTATCACATCTCAAATTAAGTCCACGTATGCAATGTGTATATATTATGTATATAAGAGGAACTGAGAGTATAGTGAAAGGATCGGGGGTTCGTCAGATATCTTTGTCGAGTTTTGAATTAGCGTCTAAAAGATATCCCAGATGATTGGATTTTTTGAAGAAAGTTTCCATGCCCCTGAGTTACGAGTTATCATAAATAAAAAAATTAAATATTTTATGGTACATTTAAGTTCATATGGAAAGCACACTTTAAAAAAATAGAGAAAAGCAACTTTCGGAAAAGTAGAAATTTTTAATGACGTATTTCTTAAATGCAAAACTACACTTTATTAAGATATATGAATGGATTTTTTTAAGAAAGTTTCTATGCCACTGAATTATGTTATAAGTTAAAGGCCCGACAAGGGACTTCCTCAACTCTGAAGGAAAATAGCTTGGTTGTCAGGGGGCCAAGAATTTTCAACCAGCTTCCAAAGGACCTCAGAAACGTCACAAGGGTCAAAGTTGAAGTCTTCAAGAGAAGACTAGATGCCTGGCTCAGGATGGTAGCAGATGAGCCAGATGTACCTGACTATGTACGGTGGAGAGCGCAAGAGAGTAACTCGCTCCTCCACCAAGCCAGGACTAGAGGCGGGACCACCATGACCTTCGTGTGAAAAAAGACCAAACACGGGACACAGGGTGTTTCATAACATGTGGGACGCACTTTCAGGATGGATTCAGGACCTGAAAACAATAAAAAAAAGTTTATATAAACATATGCCCAAAATCGCCACAAGCATAAGAAATTGATTTACAGCCTCTTGTCAATTCCGAAAAATTATTAGAAATATATTTCGAAAATAAATAATTGGCGTTCAAGTTATAGATATACGTTTTAAGATAAATTTATCTTGCTTATATGAATAAGAAGCTCTGGGTAGACATGCGTTGAGAACATCTGTTTGCTAACACATTATTTTTGTAGCTAGAAAAAGATATATTGTTGATTTTGCTCCTGTAAGGCGTTTTCTATTTGTGTGAAAATGTAATGGGCCATCTGGGATAAGTCTTTGTGACATACAAATTAATATTTGGTGCCGCTCTGCGGGCGAATCTGATCTGACCAAACACAATACAATTATTTTATCTAAGAATTGTAAATTTTCTTTCAAAAGTCTGACCTCTTGCTGTGTTCATACGAGTAAAAATTTTGTTCCAGCTGCGTTTATACGAAGCAACATCAGATGTTACAACTTGGCATTTTTCGAAATAAATATTATAATTTGCTTTAGATTGTCGTGACCTCTGGAGAAATCTCTGGGCATACAAAATGAATATCTTCTGACCAGAGTGATGATATGGTAGGCCTACACGTATTATTCGCCCGATATCTTTGTCGCGTTTATATACTGTATATATATTGCGAATTGTGAGATATTTTAAGGAAGGCTTGTATTTTGTTATGATAGATCTGTGCTAATTCTACTTTATGTGTGTACGTCATATACGATGTGTTTGGGTGTGTTTGAGACATAACGTACGTAAATAATTGTGTACGCCAAATACGATTGGCTGTGAGGCGAATGGCTGCCTTCTAAGTCAGATGACTGTGATGCTGAAGACACCATTATGCGATACTCCATGGCTACGAATGGATGAATCCTCTCTCTCCTTGTGTTTTATTTTAGGCTACTTACATTTACACACCCACATGCCTTTCAACCTTTATATGCCTTTCAACCTTTCTATGGTTCCGTGCGACGATTCCTCATTTCGCGAAGGTCAAGCTTGTCGCCCCTCCCCTCATATATATATATATATACACGGTGAACCAAAGTAGGTGGACAGTAGGTTGAATACGGTTGTGTTATATTATATTATAACTATGGTGTTCATTATAACTATGGTGTTTGTGTTATATTATATAAATATTATAACTAAATTTATTTAAATTTTATTTTGTATTATAGTATACAAAAAAATTAAATATGTATTCTCAAAATAAACGTTATCATTTACTGTCCACCTACATTTGGTTCACCCTATATATATATAAAATTTTTCGGTGGGTCTGAGCTGGCAGGATAGGTTACCCCTCAAGTTCAAATACATAGCTCATATTATATATATATATATATATATATATATATATATATATATATATATATTTATATATATATATATATATATAAGAACCTTTGCTATACATGCATACACACCCACACACATATATTTTTGTGGACCTGAGCAGCTAGGTTAGGTTACCCCTTGGAGTTCACACACACACACACACACAGATATATATATACTGTATATATATATATATATATATATAATTTTTCGGGGGGTTGAAGGGGGATTGGAAGTGGCTCATAAACACTCTCATCATGTTGCTTGCAATGTTGTATGTAGTTGCACTCGACTTTTTTGTGGCAATACTACTGATTGTTTGTTGAGATCGTGCGTTCCTATAAAAAGAAAAATCTTCCATCTATTGGTGTTAATTAATATGCTGAATAAATGCAAAAAACTTCACTTTTTTCTACGTGAAGGTCAAAATATGATAATAAAAACCCACTCTAATAGACAAAGTTTATTTCCACAACAGTTTCGATGCCCACTGGCATCCTCTTCGGGTGGATACAGAAAAACGAATGAACCAAAAACAAGAGGGAAAATAGTCCAAGGACCATTAAGAAATTCGCACCTAGGTTAGATCCCGTTCTCCCGACAATGGAAGGGCATTTTTATTAAAGGGACCCGCTTATAAGTACATTCGCACAAATTTAAAACTATCTTCTTGTTCTATTCATACAGACTATATTATTTTTTTTACATAATTATTACATTTATTATTAAATTTATTATATTTAATATTGCATTATTATTCATTACAGAAATTATAAATTTATTATTACATTGATTATTACATTGTTCTTTATTTACAGAAATTATAAACCGAAAAACGAATGAAAAGACGAGAAGGAAACAATCTAGAGACCATTAAGAAATTCGCACCTAGGCTAGATCCCGTTCCCCCGACCCCAGAAGGGCATTTTTATTAAAGGGTCCCGCTTATAAGTACATTCGCACAAATTAAAACTATCTTCTTGTTCTATACATATAGATTCTATTATTTTGACATAATTACTGCATTTATTATTGCATTTACATTTTTTAACATTTATTATTATTACCTTTACACTAATTATTACATTTATTTTATTACCTTTATTATTACATTTATTGCATTTATATTTATTTCCACATTTATTACTTCCATTATTACATTTACATTTACGTTTATTATTCCATTTACATTTTATCCCCTTCTGGGGTCGGGGGAACGGGATCTAGCCTAGGTGCGAACTTCTTAATGGTCTCTGGATTGTTTCCTTCTCGCCTTTTTCATTCGTTTTTCGGTTTATAATTTCTGTATAATAAGCAACAATGTAATAATCAATGTAATAATAAATTTATAATTTCTGTAATAAATAATAATGCAATATTAAATGTAATAAATTTAATAATAAATGTAATAATTATGTAAAAAAAAATAATAGAATCTGTATGTATAGAACAAGAAGATAGTTTTAAATTTGTGCGAATGTACTTATAAGCGGGTCCCTTTAATAAAAATGCCCTTCCAGTGTCGGGAGAACGAGATCTAACCTACTGTAGGTGCGAATTTCTTAATGGTCCCTGGACTGTTTTCCCCTCTTGTTTTTTGGTTCATTCGTTTTTCTGTATCCACCCGAAGAAGATGCCAGTGGGCATCGAAACTGTTGTGGAAATAAACTCTGTCTATTAGAGTGGGTTTTTATTATCATAATAAGCTGAAGTTGTGAATTGTGTGGGATAAACATTTATTTCATAGTTTAAAAGTGTCTTTTACAAAATATGCCTGCGCGGTATGCTTATGCGAGAACATTCCAATATACCAGTACACATTTTTAATCTAAAGACGGGAATAGTGTTTGTAAGTTTTGTAATTTGAATTTGAAGAAGGAACTTAATTCAAAACTTGAAGATAGCCTAATTAAAAAATTTAATTAATGTACAGTAGACGTGCAAAACAGTCTTGGTGTGCTTAATAAAAAGTTTCAAATGTTGAGGATAACTTAAAGGGAATTGAACTTAATAATTAATTCATCGAATTCAGTGAGAAAATTGAGTGATCATTGAGGATAATGTTCAGAAATTTAACGCGAAGGTTGAAAAATTGTTAATGATATTCAGTCCAATAGAAGTATCGTAGTTCAACTGTTGATAATTTTACTTTGGTTAGAAACGGTGCTAAGCCAAAGGCGTCGTGAAATTTTCAATTAGATTGTCAAAATTCATTTAGTCCGCTCGAAATAATAGAAAGTGAAAACGAAATTTGTTGTTAGGCTCGTCTATCGTTGGGCATATGGAAAAAGAATTCTGTTTGAGAAATAGAATAAAACGAAAAAGAATATGTTTGTCAGGCGCTAAAATACGAGGGCCACTCAATATATTTTGCCCCACCTTTTTTTTCTTTCCAAGTTTCCTTTTAAGTTCCAGAAATTTTGTACACAAGTAGTTACATACCTTTTTTACAAGTTTTTATTTTTCAACATAGTCTCCATCCTTTTCTACGGCTTTCCTCCACCTCGAAACAAGGGCCTTTATTCCTTGCTGGTAAAAGTCCGCTGGGTTCCGCTGAAGCCACCTTTTAACCTCCTCAACAACTTCATTGTCACTCTGAAACTTTCTTCCACGAATGGCATCCTTCATTGGCCCAAACAAATAGAAGTCTGAAGGCGCCAGGTCCGGGATGTATGGAGGGTGGAGTAACACAGTCAAGCGCATTTTTGTGATGGCCTCTCTTGTTTGCGAACTGTTGTGTGGTCTTGCGTTATCATGCAAAAGAAGGACATCTTCCAGTTTTCTCTCCAGTCGAACTCGCTTTATACGTCTCTGGAGTGTCTGTAGGGTAGCAATATATACCTCTGCGTTGATTGTTTGTCCTTTCTTCATAATGTCCACCAGAATTACCCCTTTCATGTCTCAGAAGATGGTGGCCATAACGTTTCCTGCAGAGGGAGCCATTTTGAACTTTTTCTTGCGTGGGGAGTCTGCGTGATACCACTCCAGGGATTGGCGTTTTGTTTCAGATTCAAAATGGTGTACCCAAGTCTCATCCCCAGTCACAATTCGTGAAAAGAGGTCATCCCCTTCTGTCTCGTATTGAACCAACGACTCAGAAGCAATTTCTTTTCTTTGGGCTTTGTGATCTTCAATCAGTTCGCGAAGAACAAACCGTGAACACACTTTTGAGTATCCCAGTTGCTGAATTATCGTATTCACACTTCCTTCACTAATTCCTAGCTCCAGTGATAGCTCCTTGTATGTGACACGCCGATTTGATCGAATGATGCTGTTAGCACGTTGCACAGTGTGCAGAGATGGGCAAGATCACCAACTTTGGTGATCTTGAAGATCAAGATCAGATCACCAGAAAAATGTGATCTTGAAGATCAAGATCAGATCACCAGAAAAATGTGATCTTGAAGATCCAGATCAAGATCGTGATCTTGAAGATCACTTTTCAAGATCACTTTTTAAGATCACTTTTATATGAATTGAAAAAAGTTGTACTCTTGTAGAGTAAACAAAAACAAATTATTTTGTTAATCACTCCTGAAAAGTATCACTCCTAATACTCCCCTGAGGGCTGAGGCAACACAAGCATCGCATCCTACCCATGTCACCTGATCTAAACCACGGGGATTGACGATTCCCCTTTCAGTTTTTCAGGTGGTAAACTTAAAACTTAGTATTATCATAACTTATCAGCAAAGAAAAAACTATTAAATGACCTACATATAGTTTTAGTTCTATTTTTCTCAATTCTCATTTCACCAGGTCCATAACCCATATCAATGAATGGTCAGCATATATAAGTAAACATTTTTTACATAGAATTTAATTTACAGTTTTACTGCAGTACGCAATTACTGACAATATAAGGGTAAAAACCGCAAGTTAAGAGTGTTAATTTAATGTTCAACCGCTGTAAACATTTGCTTTCAGCAAAACCAATTGTTCAAAGTTACCATCCGAGAGACGACTTCGTTTGGGGCTATGAACCATGCCAGCAAACGAAAACAACCGTTCCACTGGTGCAGAGGAAGGTAGCGTGGTGTTATACCTCTTGAAGATCTTCTTATAGCAGGATACCTATCTAAAGAGTCGAGTGCCTTACTGGTGTCCTGCAAATAATTGAGGACTTCCAAGTCTTCCTTGTTGTTAGGAGCAGAGAATGAGCCGTCCATAGTTCTGAAGAAATCGTCTTCAGATGATGAGTCTGAGTTCACCGAACTATTACCACTGCTGTCAGAATTACAATTTCTTACAGCCATTTGCAGCTTGTCTTTTACTTGAGACTTGATTGCTTCATGATCGCCGAAATTAGGCCCTTGCAACAATGATATCCATCTAAGTTTGAAATACGGATGAGATACTGAGGCCAAAACGGCATCAGTTACCTCGGGGCTCAACGACAAAAAATGACCAAATCTGGCATTGAAGCCAGAGACGACTGCTGCCAGTAATGGCATGCAGTGTCTCAAGCGCAGGTCGTTTGGTTGGATAGGCTCCAATCTTGCGAGGGCATCTTGAGTCACTAGGACTGTTGGAAGAAGACAACCGTAGTAGCATTCTTTCTCTGCCTGTAATTTGTTGAGGGCTGCTGCAATTGGTTTAGAACAGACAAATATTCTGAAATAAATTCCAATTCATTGTCTTTGAGGATGGGTAGATTCAGTTCTTCAAGAGCTACATTCACGTCGTTCTTATGTTTATATATTTGGCTTAATGAGTCGTACATTGAGTTCCATCGGGTGACGCATGGGTACCTAAATTGGACGCCAGTTATTTCCTGTATTTTTTCTGCTGACTTGGGTTTACCAGCAGCATTCCACAGCGCCGAACATTTTCCCATTGCAGAATGCTTTATCTTCTTTAGTCCAGGTGAATTCAGTCCTTTATCTGCATCAGTTGTTGCTACCAAGTTCAATGTGTGGGAGGCACATCGAATATGGGATGATAGTTTCACTGACTCCTCTCCATGCTCTCCTGAATGTTCAGGAAAGTTGCTGATGATAACCTCTTCATCTGAATCTTTTTCATCATCATCTTCATCTGCATCATCTTCATCAATGTCGTCAGTACGATTCTGAACACGAACACCGAACTCTTTAAAGCATTTCACCATGTTCGATGCATTGTCGGTGACTGTAGATACAACTTTTCTATAAGATAAACCATGCTCCGAGTTGATCCTGTCCAATATTCCAGCAATTTTATCAAAGCTATGTGTTCCACGAAATCTTCGGCATGCCAGTGCAGCTGATCCTCGCGACAAGTCATCATTGATCTGTAATGTAAGAATATAAAATCAATGTTTGTATGAACATTTTTTAAAGCTTAATTTAATAATATTGGTTAGACACGCACCAGCTAAACTGCGCCACCAAACATTGAAGAGAAGAACTATGTGATATAAAGGAGGCAATTCAGCGATGAGTCGCCTACCATACCACCACATCAGTGACCCATCCCATAAGAGCAAAATGTGGAAGAGTCCATATTCACAGCCTGTGAATATGGACTCTTCCACATTTTGCTGTGAATCAGACACAATGACAGATGACAGAATCAGTGAATTAGTGTGAAATTACTGTGAATCACAGCAAAATGAAGACTCACCAAATTAATGAATGAGGAACACATGTCGAATAATTGAAAAGATTATACTATAAGTCTATCAGACTATCAGTCTATCACCAATGGTCAATTTATCAATTATATAAAAATAATACACTAAATCAATAGCATACCCAATGCGCAGTGACTCCCATGAAACTGCGGTGATTAGTTGACCATATGTCGCATGTAACACACACATGGTCAACTGCTGCCAGTTTTGCTTGTATGTCTTCCTTCATTGTACTGGTTGTTGTTGCAAGAGATCTAGCCAGGGTGCGTCTAGATGGCACCTGAACAGCCGGGTTGACGTCTGAAAAAAATATTTAAAAATTAAAACAAATACAATAGATTAGCTATGGAAAAAATATCAAAATATTTAGCTAGGCTAGCGATAGTCTAATGTTCATACAAATAATATGATTAATTATTTTAATCAGATATTAGCTATGGAAAAAATAGCAAAATATTTGAGTTATACTAACATGAAAGAAGATCCTTAAATTCATGTAGTTCAACTAGGCTCAATGGTAGGAGCCCATTAGCCACAAGCGAGAGAATCTTCTTTTCAAGGATATCCTTGCATATTGGTGGTCCTGGTTTTTGCTTGGAAATGTGGAACATGCTTAGTGTTGACTGCTTGGCAATTTTGGCAGGGCCAGCATTGCTGCCGCTGGCATCTTCTTCTTTAGCTGGACGCTTGCGAGATTTCTTCTCCGATTCATATTCACCCAAAAGATCCGAATGTAGTTTCTGCACAAGAAAATAAATTATTATCATGCGGAGAGACTTCTTGAACACCCTGTATAATATTTATCAGAGTATCAAACTTCTAGTTAAAATTAATACTTAACAAGATTCTAAAATTTTGTTATCTTTACTAAAATTATTTTCACCATGATCAGTGCATTTTTATCCTATGTTAAATTGAAAGCCGAATTTCGTCCTTCAGTAACTAAATAGGAGAAATTACAGACATGGATCAGACAGAGAGGAAGACAGATACACCTGGCGTTTTATTATAGTTGGATATCGGCAGTTTTTAATGTAGTTACTAGTCCATAATCTATTAATATCTGAAGTGCACAATATATTCAAATGGACGTCTATGTAAATGTAGCATTAGTCTTGTATGGCACCAGTCACTTAAAATATGACTTGAACCATTATGTTAATGTTGCTACTTACTACTTAGTTACTAAGTAGTACTAACCCTGAGGTGCCTCAGAAGATTGCTTGTTGAGTCGAGGCCAGCAGACAGAATTGTAGTTTTCTTTGTACACTGCCTACAAATAACTTTGATACTGTTTCCAGTTTTTTCGACAATTTGAAAATATTTTCCGTTCAATAGCACAGATTGATCCTTATTACCAACATTGTTATCTAAATATATTGAATACTGTTCTGGTGACAACCTAGAATATTTGGTTCCCTTGGGAGCCTGTTGAAGTTGTAAAATTGCACTCATTATTAAAAAATTCAATCTGTAAATAAAATATGTTTAAAATTAATTTATTATGAATACGGACCTATAGGCTATATTTTATGCCTATATATAATAATATATTAATAGAACACTTTTAACATAATTGCACAGTAAATTACACTTTTTACGAGCCTAAATTCCACAGCAACTACACCTTCCATGAGCCCACGCATGACGCAAGTCACCCAACTAACAGAAAACATAAACAGTCGGTGTTGAACAAAGTTGCCACCAGATGTCGCTTGGACAAAAAACAAATGACATTCGCATAGCGGCATATTTAAGAATCTGAAATTAAAAGTGATCTTGAAGTCTAAAGTGATCTTCAAGATCAAGATCACAAGAAATAAAGTGATCTTAGATCAAGATCAAGATCACCATAATAAAAGTGATCTTCAAGATCAAGATCAGATCACGATCTTGATCTTCAAGATCACGATCTGATCTTGAAGATCAAGATCGTGCCCATCTCTGACAGTGTGAGATGTCACAGCCGATGCCGGGCGACCGCTGCGTAGCTCATCATCGAGGCTGGCTCTCCCTCTCTCCGATGATCTCACACGTTTAGACCAGCTTCCAACTGTGCTTCGATCAACAGCATCTCCGTAAACGTTTTGTAGACGTTTGTGAATATTTCCAACTGTTTCCTTCCCTGCGGTTAAAAACTCGATAACAGCTCTCCGTTTACGACGCACATCACTGTCAGACGCCATTTTCGAAACTGTGTTAACCATCGGTTTTATAGAATGGCGTTTAAAAGCAGTTTTATACAAGGAGGGGAGGTTCAAAGTGGAAAAATCTGGTTATGTGAAGTGCAGAAAGTTCAAACTTACGGCCGAAAAGACATTTCAGCCCCGTGGCCTATTATTTAACTAAGAAAGAAAAAATGATGGGGCAAAATATATTGAGTGCCCCTAGTAGAAAGAATTGAACAGGAAGTGAAATTTTAATTTAGAAACTGAAAATTCGCTGTTAATTTCCCAAGCTAGAGAAAACGACTTATACAGTTTCAATAGGAGGACTAAAGATTTGTTAGCTAAATATCAGTTTGATTAACTCTTTGAAAGATAAGTCGAGTAATGTACTGATTTAGAATGTGATGTACAGTTTGGGTTACCTAATATGAAAAATGGTATAGAGATGATAGAAAGGGTTCAGCGTTGCGCAACGAAGCTTATTCCAACCTTACGTGGTAAACTATACAAAGACAGACTCAAAGAGCTGAATTTGTATACGCTTGAAACGGCGTTTAAGAGACGAATTAATTTAGATCTTTCAAGTTTTAAGTTGTTTTGATAACGAAAATTATGAGAATTTCTTTAACTTGGACGATAGGAACATGACGAAAAATAATGGTTTTGAAATCAGGGGTAAAAGATTTGAGACAAACTTTGGATCACTTGAAGATCATGGCCCCCAGCCAAAATATCAGGACCTAACCTAACCAATCGTCAAGGGCGTACAGTTGACCTAACGATTGGTTAGGTTAGGTCGTGATATTTTCGTTAGTTAGCCTTATAAGGCTAACTAAAGAAGGCTGGGGGCCCTGATCTTCAGGTGATCCCAAACTTTGCGAGGGTTTTTTCACCTATAAGCTAGTCGAGAGGTGGAATTGTCTACCCTCCGGTGGTCGTGACAAGCACTTCAGTTAAAGTGTTTAAGAATAGGTTAGATAGGTATTTTACCAGCATTAATTTGCATTAAAGGGCGAGTAAATTGGGGATGTGATTTTTAGTTAGTATAGGTTATTGAGACAAAAGCAATGATTTCCTTTAAAAGATGTAAATGTAGTAGGAGGCGCTGGTCTGGTGTGGTTACAGTGCACTGGGTGTTGGGGTTATAAGGGGAGTTGGTTAGGGTGGAGTTGGGGATGGTGATGTTCCCTTTTGATCGTAAATGTAGTAGGAGGCTCTGATCAGGTCTGCTTTCAGAGCAGTGGCAGTTCTCGTATGATACCCTTTTGGTAGAGAAGGGAAGCTTGGTGGGATCTTTCTGGAGCCAAAACCTCCGAATAAATGTTTTCGATTTTAGGGACGCTATTTAGGTTTATAGAGGAATGTTAGTACTTTTTAAGTAATTCGAAGAATATCTAACTCAGCTAGCTAGAGAAAGTTTTATAGTTTTATATAGAAGTAGTGATGTTCTCTTTTGCAATGAATGTAGTAAGAGGTGTTGGCTGGGTTTCATTTCAGAGTATTAAAAGTTCTCAGATGATGGGAAGCTTGATGAGATCTCTTGGGAGTCAAAACCTCCGAATAGTCATAATTATTTTCAGGGAAGCTACTTAATTATAGTGGAACTTTAGTTTTTAAATATTTTACATCAAATTTCGCAAATAAAAATTGTGCATGTTATGTATTATTATTCCCCATTATACATAGGGAATTCTTAAATTGTAGGTCTGACCAGATGGAGGTACTCTCTGGACCAGTGCTACTTTATGTTTGTTTAAAAATTTCCTCATACTTAGTCTTTCCCCGACTTTAGAGAGATTCTTTTGATCGTTTTGTGCCCCACATATCATGATCAACCATCGGGCGACCGCTGCGTAGCTCATCATCGAGGCTGGCTCTCCCTCTTTCCGATGATCTCGTACGTTTAGACCGCTACCCCGACTTATGAGCGCAGAACAAATGAGCGCCGACAAATGAGCGCCGACAATTGAGCGCCAAGACAATTAAGCGCAAGACAAATGAGCGCAAGACAATAGAGCGCAAAACAACAACCTAACCTAACCTAACCTAACCTAACTACATTATTTGTAACATCCTTAATAAATATTGGTTTTTTTTAACATCCTTAATAAATATTTGTTCAAGCTTATTTTGTTTCTTTTATCCAGTTTTTATTTGCTTGCTCTCGCTCAATTGTTTTGCGCTCTTTTGTTTTTGCGCAAAACAATAACCTAACCTAACCTAACTACATTATTTTTAACATCCTTAATAAATATTGTTTTTTAACATCCTTAATAAATATTTGTTCAAGCTTATTTTGTTTCTTTTATCCAGTTTTTATTTGCTTGCGCTCTTTTGTCTTGCGCTCTTTGGTCTTGGCGCTCAATTGTCTTGGCGCTCAATTGTCTTGGCGCTCAATTGTCGGCGCTCATTTCTCGGCGCTCATTTGTCCTGCGCCCAATTGTCCTGCACCCAATTGTCGTGTCACGGTTTAGACCAGCGTCCAAATGTGCTTCGATCAACAACAGCATCTCCGTAAACGTTTTGTAGACGTTTGTGAATATTTCCAACTGTTTCCTTCTCTGCGGTTAAGAACTTGATAACATCTCTCTGTTTACGATGCACATCACTGTCAGACGCCATTTTCGAAACTGCGTTAACCATCGGTTTTATAGAATGGCGTTTAAAAGCAGTTTTATACAAGGAGGGGAGGTTCAAAGTGGAAAAATCTGGTTATGTGAAGCGCAGAAAGTTAAAACTTACGGACCAAAAGATATTTCAGCCCCATGGCCTATTATTTAGCTAAGAAAAAAGGGTGGGGCAAAATATATTGAATGCCCCTAGTAATTTATCTTTACGACCGTGTTGTTTCACACCTGACTGTGACTTATATGTGGTTCAAGTGAGGACAAGTGGATCAATGACATTTTCTAAACAAACACTGTGTGGACTAGTGACGCCGTCTTTAAGGAGCTAATCGATAGAGTAATTGTATCGTCCCAGTAGGTGTGGTAAATTCTGGTAATCTAAGTCATATAAATCAAAAAAGTGTGTAAAAAAAAGGTAGGCCCAAACCCGAAACAGGGCCGTGGCTACCATCTTGTAAACCCAGAACCTACTCTCGTATAAGGTAGGCTTAAATAATATGACTTTTCTACGTATACTGATAGTCCTTACCCAGCTAGGCTTAAGAATAAGCTGGCTGTCGCTACGAATTATGTAATCATAATAACCTGATTAAAGCCCTCTTTATTATTTCCCAGATTTACGTGTTTAATCTTGATAAAGTTGTTTGGGGACAACCCTTCATATGAACAAATCTAAAACGATAATCCAGCTGTCCTCTGAGTTTCAATTTGACTGATTACTTGCAAAAAAAGGTTCCAGTCGTGATAAACGTCTTAAGGTAAGGATGTTAGATCAAAATAGATATTTTATAATCTTTAAGACTATATAAATGCTGATAAGCACCACTGCACGTATATATATTCGTTTGTTAAAGCTTAATTTGTCAGTTGGAGCTTAAAATTTTGCTTTCCCCCCCTTTCCCCTCTTTTCCCCTTTCTCTCTTTTCCCCTCTTTTTCTCTCATCCCATTCTTCCATTTTTGCACGTTTCCTCTTTTCCCCTTGGCACTGGCACTGACACCCCCACCCCTCTAACTAAATGTGCACGTACTACTGCATGGTATAAGTTTTCAGTATTCTTTATTTTCATTTGCTTTTTCTATTTTTCTACTTCTTTCTTGAGCTATCCTAGAGTAGATCTTGGGCCTTTGTTAGCCTGTAACTTTGCCAATCTCTCTTTCTTCTCCCCTCTCCATGTTTCACGTGTTTCAACATTCGACAATGGGTTGGATAATAGTTAGATGGAAGACCGTCCTCTGCTTCCAGACTATGCAGCGATTTGTGGTTCGGAGGTTCGGATCCCACGTAAAGCTATAGGTCCCTTCGGCCATGTGACCTTAAATGTTGCGAAAGAGGTTAAACAACCCCATTACTTTTAACCTGTTTCATCTTGCTTACTAATTTTACGTTTCTCATTTATATATATATATATATTAATTAGTATTAAACTAGCAATTTCAATTTTTTATGATTTTCAGGAATGATGAAGAAAGTTTTGGCTTCCGTGGTAATACTTTTCAGTTTTCAGTCTTTGATCAAAGAATACGTCGATGCTGCGAATGCTTATGTTTTCTCGAAGATAATGTATGATCCCAGTAGCGCCACGTTTGGGCGTCTGCATAGTGACATCATTCTTGACTCACGTGTAAGAACAGAATATTTTCACCACGTTTCCAACTCAGAATGCTGATCAAATTTCATTAATTATGCAACTCTCACTTAATTATTTATTTATTGATTTTTTAATACATTTCAGATAAGGTGTAGTCACTTATGTTCCTTGACTGCTGAATGTACTGGCTACTGCTTTGAACCCTCTACCCTGCTCTGCCACATGTATCGTAAGAACCACAATTATAGATATACTGTAGATATTTTAAAACTAATAAGCCGTCCGGATCCACAGCCACCCTACCCAGACCGGACCGCAAACTGCCACGATCCTTCAGCTGCGAACAAATACCAGATATGACTTATATATTATGGATTACATCCAAGATCTTTGAAATATTTCATCTGTTATTGGCAGATATAGTTATTATTATTAAGGTATTTTGTCAAAGTAAATATTTTTTGGACATCAGCAACCACCAGCAACTGTTCTCTTTTATTTAAATGGAAAATGAAATATGTTATTACTTTCAATCATTATGCCATTATTGGTTAAATGTAGACTATTGTCTAAGAACCAGATTTGGGTTCAAATAGAGATTTGCAATAGGCTTTGCAATACATTTAAATATGCGTTTCGAAATATGTGCTATAAATATTTGAGAGCTCCTGTAACTCGTTCTATTACACTGGTCAGCATAGAATTTTTAACTGACAAAAAAAAATACGTGCCTTTACCTAATTTTAATATGCTGATTCCAAAAATGCCGTAAAAAAGTTTCTATCACGTGTACTGTAGATTTCGAGTTATACCCTTAATTAAATTAATAGGTAATTTTTACTGTGCAAAAGGAAACCACGTAGCACACGACACTTTCCAGCTAAGAAATCTAACTAAACTCTATCTGTACTGACTATTTCATGATCTTTTTATCATTTAGCAGTTGTATTTTGAAATGTAATCCACTCTGTATGTATTCTAAAGACTTATGTTCCATTTTATGAGAAATAAAAACAATTAAACACTCCTCTTCTCGCAATCTTCTTTCAGATCGTCAGTATGGGTTCCGCAAGGGAACGATCTATTGGCGATCTTCTTGCATATCTCTCTGACTCTTGGTCATCCTCCTTTTGGGATTTCGGTGAAAACTTATCTATTGCGCGAGACATGACATAAAAGCTTTTGATAGAGTCTGGCACGAATCTTTAATCTCCAAACTGCCCTCTTTCGGTTTCTATCCTTCTATCTGTGCCTTCATCTCTAATTTCCTTTCTGGCCGATCTCGAGCTGCGGTTGTAGATGGCCACCGTTCTTCTCCTAAAGCTATTAACAGTGGTGTTTGTTCTTCAGGGTTCTGTTCTGTCACCTACTCTTTTCCTTTAATTTATCAATAATCTGTTAAATTACACTTCCCGTCCTATTCACTTCTATGCTGATGATTTCACTCATCATTTCTCCACCCGCTTCACAAAGTGTCCCTCTCAACAGTCGCTCCATGATTCGCATAGGAAGACTATGGAACACCTGATCTCTGCTCTTTCTGCTATCTCTGATTGGGTTAGAGAAAATTGTAGGTTTCAATGCCTCAAAAACTCGGTTCCTTCATCTGTCCACTCGTCACAATCTTCCATACGACTATACCCTTACCTTCAACAATACACAACTCAATCCTTCCTCTTCTCTTAACGTTCTTGGTGTTTCTTTTCTCATGATCTTTCCTGGAAAGATCACATACACTCTCTTTCTAAAACAACTTCTAAGAGGTTAGGTGTTTGGACCGGCTCCGCAGTTTCTTCACCTCCACTCAGTTGCTATCTCTGTACAGGGGTCTTGTCCAACCTTGTATGAGGTACGCTTTTCATGTGTGGAGTAGCTGAACCCACACACTTGACGGGTGGAATCAAAGGTTTTTTGCCTCATCAGTTCCACGCCTCTTACTCACTGTCTTCAATCTCTCTCTCTTCGCCACAATGTTGCCTCACTCTCTTTAATATCACTATTATAACGGACACTGCTCTTCTGAACTCTCTAAATTCCATGTCCCCTCCTTTAAAAAAAGCATGCAGTACTAGACTTTCGATACAGTCTTACTCCTTTTCTGTCCAACTCTCTAACGCAAGGGTTAATCGGTATTTTCAATCTTTCATCTACTCAACCGGTCAACTCTGGAACAATCTTCTTCAATCTCTCTTTCCCCCCTGTCTATGACCTCCAATCTTTCAAACGCAGTGACCAGGTATCTCGAAAACCCTGGACTTTGATTTTGGTCCTCCTCTTCTTCGCCCTTGGCCCCTCCTTCCTGCATAAAAAAAAATCGTAAGTTTATAGAAAACTCCTCATATCTGAAAATGTTGTTGTCAGCCAGACTTCATACTGAGCGGACGCATTTCCTGAGCTCTCTGATATTGCTAATAACTTTACTTTTGGAAAGTTCTGAATTTTATATACTTGCGTTTATATTATAGTTAAGTACTTGAATATAAGTGGTTTTTAGCGATTTAGTAGTTTTCATCGCGTGCCGGCCTAATTTAACTTAAACTTGTGACAGTTATAAACTAATTTAACTTGCGCGATGCCGTCGCAGAAAGCGTCGTCTGTTAGGTGTCGGGTGAATCGGTAGTATACGGATTTTAGGGATTGTGACGGTGGTCTTATGGCGATTACCGAGAGATCGGTTTGTTTTTTTTGCGAATTAAGGGAGTAAATAGTTGACATAAAACGCAGTGTACGTAAGGTAACGGAAAGACTTGCAACGCTTGATGAGGGCATGGGTAGGGCTACGGTTGACGAAATCCGAACCAATACTAACGTTCAAGACGTTAGTAATTTGAAGGGTGAGGTGCGTAACCTAGTTTCTAGTTTAGGTAGCTTATCGGGAAGGTTGGATAGAGTTGAGGAAGGGGTTAAGGTTGGTCCGAGATTAGTAGATGGGGAGGGATTTAGAGAAGTTAAGGGTGGATAGGACGAAGTGGATAGGATTGACGTTACCTCCCGTCACTCGATGTTGGTGACGATGGTAGAGGGCAATGACTCGTATAGGCCCGATACGAGAGTGCCTGACCTTTTGGAGAGATATAGGAGGTTAATTAGGTCCCTAAAGGCGAGGTCAGATAGGTCTTTAGTTCTAGGTATTACCCCTAGGCACAGTTTGGGTCTTAGGATTACGTCTAAAACGATATTTTTGAATACTCAATTAGAAGAGATTTGTGCTGAGGAAAATGTACCCGTCGTAAAGCTGTGGTCAGAATTCAGTCATCCTAGCCTTTTTATAAAAGATGGGGGTGCATTTTAATGAAATAGGTAATGCTTGGCTAGGTAAGTTAATTGACGGAAAACGTACGAAAGCTGTATAGGTTGAAGCCTTCTTTAAACGCTGTGGGTCCGGGGAACGCTGGCCCGACGTGAAAAATAGTTTAAAACGCCGGCCCGTTGTAAAAAATAACTTAAACGTCTTTTATTGTAACGCACGTAGTATTATAAATAAATTAAACGAATTTAAGGCGATAATTTATTCAGGCAACTACGATATAGTTGCTATCACTGAAACGTGGTTAAATACTGTGACTCGGGACTTGTTGGGGGAATTTGATATACCGGGTTTTAAACTCTTTACTAATGATAGGTTACATAGGATTGGTGGCGGCGTTTTGCTGTACATTCGTAATTCCCTTAGGGCTATCGAGGTTAAGATAGATTTTCCGGCAGCAATTAATGCGATATGCGTTGAAGTTAGGGCGCGTAGTATTAGTTTTAATTTTGTTGTTGTTTATAGACCTCCCGTTCAAGCCCTCGATACCGGTACTAGATTTTACTCACTTCTTGGTAACTTTATTGATAATCGGAATAGTATAAGTGTTGGAGACTAACTTTTACTGGTAATGAGGAGGGTTTGAGATTGATTGAGTTCATGGAAGATAATTTTTTACGACAGATGGTTACCGAACCAACGCGTGGTGACAATATTTTAGTTATGAATGCTTGTATTTAAAACGTTGGCAATTTGTACCTTCAGTCCTTAAAGGGTTAAGCTATTGATAGAAAACAGTGAGAATAGTAACGTAATAGAAGTCCCTGATTTTCGTAGGGCCAATTTTGATAGTTTTGCGGATAGGATGAGAGTAGTGGACTGGGATAACTTATTTATGGGTAATGACACAAATTTGCATTGAGAGTAGGGTGGCCAGACGTCCGGCTTTAGGCGGACAGTCCGCCTTTTGAGCACTCTGTCCTTAGGGTGGCCATTTCCAAATTTCCAAAAAGGAGGACACTGCGTATGTGGCCGTACGTTAACATATATATATATATATATTATTAATATATATATATATATATATCTATATATATATAATATAATAATATATATATTATGTAACGTACGGCCACATATGCAGTGCCCCCTTTTAAATGGCCACCCTAATTGGGAGGCGTTTAAAGAAGTTTTATGAATATCGAAGGGAGTTTCCTCGTAGGCCCAAGCGCGTTAGAAATCATGGTAGCCCAAGTGGTGGACTAGGGAAATAGGCGAGTTCATAAACGAGGTAAACAGAGCGTATAGACTTAATAAGCGCAATGGTACGGCAGCTAACTTTAATAGATATATCGAGCTTAGACGTCAGGTTAAAAGATCAGTTAGGAATGCTAAACGTAATTTAGAGATACTTATAGCTACGGATAGTAAACATAATCCAAACAAATTTTGGTACTTTCCTGTTAACGGGAATACCCTAAAAAAAAGTTTTACTGTTTATTATGTATTTTTGCTCTCGTCATTTTCGTTTAAACTAACGAAAATATCACAACTTAACCTAACCAATTATCAAAGGCGTACAGTTGACCTAACCGGGCATTCAATTAACCTAACTGGGCATTTAGTTGACCTAACCGGGCATTTTCCGTTACATTAACCTGTTAGGTCAATTCAATGCCCGGTTAGGTCAATTCAGTGCCCGGTTAGGTCAACTGTACGCCCTTGATGATTGGTTAGGTTAAGTTGTGATATTTTCCTTAGTTTAAACGAAAATGACGAGAGCAAAAATACATAACAAACGGTAAAACTTTTTTTAGGGTATTCCCGTTAAGAGGAAAGTACCAAAAATTTTTGAATACGTCAATAATCGTAAGCCGATAAAAGATAACATAGGCCCTCTAGTGGATGTTAACGGCGCTTTGGCTTCTGACGCTCAGGCGATGGCGGGTATTTTCAATAACTTTTTTGCGACAGTTTTTACCGTAGAAGACGTAAATAATGTTCCCGACGTGGACGATATCGTTCCATTTAGTAGCGAGACTATTTTGGATGAAATAACTGTTTACGAGGGTGAGATTTCGCATTATATCGATAGGCTAAAAGCAAAGGTGGGCACCCGGGCTTCAAAAAGGACCGACGGTCCCGGTCCCGGTCCCGGTCCTTGCCTCAAACTGGACCGACGGCGGTCACGGTCACGGTCCTTTCTGAAGATAGGACCTAGGAACGACTCGGTCCTCGGTCCTTATATATAATATAAGTGAAAAATTTGATTAAAATGAAAAATTGCCGGGATTGCCGGGTTCAGTTCTTCCGCTAGGAGCTCCAGTTGCTTGACTTGAAGGTGAAGCACTAACATCAGTAGATTCTTCGTCTCCTTCAGGTGTTGAAACAAGTTTCAGTTCAGTCTGTCTCTTTCTGAGTCTTCTGGAGGAAACGATCCATCTTCTTTAGAACTTCAAATAATCACTAAACACACTAAAATCACTAAAAAAGCCCGTCCGGACCGGACCGTCCGGAATTGCTTAAAAATGGACCGTCGCTCCTCATTTCGGTCCTCACTGAGAAAAGGACCGACTTTCCCGTTCACGGTCCTGCCCACCTTTGGCTAAAAGTTAGCAAGGCTCCAGGCCCTGACGCGTTTTATCCCAGACATTTGAAAGATTTGAAAAACGCTATCGTAGGCCCCCTAACGAAGATTTTTAATCAGTCACTCGAAACGGGGATTATTCCTGACGACTTCAAATTACTGTAGGTAACGTTACGCCCATTTTTAAAAAAGGTGACCGCACAGTAGCTAGCAATTATAGGCCCATTAGCTTAACGTCAATTTTCGGTAAACTTTTGGAATCCGTAGTTAGGGATCGTATCATCGATCACTTAGAAAGTCGCGATTTGATTAATAGTAGTCAGCATGGGTTTCGACGCCATAGATCTTGTTTAACTAATTTGTTAGAATTTTATAACGAAATAGTGCGCGAATAGAGCGGCTGACGTTATTTATTTAGATTTTAAAAAGGCGTTTGATACAGTTCCGTATTGAAGATTAATTGCGAAGGTTAAAGCGCACGGTATATGTGGTCAGGTAGCAAACTGGTTAGAGCAGTGGTTCTTAACCGGGGGGGCGCGCCCCCCTAGAAACAGGAATTTCTCTAATTGTATTTGTTATTCTCTTAACGAGAGCATGGGCTAATATTGAGAAGTTATTGAGAATGTTATTTTGATTGAAGGGGGGCGTGGAGGGAAGGACCAATTCCTAGAGGGGGCATGGTAGTAAAAAGGTTAAGAACCACTGGGTTAGAGGAATGGCTTCGTGCTAGGAGACAGAGGGTCATTGTTAATGGTAGTGAATCGGGGTGGTTGGATGTAGGTAGCGGTGTCCCACAGGGTTCAGTGTTAGGCCCATTGCTATTCGTAATTTACATTAACGACATAGATGTAGGATTGATTAGTAACGTGTCAAAATTCGCGAACGATACTAAAATAGGCGGTAAGGTTGTTAACGAGGACGATAGAAATAGGTTCCAAGACGATGTAAATAGGATTATGGAGTGGACGGATAAGTGGCAGATGCAATTTAGCGTAGACAAATGTAAAGTTTTGCGTATAGGTTCTCGTAACAATAATTACACGTACACGATGGATGATAGAGAGTTAGCGAGCGTTGACGAGGAAGTAGATTTAGGCGTACGTAACTGGTTAGGAACCAGTGCCTGGAGTCTTGCGCAAAAGCCAATAGGATGTTAGGCTTCATAGCGCGTAATTTCGAATTTAAATCGAAAAATATTATATTACCCCTTTACAAGTCCCTAGTCAGGCCTCATTTAGAATATACCGTCCAGTTTTGGTGCCCGTATTTGCGTGAGGATATTGATAGGTTAGAAAGGGTTCAGCGTCGTGCCACGAAACTAATTCCGTCATTGCGCAACAAGCCTTATGAAGATAGGATTAAAGAGTTAGACTTGCATTCACTCGAAACTAGGAGATTAAGGGGGGAGCTTATTGAAGTTTTCAAAATCGTTAATAACATCGATAACGTAAATTTGGATAAACTGTTCACTTTCGATAATAGCAATACTCGTAATAACGGATTTAAGTTGCGTGGCAGACGTTTTATTACTAATATCGCTAAAAACGTCTTTACGTTTAAAGTAATTGATAAATGGAATAATCTTCCCGCGCCCCTCGTGAACTCTACCATCGTTAATATGCTTAAGAACCGTCTAGATAGACATTTTAAAGGTATTAACATTGTTTAAAATAATAAAAAAAAATAGCAACAGGAGCTCTAGGGGTGGTGATCGGGGATTAGTCTGTTGACGACTAATGCCAGCTTGTGACATGCCAGCAAAAAAAAAATATAAATAAATAAAAAAAAAAAATTACACTAATACGAACTTAGATGTAGCTCGTAGCGTAAACTAACCTACTTTTTGTTCTTCTTTATACTTTTTTTCTCTCCTTCTTTGCATGTCTGTAACTCTCTTTATTGCATATCTGTAGTTTGCATGGTATGATAGTGTTTGAGTTAAGAAAGTGTTGCATGGTTGTAATGCGTTCTTATTTTACTTCTTTTCATCTTCCACCCGCTTCCGGCAGAGTGGGCTCCGTCCTCTACCTCCCTATGGAGTGGAGGACCGGTCTGCAACAGCTGGAAATATTCTCTTCGACAATTTTTCCGACTTGTCGGCAGTGGCCGGCGGATGATGATGATGTCTTTCTTTCTCTTTTTCTGAATGAATTTTAACCCACGAGTGATAGGTTTTTCTACTTACTTAACTCCCTTACTTTCTTCTTTCTCTCGGGCTAACCTTAGAGTGGATCTTAGGGTCTTTGTTAGCCTTAGCTTCTGTAGATCTGTAGATAGTAACTAAAAATCTAGACGTGATAGAGAATTTTTAGTATTACCATTAAAATCAGCATGTCCAAATTAACTTAGTGAAAACTCTTTTGTGTCAGTTAAAAACAAAAAGTTGAAAATAGTTGTCTAGTTGTCTACAAAAAATTAGTTAATTAAACTCGTTTAATCATTTCACCTCCGGATGTACATTTGTGTTACGTGAACAAAATCCATCAACGTTCGACCTTATGTAAGCACAGTATATGGATTTCACATTTCAAATTATTTCGGATTTTCACTGAAAATAACTAACCTAACCTAACCTAGCGTAACGTAACCCGGAATAATGTGACCTAGCCTAACCTAATTTAACCTAACTTGACTTAAATTAACCTAACTTTTTAGTATCAACATTATGCATGTCGACATTCTGCAGATTGACTTTCTCCCCTACCACTTACATATTTACTAGGATATTAATACAATATGGATTAAACACTCATTTGAAAAAATCACCCATGATTGGTCACTATCAAGCAATCATGGCTCCTCTGATTTCTCGTAATTTTTTCGCATTACATTTTGAATTTTAACAATAATATATAAGCCAGAGTGATCCATCTGCAGAAATATTAATAGTCTTGTCCTTTTTCCGCAAGTGCTTTATTTCCACAAATTAGTGTGTAACGTGTTCAGTGAGAGAGTGAGTAGGTCTGCCTGAAGCGTCACCTGAACAAAATCGAATTTTATACTTAATGTCGACGTTTGACCTTATCCAAGTACATGGAGTTCAGATTTCAAACTACATTTCAGATTTTCAATGAAAATAACTAACCTAACGTAACCAGATTAACCTAACCTAACCAGACCTCACCTAACCTAGCGTAACCTAACCGGGCATAATGTAACCTAACCTAACCAGACCTCACCTAACCTAGCGTAACCTAACCGGGCATAATGTAACCTAACCTAACCAGACCTCACCTAACCTAGCGTAACCTAACCGGGCATAATGTAACCTAACCTAACTGAACCTAACCTGACTTAATTTAAACTAAATTTTTAGAATCTATATTATGCGTATTCAGCTTGTGCAGATCGACTTTGTTCGGCTATCTGTGCCTGAAGCATTACTGAGGCGTAACTACTCGTTCATACCATGTTACAAAGCGAATTATGCAAACAGATTATTTACGGAAAAGGAACAAGAATACTGGGTCTATTTCTAAGGCTGGCTTTCAACAGCATATAACCTTTGGTTAGCTTCCGCCCGAATTGTTCATTCTGACGAAGGTCAAGCTTTCCACTCCACCTTAGACCTACAGTTTAACGTGGAATCCGAACCACGCCCCATCAGCAGCCCAGCGTCTTAACCACTAGGCCACCTAGGGTACCCATTTATCTACCAACCACTTTCTTTATTGTGTGGAAGGATGAACAGCTGGGTTTTGCTGCGCGCCGGCTGCCGTCGGGTCTCGAACCCGGGGCCGATGGATTCATAGTCAGTGACACTAACCACTACACCACCGAGGCGCATCACTACACCACCATATATATATATATATATATATATATATATATAAAAGTTGTCCCAGAAGTCTTGGAGGGGTTGGGTTTTATTTGGCTTTATAACTTTCTTCTTTGGTTGGGGAACCAGAGTTGGACTTCGGCTTGTCCGAGGACGCACAGTCCGTGGTTCGTCTCCCTGACCCTTTTCCCATACGAAATAGCTCGATCAGAAGGAGAAGAACGTGTGTTGAATTTTAATCTAAACGCTCTTTGAGCGGCAACAATGGAAGAGTTGTTTGTCAAATAAAGTTCCACAATAGCCACTCTTTATTGCACTGTCCAGGATCCCATTTTCATTAATGGCAGCAAGGGTACTTTAAGTGAAAAAGAGAAATAAATAAATTAATCAAAAAAGAAAGTTATAGCCAAATAAAAAAAACCTCCAAGACTTTTGGGACACCCTATATATATATATATATATATATATATATATACAGGGTGGGCGGAAAGTAGCTCCCTAATTTAAATTACATATAAATTATGTATAAATTGTGATTGTATTGTTATATTGTTATGGTGTGTTCTCTAAAGTGGTACAATTGTAACGGTAATCTTTTTTTCTCTAAAGTGTTCTCTTTGTGTTCTCTAAAGTGGTACAATTGTAACGTTCATTTTTTTTTTTCATTTCAGATTGAAGGGTAACATGGCTGAGCGTTTAACACTGCAGGAGCGTGCCCAGTTGGCGGCACGGTACGAAGTTTGGCAATCTGTCGTTCGAGTTCAAAGATGGTGGCGGGCCATTCACGGACCACGTGCCCAAGTGGACCCGAAAACAATCAAGAACTGCCACTCGAAGCTCATGACCACGGGGTCTGTGGCAGATGTTCGAAGATGTGGTCGCCCTTCGACATCCAGGGCCCAGGAGACGGTGCAGGCAGTTCAGGAAATGTTCGCACGGAGTCCACGAAAGTCAACTCGCCAGGCAGCTCGGGAAAGTGGACTCTCCCGCTACTCAGTGCGAACTGTGCTGAAGAAGGAGCTGAAGTGGCGTGCGTGGAAGCCGCATTACTGCCAATCTCTCTCGGACGAGGACTGCGACATTCGCATGGAGTTCGGGGAAATCATGCTGGCTTGGCATGAAGACTGGCCCCATCTCTTCCGCAACATCCTCTGGAGCGACGAGGCGGTGTTCCACGTCGGAGGCTTTGTCAACCGCCACAATTGCCACTACTGGGCAGGAGAGGATCCCATGGTTACCGCTGAAAAACGGCAGAATCGGTTCAGTGTAACGGTGTGGTGTGGTATGACCTCAGATCAGGTTGTGGGCCCGTTCCTTCTGCGCAACACCATGAATGCTGAGTGGTACCTTGCTATGTTGCGAAACGAGGTCTGGCCGGTTGTCAGCACACCTCAGATCAGGTTGTGGGCCCGTTCGTTCTGCGCAACACCATGAATGCTGAGCGGTACCTTGCTATGTTGCGAAACGAGGTCTGGCCGGTTGTCAGCACATGGGAGAACATCGACGATCTGATATTTATGCAAGATGGCGCCCCTCCGCACTTCGCTCTTGTTGTCCGTGAGTGGCTGGATGCCCACTTCCCTGGGCGTTGGATGGGTCGTCGTGGTCCACATCAATGGCCAGCCAGGAGCCCCGACTTGACACCGTGCGACTTCTTTCTTTGGGGGTGGGTAAAGGAAGAAGTCTACCGCACCAAACCGAGGACATTGGAAGAACTGGAGGACCGAATTCGGGAAGTCATGTCCTCCATCCCGCCGGAGTTCCTGCTAAAGTCAGTGGACGCCATTCCTGGGCGGCTCCAGAAGCTGGTGGAAAGAGTTGGAGCCCACATTGAATTTTAGAGAAAACCTACCATGTATGCCTACCTTTTCATATTATTTCTTCTGAAATAAATGGATAATATACGTATTTTTTACCAATCCAAAATAGGGAGCTACTTTCCGCCTACCCTGTATATATATATATATATATATATATATATATAATATATATATATATATATATATATATATGTGTGTGTGTGTGTGTGTGTGTGTGTGTGTGTGTGTGTGTGTGTGATAAATTTCACGATTATACTCGTGAAATTAATAAATGCTAAATTAGCATTACTACTTAGTAAACCCACAAGGAAAAATAAAATGCTATTCCAAAGCTCGAAATAAAAGGAGATAGCAAGTAGCAGCGTATGTATACCCGTACACTCAGTGTACAGGGTAAACAAAATAGTTAGGAGGGATTAGCATTACGATTGCTGAAATTAGGTAGGAATTAGAATACGAGGAAGTGGGAAAGCTGGGGGAGTGGGGAAGGGGAAACTGCCAGTGCCAAAAGGGGGATTCCAGGGTCGAGGGAGTAGTGGTGCCAACCCCAAAAATTAAAAAAATCGAATATAGAGTATAGTAACCTAACCTAACCTATTATGGAAAATAAAAATAATATAATATATATATATATATATCAATTCCTTGACTAACACGATAGTTGCGTTCCAGAAAAGTCTCTTTTAAGCCAAATTACTCACGCACGAATTTCCCATAAGAAATAATGTAAATAGGGGGGTTGCATTCCAAGTCCCAACTCGATAGACAAATTTATATTTTTACTCCTTTATTTTAAATATATTTTGGTTGCTACATTTGTTTTTACCTATTTTTATGTATATGTTATGAGTGAAAGTTATTTACAGAGAAAATAAACAAGGATAAAGGTAAGTTAATGTAAAAGAATACTGTAGTCTGGGAACAGTATAAGGAGAAAACGGTAAGTACAGTACAGTAGAAACAGAAAACGGCTAAACACCGACCAGGATTTATCAGTTTTAATCAATTGTAAACACTTGTACATAAATAACAAATGGCCCGCGGCCTTATAAGGATTGGACAGGCCTGTCTTAGAGGATGCTACTGGTTGCGCGGGTTTCAATGCATGACCGAGTCGTCTCGCCTCTTCCGTTTTCTCTCCCTCGCTTCCTTTCGCCCAAACCACACTTGTGCGAAAATCGTGTTAAACCAAGCATGAGCTAGGCTGTTCAGTATATATGTACGTAAATAACTGTGTACGGCAAATACGACCGGCTGCCTCTGATGCTAAAGACACCATTATGCGATGGTCCATGGCTACGAACGGATGGATCTTTTCTCTCTCTCTCTCTCTCTCTCTCTCTCTCTCTCTCTCTCTCTCTCTCTCTCTCTCTCTCTCTCTCCTTGTGTTTAGGCTACCCACACACCCACATGCATATATATATATATATATATATATATATATATATATATATATATACTTTTGTGGGTCTGAGCTGCCTTAGGTTAGGATACCCCTTGGAGTTCACACACATACAACTCATATATATTATATATATAAAAGAAGCTTTTCTATACATGCATACACACCCACATACATATATATACTTTTTGTGGGACTGAGCAGCTAGGTTAGGTTACACCTTGGAGTTCACATACACATATATATTTTTTTTATTTGGGGGATGAAGGGGGTTCAAAAACACTCATCGTGTTACATGCAATGTGCAATGTTGCAATTGTACTCAACCTTTTTGCGGTCATACTACTTATCTGTTTTGTAGATGTTGATAAAGCGTTTGACAGGGTGCCCAGAGACAAGCTATGAAGTGTTTTACAAGACTGTGGAATACCAAGAAAACTACTTCTCGCATTTAAGAGTACACATGCATCCTCAGAAAGTTGTGTGGTGGGTGGTAAGGAATGATTTGATGTGAACACCGTCGTGAGACAAGATAGGGTATTATCACCAGCAGTCTTCATCATTTATATGGATAAAGTAATGTCTGAGACAAGAATGCTGCATGATGAAAGGGTTAAATGCTTCACTTATGCAGATGACGTGGCTATAGTTGCCGAAAGTTTACATCAACTTCAAACTACCATGGAAGAATTTAATACAGTACTTTTCCATTATGGTATGAAGATCAGTTATACTAAGACAGAATATATGAACATTAGTAGAGAAATTTCTGAAAATAAGCTGCAAATAAGTAGGTTTACATCAGAAAAGTTACCAGTTTTAAATATCGAATGATACAAAAATGGAACTGGAAATTAATAGCAGAATATCCAAATACTGTATTGTCAGAATATTGGAGCTCTCTATCTACTACTAAAAGACAAGTACATACCACAAAAAATCAAGATCACTATTTATAAAACAATCTTAAAATCTCTTATTATTTGAAAGCGAAGTATGAGCCTTAAATGAAAGATTAAAAAGTAGATTACAGACAACTGAGATGAGAGTTCTGCGCTTAAAAAAAAAGGTGTTACAAGAAGGGACAGGAAAAGAAATGGAGATATTAGAAGAGAAATAAACCTAGAGCCATTGATACTGGAGACAGAAAAGAGTCAGCTTAAATGCCACGGGCATTTGAAAAAATAGTAGTATGCCTGCAAAAATGTAGAGTGCAATGCAATTGCATGCAATATAATCAATATTGATTGTTGTTGCAATGGCAGAGCCATGCAACACTGCAAGGCACTGGAACAGTGCCAAGGGGGATGAGGTATGCAGGAAGGGGGGTCGTGGGTATACCCTACAAGGGTGTATGATCACTGTTCGGATGCTTGCACGCACTTAATTCCTCAAATTCCTCTAGATGATAAATTAAGTGTATAACACCTCTTCTAAAGTGGGTGATCCTGCACTAGCAACTAATTACAGACCGGTGTGTTCATTATCTGTGTTCAACAAAGTTTTTTCTTAGAATTGGAAAAAGTAGAACACAACGTTATTTAGAATTCTACAATTTATTATCTCCAAATCAATATGGCTTCCGTAATAATAAAACAAGGGAAATGACTATTTTAAATCTTATGGAAAATGCAAATAGAGCTAAAGAGAATAAACAATTAATGGCACGAATATTTTAGGGATTGAGTAAGGTAATTGATATATATGCTTATTTATTTATTCTAAGTTATTAATATTGCAAATGAAAGTTTTCACAATAGAACTTGCATTGAAATCTAGATTGACTTCTGATGCCCTGCAGGTAACCAACTCCACAAATTTTTGTTGGGTTACGGATTTTTTCAGAAGTTACATTTTCGGGAAAATGCCTTCCAACTAATCTTCGAATTTATATTTTGCTCATGTCAGGGTTACTTGAAGCTGTGAGTTTTTTCACAAGTTCATAACAGAAATCAAGATAAGGGATGCCAAAATGAAAGTATATTGCAAAACCTCTCACATTTCATTATACAAGTAAAACGGGTAAAAAAAACCTAAAAGTAATCAGTAATGACGATTACCGCCCATCCCTACTGGGGTTACATTACAACAAACACCAATATAAATAATTAGTATCACTCAAAAGAGGTTAAAATGCCATAAATCACTAGATAAGAAATTAAAGTATGTCTGGGGAACGATTAGAAGCGAAATTACAAGAACGAGAGTTAATGAAATCCAAATGAATCACATCACTGACAGTGTCAGTGATGCGTTCCTGGGGAGACTTTTTGATCACTGATAATGTTAGTAACACGCAGCAAAAAGGTTAATAAAGAATTTTGTTTTATTTTTCCTATACAAGTGTGTGTGTGTATATAGACACAATTTAAACACACATTTACATATATACACACAAACAAACATATATATATATATATATATGATGAATAAAACCACGAAGGAAAGGAAACACAAAATGGTGCTCAAGCGCTTTCGTCTAATGACATCCTCAGGAACAGTGTTCCTGAGGATGTCATTAGACGAAAGCGCTTGAGCACCATTTTGTGTTTCCTTTCCTTCGTGGTTTTATTCATCATAAATATTTTTCACGTGTTACCTTCGTGAAATAATTTTCATATATATATATATATATATATATACACACAATTTATACATAAATATATTTGTGAGCCTGAGCTATTTCCAAACTTTAGTGATAATTTTTTTATATTTACCTGAAACAGTGATAGGATATTCTCTGCAGTATTCTCTGCGGTAAATTTTCCACCCCAACGTTATCAAGCTATTTCGAAGATAACCCACACGTGACACTAAACATTTTCAGTTGGGTACGTTTTATCGGTATTTAGCTGACGATCTGAACAAATCTGTCACGCTCCATTTGTTTAACTGCGAATAAATTTACGCATCGAACACTGAGATACGTCTCACTAATGTGAGGTACCAGGGGTTTAGATGACTCTTTCCCGTCCTCAACCAAGTTTAAACATATCTCGGGGGCTGTGCGGGTGAATTTAAGTTTCTCTTGAAATGAGAAGTCGTTGTGTATATGTGCATAACAATCAAATTTTTTTTTATTTTTTAAATTTATCTCTTACACTTTTTTCTCTTTCAGGGGTAGAGTACCTTGAGGCATGCAACTGGATTTTGTTGGCATCTTTTTAATAATTTAAAACATTTTCTAAGTATGCGCATTAATGGTAATAACTGGAACCTGTGAAGACATTCACAGACATGATGTATACTGCTAGAGTCTCATTATTGCACTTGGTTTTATATAGGAGTTTAAACTCATGTTAACTGGCTCGGTGTGTCTACAGTATGTATCAGTAAGTATTTTTGTGCGTAAAATAATGATGCATGCGCTCCTTGATGGTTCGCTGCACCCTTCTGGCTAAAGATACCAAGTTGCAACTGTAATAGCTAATGTTAAATTCCGCCATGTTTTGAAAAGAATGATCTATAGACTCTTTCCTTAAATCTGCACAGAAATAGGCTGGGGTTCTATTTTCTTTAACATCAAAGACTTTGTAACTTCAGCAATTGCGTCTGCGGTTTTATTTCTGAGAGGTACAAGCCCTAAGTATCTGATGAAGACCTCAGTTATAAATAAAATATACTTGTAACCATCATTATACGTCAAGTACCTTTGCATATCAGTCAGATCTGCCTATCATGCAGTGTCCGGCGCTGGTGCATTTGTATCTGGAGAAGACGTCAATTATAAATAGAATATAGCTGTAACCATCATTATACGTCGAGTACCTTTGCGTATCAGTCAAATTGCCTGACATACAGTGTCCAACAATGGTCCTTTTGTTTTAGCAGATTTAAATCTTCTTCGGGCAGGCTTATGAAGTGTAGATGTATCTTGTTCATGCAAAAAAATTCAACATCTTTTTTCTTTACCTATTCAGTTCTGTAGAGCCTTTCAACCCCACCTTAAGAAACGGCGTTAGAAATATCGTAATATGGATTCTCTAATACGTCAGCCATTTACATAATTTAAAAGCGTGTCTCCTCTTTTACAGAGGTCTTAAACCGGATGTATCTGTTGGACGGGTACTCTGGAGTTGCGGGATTTGAGTTGCCTGTTCCAGAGCTTTTATTATGTTTTAGTTACCAATCAATGTTTTTGGAACGTTCATCTGCTGTAACCTTATCTCAGTGAATCATGTACGATGTCAGTAATGTTAGAACCCGGTACCGTTGAGCCTTCAACAATAACTTCACCTGTGTTAGACCATTGTATAATTGGACCGCCACTCAATAGATTAAAAATATTTAAACATTTATTCCTCAATGTATTAGGAAGACTATTTTTAGAATTTGTTCCAGGTGATGAGAGTTCTCACCATTGTCTTCGGGTTGGTCATCTCTATTCTCAACATGCACAATATCGTCACTGTTTGATAATTACGGGTACCTCCATATATTTCTCATAGGCTTCTTCTTATAGTCTTCTTCCTGCTGGAAGTTCGCTTTCATTCAACCTGTTCCAAAGAAGGGTGACCGCTCTCAACCCTCCAACTATCGTCCATTTGCTTTGATTTCTTGCTTTCTTCTCACAATCTTCTTTCAGATCGTCAGTATGGATTCCGCAAGGGACGCTCTACTGGCGATCTTCTTGCATATCTCTTTGACTCTTGGTCATCCTCCTTTCGGGATTTCGGCGAAACTTTTGCTATTGCGCTAGACATATGAAAGCTTTTGATAGAGTCTGTCACAAATTTTTAATCCTTCTATCTGTGCCTTCATCTCTAATTTCCTTTCTGACCGATCTATAGCTGCAGTTGCAGATGACCACTGTTCTTCTCCTAAAGCTACTAACAGTGGTGTTCTTCAGGGTTCTGTCCTGTCACCCATTCTTTTCCTTTTATATTAATGATCTTTTAATTCGCACTTCCTGTCCTATTCACTCCTATGCCGATGATTCCACTCTTCACTTCTCCACCAGCTTCCCAAAGCGTCCCTCACAGCAGTCGCTTCATGATTCGCGTAGAACGACTATGGGACACCTGACCTCTGAACTTTCTGCTGGTGCCCGGACAGTTCGCTACTGGACATTTCGCTACCGGACATTTCGCTACCGGACATTTCGCTACTGGACGTTTCGCTACTAGGACATTTCGCTACCGGACATTTCGCTACCGGACATTTCGCTACCATATATAAATTTACCAGTAAGTAAAATTAAAAAGGTAATAAAATTTATTAAAAAATTACGAGAATTATTAAATTACTACAAGGATTATTAAATGATTACATGAATTACATAAATTATTAAGCATGATTTCATGAATTATTAAAAGAATTTTATTTTTTAAAAAGAATGAAAGAATGCATAAAACATTTGATACAATAAAATATCTAAAAATATTTAAGATTATGCGCAATAGCGCGAAGGAATTCCAGTTTATTTCCAGAATCGTATCTTTTCAGTAAATTATGGATCCTCTGCTCACAGTCCCTATACTTTTTCTTCTTCTGAGTTGCGTTTAGGTTAGGTTAGGTTAGGTTAGGTTAGGTTAGTAACCAAAAGGGGAGAGGCAGAGGGATCAATGTTAAATGTCGGCTTTTATAAAAAGAGATTCTAAAATTCTAAAATTTTAAAATGTTTATCCAAAAGGGCAAGATTGCAGGACTGGGCATGTTCTCTTATAGGAGAAAATTCTTTAACGACAGCGAAGTTAGATGCCGGTAGCGAAATGTCCGGTAGCGAAATGTCCTAGTAGCGAAACGTCCAGTAGCGAATTGTCCAGTAGCGAATTGGCCAGTAGCGAACGGTCCTAGCACCCTTTCTGCTATATCTGATTGGGGCAGAGAAAACCTTGTGGCTTTCATTGCCTCAAAAACTCAGTTCTTTCATCTGTTTACTCTCACAATCTTCCACACGACTATCCCCTTACCTTCAATAACACACAACTCAATCCTTCCTCTTCCCTTAACATTCTTGGCGTTTCCTTTTCTCGAGATCTTTCCTGGAAAGATCACATATACCTCTTTCAAAAATAGCTTCTAAGAGGTTAGGTATGCTGTACCGCCTCCGCGGTTTCTTCACATCCAGTCAGTTGCTATCTCTGTACAGGGGTCTTGTTCGCTCCTGTATGGAGTATCCTTCTCATGTGTCGAGTGGTTCAACACACACAGCCGTACTTGACCGAGTGGAATCAAAGGCTTTTCGTCTCATCAATTCCCTGCCTCTTACTGATTGTCTTCAATCTCTCTCTCTTCGCCGCAATGTTGCCTCACTCTCTCTTTACTATTGCTATCATAACGGACATTGCTCTTCTGAACTCTGTAACTGCATGCCTCCTCCTTTAAGGAGAGCACGCAGTACCAAACTTTCTACACTTTCTCATTCCTTTTCTATCCAACTATCTAATGCAAGGGTTAATCGGTATTTTCAGTCTTTCATCTACTCAACCGGTGAACTCTGGAACAATCATTCGCAATCCATCTTTCCTCCTGTCTGTGATCTCTCATCTTTCAAATGCAGTGTCTAAGCATCTCGAAAACCCCGGACCTTGATTTTGGCTCTCTTCTTCTTCTATGGGAGGTGCGCTTTTGCGGGCATTTGCCTTTGGTCCGTCCTTCCTGCATAAAAAAAAATCATCTTACTCTTGAAGAAATTTCTGAAGAGCTTCTTGGTGCAAAATTCTTTCCTCATCAGGATGTAGTTGTTTATTTAATATATTCATCAGTTCGCTCTCCCTTCCTTTAAGCCTGTTTTTACTATGGTCTGGAGATGTTTCATGTTTCTTTTTATTTTGTAATGAAGCGTAGTCCTCGTGAGATGGCACTACAACCTTCTTCATTATATAAAACTAGATAATAAAGGAACTAAAATTTAAAATAGGAGATGCAGGAATGATCCCCATTTTTGTGCAGCAAACGTTTTTTCTTTGACGCAGCTTGTCTTCTACGAGCGAGTGTTCGTATTATGTTCGCGTAACGCCGTAAACGTACCTTCTGCGACGAAGACGTTACATTTCATAACACTGAGAGAGACTTCGCAGATATATTTTAAAAAGTCAAGGTCAACGTTTTTTACAAACAACTGTTGGAGACTAGTAGGTAACCGAGGGAACGTTTTAATAATCCCGAGATTTTCTTCACAAGTTTCGTCATTCTGGTATATAAATTGTTTCATTCTCGTTGGGAAAATGTCTGTTCGTAGAAGCACCTAAAAGAGTTACGCGGTTGAATATCACAGAACAAATACCCGCATCGCCGACTTGTTGCTCCTTCATAAACTTCTAAAAAAGCCTCAAGCTGCCCCAAAAACATTTGGCCTGCTAATATGCCAATTTGCGAAACATACATTCCGACATTGAGCAAATAAGACAAGATATTGCGTGTTTAAAGAAACATCCTGCGCAAACTTGTCCCTGAAAAATAGGTCTTGAATGATCTACAGAAGCTAAGGCTAACAAAGACCCTAAGATCCACTCTAAGGCTAGCCCGAGAGAAAGGAAAGAGTAGGGGGTTAAAAGAAGAGAATAAGGGGTTAAGTAAGTAGCAAAACCTATCATTCGTGGGTTAACATTCATTCAGAAAAAGAGAAAGACTCACCATCATCATCCGCCGGCTACTGCCGACAAGTCGGAAAAATAGTCGAAGAGAATAAGAAAGGGGTGAAAGATGAAAAGAAGTAAAATAAGAACGCTTACAAACCATACAAACACAGTCTTAACTCAAACACTGTCATACCATGCAAACTACAGACATGCAAGTAAAGAGAGGATAAGAAAAGAAAAAAAAAAGTATGAAGAGTATAACAAAAAGTGGGTTAGTTTACGCTACGAGCTACATCTACGTTCGTGTTAGTCTAATTTTTTTTATTGCTGGCATATCACACACTGGCATTAATCGTCAACAGACTCATCCTCGACCATTACTCCTAGAGCTCCTGTTGCTAATTGTTTTATTATTTTAAACAACGTTAATATTTTTAAAATGCCTATCTAAACGGTTCTTAAACATATTAACAATGATAGAGTTCACGACAGACGCGGGAAAATTATTCCATTTATCAATTACTTTAAACGTAAAAAAGTTTTTAGCGATGTTAGTAATGAAACGTCTGCCACGTAATTTAAATCCGTTTTTACGAGTTTTGCTATTATCGAAAGTGAACAGTTTGTCAAAATTTACGTTATCGGTTTCATTAACGATTTCGAAAACTTCAATAAGCTCCCCCCTTAATCTCCTAGTTTCGAGTGAATGCAAGTCTAACTCTTTAATCCTATCTTCGTAAGACTTGTTGCGTAATGACGGAATTAGTTTCGCGGCGCGACGCTGAACCCTTTCCAGCCTATCAATATCCTCACGCAAATACGGGCACCAAAACTGAACGGCATATTCTAAATGAGGCCTGACTAGGGACTTGTAAAGGGGCAATATAATATCCTTCGATTTAAATTTGAAATTACACGCTATGAAGCCTAACATCCTATTAGCTTTGCGCAAGACTCCAGGCACTGGTTCTTAACTTTTAAATCCTTAGATACGCATACGCCTAAATCTACTTCCTCGTCAACGCTCGCTAACTGTCTATCATCCATTGTGTACGTGTAATTGTTGTTACGAGAACCTATGTGCAAAACTTAACATTCGTCATCACCACGTCTAAAATATTGTCACCGCGCGTTGGTTCAGTAACCAGCTGTCGTAAAAAATTATCTTCCATGAACTCCATCAGTCTCAAACCCTCATCATTACCAGTAAAAATCTCATAAGTTAGGGCAGTTAAAGTCTCGGACAATTATATTATCCCGATTATTAATAAAGTTGACAAGAAGTGTGTAAGATCTAGTATCGGTATCGAGGGGTTGAACGGGAGGTCTATAAACAACAACAAAATTAAAGCTAATACTACGCGCCCTAACTTCAACGCATATCGCATTAATTGCTGCCGGAAAATCTATCTTAACCTCGATAGCCCTAAGGAATTACGAATGTACAACAAAACGCTGCCACCAATCCTATGTAACTTATCATTAGTAAAAAGTTTATAACCCGCTATATGAAGTTCCCCCAACAAGTCCCGAGTCACGGTATTTAACCACATTTCAGTTATAGCAACTATCATATATCGTAGTTCCCGAAATAAATATCGCCTTAAATTCGTTCAATTTATTTCTAATACTACGCACGTTACAATAAAATACGTTTAAATTATTTTTTACCCCAGATTGGCGTTTTAAACTATTTTTCACGTCGGGCCCGCGTTTCCCGGACCCACAACGTTTAAAGAAGGCTTCGACCTATACAGCTTTCGAACGGTCTCATCGATTAACCTACCTAGCCTAGCATTCCCTATTTCATTGAAATGCACCCCCATCTTTTATAAAAATGCTAGGATCACTAAATTCTGACCACAACTTTACAAAGGGTACATTTTCCTCAGCAGAAATCTCATCTAGTTTAGTGTTCAAAAATATTGTTTTTTACTCAAGTCTAAGACCCAAACCGTGCCTAGGGGTAATACCTAGAACTAAAAACCTATCTGACCTTGCCTTCAGGGACCTAATTAACCCCCTATATCTCTCCAAAAGGTCAGGCACTGCTTTTGTTAAGATGGTGGAAAAACACTGTAAACGTTTTAGCAGTAGTTTTATTTATTTCTAGCATCAATCACAGCCACTTTGTTTATCATTCTTCAATGAACCAAAATCATAAATCCCTTTATCGAATAAGACATCTTTGTAATCGTCAAAAATAGGCTGGAAGGCCGAACAACACCATAAAACGATGTGTAAAGGTTTTGAGAACAATGCATCTTCATCTTTAATAACTTTAAGCATAAACACAGTTTTACCACAAGCTGTGGGACTACTTATAATACATGTTGATGGACTTGTGAACCTGAATTTTTCTAAAGACTCCATCTTTTACCTGATACGCTCTTAAGCAATGCTTTTTCCAAATATAAAGCTATTTTAAGTTATTGCTTATATTCACTAATCTTCTCTTGTTCTACTTTATCACAATGATGAAAGATACTCCCAAACAGCAAGAACTTGTAGCTTGATGAGGTTTCAAAAGGAACTCGAGACGCCTCACCGAAACCTTGAGCTCCATCAGATAATGGTGGGACTGGTCCGGAACCCTCCGTCTCCGATGTAGGAAGACAGACTCAAGGATCAAGCTAGGAGCATTCCATCCGCAGAAGTTAAGCGACCCAAACGCCTCCGAGAATTTAAATGGTTCCGTGTCACCTTAACTTTCCACATCCGCCGCAGCACCGCATCCCGCACAGAAACAACAACAACTCATCCTTCAGATAGGAGTCTATCAGTCACGCTGTTACACAATGTAACACACGTACTGCTTAGAAACAGGTACAGAGTTAGGGTTGGTCCACGGATCGCTTATGCGATCAATCAGAGGAAGATTCGAGGCGTTTCTACAAGTCTTGAGTTGGACCAAGCCGTTCATCATGGTTACAGAATATTAAAGCTTTTCAAGGTGTGCAAGTTCCAAAAGCTTGATAACCTCTTCACTTCTTATATCAACATCTTCCAGAAAGATAAAGTTAAGTTGAAACATCAGGGTATCCACAAGGTGCTGAGACCAAGAACGAAAAAACAGCCTATATTCAGGTTTACCATGACTGTGAGCGGATGCAACTTGAGGGGAACATATTGCGCGAAACCCTGATAAGAGCTTTAATGCAAAGCTCTGTCTAAACAGTCTTTTGGGCATGTTTGCACAGAACACTGACAAGGGGAACGTGTATTTAGTTCATAGTTTTGATGAAGTATGCGATTACGTCAAAGCTGACGATAAAGAGGTTCTTGAAATTGTACATGTAGATAATACGTACATCATATGTTAAAATAGGACCAAGTTGGCTACAGACACATCCCGCGTCACAAACATCCATATGGCTAGTTTTACGACAGTATATGGTTGCATCAAGCTTTGGGGCCTAATGCATTCTCTGGGTGAACGGGTCCTCTACGCCGATACCGACAGTGTGGTGATTATGGCAAAGGAAGGTGAATATATGTCCCCTATAGTGCATTCCTCGGTGAACTCTAACGAGATCAAGGACGAGTATCGGGGCAATGCTTACGCTGATTCTTTTGTTTCAACTGAGCCAAAAATTAATGGAACAAGTGTGAGTATCGGGGAAGATTTCAACTACATCGTGAAGGTGAAAGGTACTACTTTAAACCCAGCAAACCGTCAAATCATCAACTTCACCTCTCTTAAAGATCTGGTGAATTTAGAAGAACCTGAAGATGATGACTATGCCACACCTCACCTGATTGTGGGAAAGCATAACTTTCTAACTCAAAAACTAGGCTGTGTGAAGGAGCTAGAGGGACGAAGGTGTGTCGCAATACCTACAGGAAACGTTATCAATTACCTGGGACCTACGATACTGTGCTTTTTGATTTCCATGGGGAGTGATTAATCGGTTGATATATTTTTACTTAACTTATTCAAGTCATTTTAAAGTTTTACTGTTTATTTATTTTATAAATTATTTTTAAGTTTTGACTTATTACTGAATGTTTATTTACTTGTAAGTATTTATTTTATAAATTATTTAACTTGTATACTTTAAATAAATTATTGTGTTTTAGGCTATGCGTATTATTTTCTTTTCACCTTTGAATATATATATATATATATATATATATATATATATATATGTGTGTGTGTGTGTGTGTGTGTGTGTGTAACATTCTGCCCAGTGTATGTATAAGCGTACAAATAGCTCTGCTTGATTTGGAATTCCTCTCTGGTCATGTTGTATAGGCTCCGCCCACAACCGGTGTCATCATCATTCGCTGCGCTGTGTGTAGTTTCATTAGTCGTTCGCAAAGATCGCCGTTGTGTACATGCATTCAGCTGACGAAGTTTTACTTCTACGTTTTATTATAATTACCTGCGTGTGCTCGTACTCCACTCCCAAAATTTAACTTTTTAAGAACGATGGCTGCCTCTGATATTGCTTGCAACACCTTTATAAATTCGTACGTTGCAAAATCTGAAAATGTAGTGAATACTTGACGTCCGTCCTTTCACGCATCATTTGAAGTTTTTAAATCGACTTTAATTTACGCAAGGATCAAAATCAGGATGCTCAAGTACTTTATGGCTTTTCTAACGAAAAGGGTTCGTAATACTAAAGATATCTTGGAGTATGTATCGAATTTAAGCTGTGTTAAAGAATATAGCCATAGTGACAAGAAGGACCCGAAGCTCAGTGAAGAAAACCAGACTCTGGATTATGAGGCTCGTTGACGAATGGTACAACAAATCTTGTTACGTCATGTTACACACCTCACCGATTACACCTCCGCAACAAAAAAAGTGAACCGAGTGATCATGGTTAATTTAAAGTATTTTTACCACTATATCAAAGTTTACCACGATGAGGTGTCTAGTTGGATTATACTGTAGCTGGAAGTTTCTGTACCTTTTTTAATAGAATCTGGTGACGAGTACCTTTTGTTCCCTGGCATGGAACGATATGGACACTCCTATTTTTCGAATAGAATCCCTCAATATTAAGTGGTTTACTATCGAATCATTTAACGTGTTAAGCAATTTTGTGTACATACTTTTGCCCTGCCCGAAACTATGATTTCATGTTGGTGCATACACTTGCATATTTTGTTCAGCGGTCCGAGTCGCCAAGCCACCAACAGGGGTTACCTCAATCCTAAGACGCATGACTCACCACCAGCGACACGAACTGAAGCAAGCAATCAGTCTCACACCAGCATCTGAGCTTGGAGCGTCGTGACGTGCTATCCAGAAATCTCCTCGTTACATCATCAAGAAACACCTCCACCTACAATAACAATGAAAGATGGAGCTATCGGTAAGCAGTATCCATAGCAGTCAATACGCCGTGACTTTTTCCAAATCAGTGAAAGTGTTTAAACGTACCAGTGGTGCAATTAATTATGTGCTCGAGACAAATTATAAACGTACAGACTCCGCCAAACGTAATGTTATTTAGTTGAGTGTTGATGAGATTTCGAAAATATTTATGTTGATTGAGAAGTGGTCGGCTGAAAATTATAAAGTACCAGCTTTCGCGAGTGCAACAAGAGTAACGATTCGTATCACCCTTCATACTGCGTTATTTGTACGTTAACTGTGAGCCGCGCTACGCGTCAACCCTGCGTTAAAACACGATCGATATGGAAAACTAATCTAAAAACCTTCAGTTAAAACAATGCTAATAATGGACTAGTGGCTATTCGTTACCTACTCATCCGGCTCGATAGACTATGTGAAATAGCCGCCTTTCTGACACCTTTATTAAGTGCGAGGGGTTGATGACATGTGTTATTTTAATGTTGTTCTCGAGCATGCCTAAACATTTTTAATTGACGATTTTTTGAAGTGTAGAGATGGACAATGTGAGGGCAGCTTTGAGCTTAGAGAATATTTAGGAGACACTTTCCCTCGAGAAGTACCACTCGCTTTGGGATGCTAGTCAAAAGCCTCACAAACCTTCCCTCGCCTTCAGCATTCATCCGGAGGAACTGTTTCTATATATATACTCTAACTAAAACTACGATGTAGAAGGTTTTCTCACACATCGTTGTGTGTTCTGAACAGTTTTCAACTGAAAAAAATGGTGAAAAGCGAATAAGCACTCACTTACAACGTCTTTTGTAAGCATTAACTTTTCATTATAATTTTATAATATCTGACCGTGTACTTCAGCAGGCTTTGAAATCTATATGTTCAAAAATTAAGAATTATGAAAACGTAACTCCCAATTGTAAAGTAGGAACAAAAATAATCCTAAATGACCTTAAGGTTCTGTATATCGAATATAAAAAGACACATACATTAAACGGAGTATTGTTTCTAAAAAGAATTGGCTGTATTATACAAAGCAATGAGAATGTAGCTATTTCCACCATTATTTGTAAGTTTACTACACTCATAAAAAATAATCTCTTGACATGTTAATAAATATTGTATGCAGATATGTTCCTATTTAATCCACACTCATTTTTAAATTACAGTATATCTATGTATGCGTGTTAATAAGATGTTGGTCAACGAGGATGGTTTGTAAGCGCAGTTGCGCTCGATGGTAACAGGTGCAGAGAAGCGAGCGGGGTCATTCAATGGTTGTCACTATATTCCACATTCATTGGGTCAGCTTACTGATTATATATACACAGTGTGTGTATATATATATATATTGTTACCGTGACCAGGATTCCACAAACATATATGTCCCCTTTACAGCGTGAGGCCGTCCCAGCCAGGAACAGTAAAACATTAAATTACAAAACTATATATTAATAAATACAAAGCAAATCAGGCTGCTTACACAAGTCATCATTACCCTAACCTAAACTTAACTTAACCTAAACTTAACCTAACCTAAATAAACTTAACCCTACAATATTAAATATTTAAATAACTGGCACTTGTAAAAACAGGTGTTTATTTAGAGAGCTTGCAAGAAGTTGCGAGGTCTGGCTCCCAACTCCGTCTCCTAAAAAATTCGGAAGAAAATAACTAATAAAACACCACTTCATAAATATCATTTCTTCAATAATAAAAAGCTTAAGTATCATAGATATATACATTATATACACATAGAAACCAATTTATAACATAGAGCCTACCTCTTTTGCAGAGACAATTCTTAGGTTACTGGTGTTACAGTATGCTGTCTCTCCAACCAAATCTAATATGACATTTATGTATCACTCTAAAAGATATCTAAAAATAGCTCAATATACGCAATATTTTAGGATTTACAATCATGTACAGCATTAATGACTCGCCTAATACAAAAATTCCTTTACAGGGAAACCTTCGATAATATTTGTTCCTTATTTTAAATTTTACAAGCTTTAATCACCAAAATTTCCGGTTCAAGACCAGCTGTCCACTTTCAAGCAACCAAAATTCAAAATCCAAGCACGCACGAAATTCAGCCACGTATCACATACCATACAACCAACCACCCAACGGATCATCCAAAAATTACAACATGCACCCTTTTACAATATATAGAGTGAGGAATAAGAGGACGAAAAGGTGGTACAATAGGGTGTGTCAATTTTGTCAACTTTTTTCAAATCAATTTTGGTAGTGAAAATATAGTGTCTTTTCATGTCAAAACTTGAAATTGGCCAACCAAAATGAAATAAAATAACCCTTACCTACATCAATTTTACCTTAAAGTTTCAGAAATTGACTCTTTTACTAAATAATAGGACATAAATCTAATATACTATTTCAGAAATGAAGTCTTATATATAATATATAATTATATATATATATATATATATATATATATATATATAACAGTTTTTTTGCGCACACCTACAGGTCGCTACAATTGGTGTAGAACAAAGCGGTTTTCACCATTCGATGCGTCTTTTTATTGTGCAGTGCCCATGCTAAAAAAAAATTCCCTAACATAATTCCTTCCCCCCTTTTAGGGGTACAGTTCTTCCCATGCCTGTACACGCATTTTTTTTAATTTTTAATTTTTAATTATAATTTTGGCACAAAATAAGTCAATATTTACTAAACATTTAATATCATTCGATTCACAAAAGATTTATTTATCGATTCAATTTAAAAAAAGTATATATTTTTAAAATTCATAAAGAACTTTTTGCAAAAAACTAAAAACAAACATGCATTTTTAAAATTCAATGATTTTTATACAAAATATTTTGATATTTTTAAAATTCAATGATGTTTTACAAAATATTTTGATATTTGTTATAATTTTAACATTTTTCGATTCACAAAAGATTTCTTTATCGATTCAATACAAAAAATTACGTAATTAAAACGGGCAATTTAAATAAACACGAGTTTAAAGTTAAACGATCCACACTCGAAATTATTTATCGTGACTTTTGTGTGTTTTATTACTGTGGCTTTTGTACAAATAACTTTACGTATACACAAACAATTTGATAGGATATTGATTTATCATTCTATTTTTTGGTTGTCATAGAAATACATTAATTAAGTTATCTGATTAGATGCGCTTTTATAGTTGAAGATCATTTTTAGAAAATTATTTATTTTCCCCACTTTAAAATATTACAAAATGTCTATTAGGTATCCTAATATCATTATGCCTGTCGCTGTAAGTAAGAAAATAGCAATTAAATAATTAATTTTAAAACATTAAATGACGCCATCAAGATCATTACGAAACCTATGGTAAAATTATTGAATACCCGGTTAGGTTCATTGAATGCCAGGTTAGGTCATCTGTACGCCCTTGACGATTGGTTAGGTTAAGTCGTGATATTTTCGTTGGCTTTAACGAAAATATCATGACTTAACCTAACCAATCGTCAAGGGTGTACAATTAACCTAACCGGGCATTCAATTAACGTACCCGGGCATTCAATTAATCTAATCGGGCATTCAGTTGACCTAACCGGCCATTTAATTAACCTAATCGGGCATTCAGTTGATCTAACTGGGCATTCAATTAATCTAACCGGGCATTCAGTTTACCTAACCGGGCATATATATATATATATATATATATATATATATATATATATAGCGTTCAACATCCACCCCGGCAACGCCGGGTCGCTCCGCTATTATTGAATACCCGGTTAGGTTCATTGAATGCCAGGTTAGGTCATCTGTACGCCCTTGACGATTGGTTAGGTTAAGTCGTTATATTTTCGTTGGCTTTAACGAAAATATCATGACTTAACCTAACCAATCGTCAAGGGTGTACAATTAACTTAACTGGGCATTCAATTAACGTACCCGGGTATTCAATTAATCTAATCGGGCATTCAGTTGACCTAACCGGCCATTAATTAACCTAATCGGGCATCATTACTATTATAATTTAGCAAAAATGTGTCTGCCTGTCTGTCCGCAGAAAAAACTTTTACGTTTCTGAACCGATTTCGACCAAATTTCGTATGGTGGATGGGGGTGATGAGTAATGAACGAAAATATATGTGTGACCATCCCCCAACCACCAATTACTGGGCCCGAGGGCCCCCAGCACCGCGATAAAACTATAGAAAAGAACGCAGCAATGAAAATCTTGAGCTTCACATTATGTCAATATTTGTGAAGCTTAAGATTTTCATGACTATAGTTTTATTGACCAAATAATTGTTCAATTATTTGGTCAATAAAACTATAGAAAAGAACGCAGTCATGAAAATCTTGAGCTTCACATCCGAGTTCATCGTATCAAGATTTGTGAAGTTTTAGATTTTCATGGCTGCGTTCTTTTCTGTAGTTTTATTGACCGAATAATTGGTTCGCCAGTAATTGGAGGGCCACAGGCACCCCAATTACTGAGGCCCAAGGCGAGAGGAATGGGAACGATATCCAGATAAAGGGCTATTGATGTTCAAAATAAAATACGCCGTAGGCCCACAATTCGGTTTGGGTCGAAGGTCCAAGTACCGCAGATCTAGCAAAATCGGCGCGTAGCGCCGATCTTTTGCTAGTTGATTAACTATTCATCTGTCACAGAATTACCCCACTGATCGCATATGGAGTGTTTTCAAAGTCATATAGTTGTTGTACAATGTACAAGTCACAACATGAATAGAACTGTCCCTCACTCTCAGTCCTCAGTTGCCTCTTAGATGTTATAGACGGTGGTTTGCTGTTATTGCTCTTGTACCTACTTCATAGTTATTCTACTAGACGAATACTACAGTTTAACTGTAAGTATGGATTATTGATTATTACAATTATTTATTATTATCATATTCTTCTGTCTAATTATGTTGTAATCCCATGAAATATTTTTTTATTGAATTTTAGAACATCGAATGACTAAACTTTGAAACATCGTAATTGATATAAAATATTTAAATGTTTTTCTTTCTTTTCAGATATTCCTAAGATGCCAAAATTGAAGACAAGAGGTCAGTCGTCATGCCACTTGAGCCTGTCAGTCGGTACAGGCAAGGAGCTTCCCGTATCAGAACTACCAACAGTGCGAGACATGCTGAGACTAGGGTTACTCCTTCGTGAACAAAATACAAAGGATAGAAGGAACTACACAGAGAAACAGCTCATAAGGGACATGATTCCCCCTCTTCTGCATCAGTGGAAAAAAGCTAATGTGTTAGTCAAACCACCTGTACTCAATCAGTATAGAACTATTGAGCTAAAATTAACAAACTGTGGCACAAAGCAGTTGAGACATCACTTGGTAAAGGAAAACTAGCAAAGAAAAATAAATTCCTGCACACACTTGATACTCTTCTTGACATTTTTAACTGCCAGTGTCTCATAAAGTTGTGTTCTGAAGCCAATTGTTCTCCCTCAAACAGAAGAGAACCTCACCCTCACATTGATTGTCGCTGTCCTCGTGAGAAGAAGATCCCTGTTATGGAGCTGGCTTTCATAAAAACGCAGAGAACAAAGGCAGGAGGTTAAGGAAGTATGCAGATTGGTTCGGCAGATCATTCAGAAACCAAAAAACAGATTGTTATTGCTAAGAAAAAAGAGAAAATCCGAGAGAGGGAAGAAAGGAAGAAAAAGAAGAGTGAAGAAGCCACCCAAAGAGATGAAGAACTCTATCAAGAGGTTTCTCATTTTGAAAGTTCTTCAGATGAACAGAAAGAAGCAACATCAGATGATAGCTCCAAAATGCCATCTGAACCTTCGCCGAAGAGAATGAAATACAACACTAAAGACATCTCAAACATTGCCCTTGCCAGTATTCGCCACCATACGGGGCTACGAGAGACTGCAGAGATTGCCACTGCTGCTTGGATAGATGCAGGCCTCATCAGCCGAGAGGATACATCCTTAGTGATAGATCATAATAAGATAAGAAGAACACAAGAAAAAATAATGAAGGAAATATCTGATCAGCATGAAAAAGATTTGAAGGAGGAAGGTCTCTCTTGCCTTTTGTTTGATGGAAGAAGAGATGACACAAAAGTTCTCCTAGAGGTAGAGGGAATGGACAGAAAGTTTCCCGGTCTCATCAAAGAAGACCACTACTCTCTGTGTTCCGAACCTGGTGGCCGCTATTTGTTTCACTTTGTTCCTGAAGCAGAAGTAGAGGGCAAGAAACATGCAGAGGCAATTGCTGATCAAATAATATCTTGGCTTCAAGAAAGAAGACTTGACAGTTCACTGCAGGCCGTTGGTGGAGACTCAACTGCGGTGAACACTGGATGGCAGGGCGGTGTTATGACGCATTTAGAGAAAAAACTTGGAAGAAGGCTTGTTTGGATTGTATGTGATTTGCACACAGGGGAACTACCTCTTCGTCGTCTCATCCAGGAACTTGATGGTCTTACAAAGAGCAACAACAAGTGGCCAGGCCCCCTTTGCAACATGCTAGATGAAGCATGGCAGGGCGGTGTTATGACGCATTTAGAGAAAAAACTTGGAAGAAGGCTTGTTTGGATTGTATGTGATTTGCACACAGGGGAACTACCTCTTCGTCGTCTCATCCAGGAACTTGATGGTCTTACAAAGAGCAACAACAAGTGGCCAGGCCCCCTTTGCAACATGCTAGATGAAGCAACGGAATTAGAAATAAATACAAAATTTCCAAAGGTCGAAGTAGGCCCTCCCCTTCCAGTGTTGTCTAAAGAAGTTATCAAAGACCCCAGCACGGATCAATCTTACGCTTATCGTATTGTTCAAGCAATCAGATCAGGAGAGTTGCCTCAAAATCTGGCTCTCTTGGAGATTGGACCCGTAAGTCACAGTCGTTGGTTAACTACAGCGATTCGTTTCTGCAGGATTTGGGTTTCCAAACATGCACTGAAGGGCAAAATGCTACAGAATTTGATGTTGATTGTTGAATTTATTATTGGGTTTTATCTTCCTCACTGGTTCAATGTAAAACTTAATCCAATGTGGATGGAGGGGCCCAACCACATCTTGTTTCAATTACAGCTACTGAGAACCCAAAGGAAAGTAGTGGTGGACATCGTGTTACCTGTGGTGAGAAGGTCCGCTTGGTATGCTAGGCCAGAGGCAGTTTTGCAAGCAATACTCTGCAGCCAATGTACCAAAGAGCGAACTGAGGCTGTGGAAATCATTCTAAAGCTTAGAGGAACATCACTAGATGATGACCAGCTGGGAGACTGCTCTGTTCAGACAAGGAAGGTACCTCCGATAAACGTCAATGCCACGAAATTGTCAGAATTAGTTAACTTGAGTTCGGAAGTTTTGGAGCCACCACTGACAACATGTATAACAAACAAAGATTTAACACAACTTAAAGAGGCCCCAATGCAAGTGCCAAAGTGGCCTTCTCACACTCAGAGTGTGGAGAGATGTGTGAAAATGGTCACAGAAGCAGCTAGTCAAGTTTACAGTCACGAGAGGCGAGAAGGCTACATCAAAGCGCAAGTAGCAAGCCGAATGCTGATGTCAAGGAACCGTAGCAAAAAGGACATGACTGCATTGGTTACTTTCAAATAAAGACTCTGAATGATATCTTATTGCCACTTTAAATGTTGATAGGATGTTTGCGCACATTTGTTATTTTGTTACGAATTTACGGAAAAATGGAATTTTTGAATTAAAATTGATGTAGGTACGAGTTATTTTCTATTGTTTTTGAAGCAAGGATATTATTTTGTATGCCAAATGATTACATTAAATTGCTACCAAATCACATGATTTTCAATTTAGTCATTTCACCCCCAAAATTGATACACCATAGTGGTACATGTTTATTAATCAGACGTTTCGGAAATTCAATTTCTATCATCAGTGCTAAGAAATAAAAATAAAAAATAAAAGTAAACAAATAAAGCAAAAGATTTTATACAGTATATTACTTAAGCCACAGTCCCTTAGTATATAAAATTAACAGCATTAAAATTTTAATCTACCGTTCTTATCAACTTTGTCCCTCCTACTTATCCTTCCACAACGAAATAGAATTCATTCACAGTTTCAGCATTAATAACTCTTTCCCAAAACATTTACTACAATTTCTAACCAGAAATTTTCTCAGTAACATTTATCAACCCCCCACCTTAAAGTTCCCACCGTTAAAAAAGATATACGATACTTTTCTTTTCCTTACTACGACTACATTAGTTATAAAATACAATCAGAACTTCGCCACCTACTCACCCCTCTTTACCCTCAAATTAATCTTCAATTTGTATTCACCAGTAATAATAGCATTAAATCGTATCTCAACCATAAAGAAAAAAAAACCAGCCCCTTGTTTCGTCCACAGCTTACTGTTTCAACTGTACTCGCTGCAAAGCAAGTTATATTGGCAGCACCATTCGCCAATATCAAACAAGAGTGGACGAACATCGCGGCATTTCCACTAGAACCTTACAACCCTTAAATAAACCATCGAAATCAACAATAAGAGATCATTGCCACCTCTACAATCACCCACTGGTCCCCACCAATTTCAAAATTATCAATTCAGCATACCAACCAACCGACCTCCGCATCCTCGAATCCCTATACATCCTTAGTACAAAACCAACCCTCAACGATTACAGTTCTGCCTTCAACTTAAACATACCGGTAGCTAAATAATTCTTCTGAACTATTATTGCGCCACCACTCTTCTAACATGGCCACTTCAACAGTAACACCATTCCCAACCTTCATACAATTAGATTAAACCCCACCTCGTACAATAACCCGGTAAGTTTTTATTTTCAGTATTCGTTTCACGCGATAACATTTATTTATAGATCTTACCGCTCTACATTTTATGTAATTTTTTTTTTTATTTTAAATTATTATAATTCTAATTTTAAATTATTGTCATAAGACTGTAATATATTGTATAAAATATTTTACTTTATTTGTTTACTTTTATTTTTTTTTTTTTATTTCTTACCACTGATGATGGAAATTGAATTTCCTAAACGTCTGATTAATAAACATGTACCACCTTCTTGTCCTCTTATTCCTCACGAAGTTGCGGTTCCCTAAGAACAAACCCTTCAATCAAGTTTTATATATATATATATATATATATATATATATATATGAAAATTATTTCACGAAAGTAACACGTGAAAAATATTTATGATGAATAAAACCACGAAGGAAAGGAAACAGAATGGTGCTCAAGCGCTTTCGTCTAATGACATCCTCCGGATATATTGTGTGTGTGTATATGTATATATATATATATATATGCAGGGCCGGATCTAGAAGTTGCGAGGCCCTAGGCAGATCTAGAAATTGCGAGGCCCTAGGCCTATATATATGAAAATATGGACTTAATTATCGGTACTATACCAGCAATATTAGAATCCCGCATGGACAGAACTATGCCAGCACTTAAAAATTAAACCAAACCAAAATAATCACGCATGGAAATTGTATAAGAAATATAAATAAACTATACAAATAAGTATAAATTATAATATGAATCAAGATTTGTATCGAAAATATAAGACAATGATTTCTAAGATTTATATAATATTATAGGTAATGACTTTCCATAGTATACAAACGTTTTTCATACGTATGTGATGTATAAGAGATGTTGACATTTCATTTTTTATAATAGTGAGCGATCGACTTATCAGGCAAAATGTTAATGCTTTAATATTTGGTTCAGATGCTCCTTGAATATTACAGCAATGCTTTTCTACTTTTCTTCGAGCTAAACTCTTCAATTAATTGAGAATAATCTAATGAATTTGTTATATCGTTTTCTATTGATAACATAGCTAATGATTGCAATCTCGCTTGAGACATGGTGGAACGCAAATATGTTTTAATAAGTTTGAGACGCGAGAAACTTCTTTCAGCCGAATCAACAGTAACTGGGATGGTTAATACTATTCGAAGTGCAACATAAACATTAGGATAAATCTCACTTAGTTGTTTTTGCACTATATAAACAAGGGCATTTCCGAGATCTGTTTTCTCAGGTATAAACCTGCAAAGTACTTTAAGTTCATCATAGAGTTCTAAATCATTAATATCACTTGAACAGAACGCGCAAAACGGCTTGAGCGAGGCCCCCTTTGGCGGAGGCCCTAGGCGATCGCCTAGTTCGCCTATAGCTAAATCCGGGCCTATATATATATATATATATATACTGTATATATATATATATATATATATATATATATAAACGTTTAGATTCGTAAGTTAGCAAAGGTTTAAGCTGCACACAGACTCTACAAACAGTTTTATTAGTATTGTTACATAATGATTTAATATACGTGAGAGGGTGGGAAAGGGGAATGAGGGAGTGTGGAGGATATTTTGTAATGTCTATTTTTGGTTCAAATTCACTAGTATATAAAAAGTTGTATTGTGGTATCTGTTCATATAGACTTGCAGTAATCATGATGGAACCTTTTTACTGTATAAGACTAGTAAACATGGAGTTGAACGCTGTTCGCGATCATATTAATCATTTATCTTCATTATAATTAGGGGCCGTTCAAAAATTACGTAATGGTATTTTTGCTAAAACTTGACACCCCAGATCACCCAGGAACGTTCTGTAAAGATAGACTAGGCATCTCCTAAGATGTTATGTAATACTTCCCCCACCCTACACCCCACACGTTACGGAACGTTACAGGGGGGAGCATGTTTTAGCAAAAATAGCGTTACGTAAATTTTGAACGGCGCCTTACCTGTATGTCAATGTTATATGTTGTTGGACTCGGTTGTCCCCCCTCCACCCCACCTTCTCCCAGTTGGGGTACCTTGACTATCGCTGCGGCGTTGCCACATGTCCGAAGTCGCCTGTGAGCTGAGGAACATTACATATGCGGGCAACTGTACATTCCATATTTTATTCCTATTACTAATGCAAAAAAAACCTTCGTTTAACTTTACTTGTTCTAATAGATAGACTCCTTTGGAACAACACTGTTAATAGCTTTAGGAGAAGAGAAGAACAGTGGACATCTACAACTGCAGCTATAGAACGGTCAGAAAGGAAATCATAGATGAAGGCACAGATAGAAGGATAGAAAACGACGGAGGGCACTTTCGAAATTAAAGATTTGTGCCACACTATATCATAAGCTTTTGATACGTCTAATGCAATAGCAAAAGTTTCACCGAAATCCTGAAAGGAGGGTGACCAAGAGTCAGAAAGATAAGCAAGAAGATCGCCAGTAGAGCTTCCGTTGCGTTGTCCATATTGACGATCTGAAAAAAGATTGTGAGAAGAAGGGTGTTTAAGAATCTTCCTATTAAGGATAGATTCAAAAACTTTGGAAGGGCAAGAAATCAAAGCAATTAAACGATAGTTGGAGGGTTGAGAGCGAACACCCTTCTTTGGGGCAGGATGGATGAAAGCGAACTTCCAGCAGGAAGGAAAAGTGCCAACTAAGAGAAAAAGACGAGTTTGCCTAGGCATGATGTCAGCACAGAAGCACAGTTCTTAAGATCAACAGGAGGAACACCATCAGGACCATACGTCTTCCTAGAGTTGAGCCCCGATAGGGCAGAAAAACAACTTTAGAAGAGATTCTAATTTCAGGCATAATAAAGTCAGAGGGGGAGGAGCCGGAGGAACAGCACCGGAATCGTCCAGGTTGAGTTGTAAAGGAAAGTTTGAGCGAAGCGTTCAGCTTTTTTTAGGAGAAAAGACGGCAACTGTGCCATTGGGATGGAAAGAGGAGGGAAAGAAGAGGAAGTAAAGTTGTTGAAGAGGTTATTAGCTAGATGCCAGAAGAGCGAGAAGAATTAGAATTGGATAGATTTTCACATTTTTGCCGGATGAAGGAATTTTTGGTGAGTCGAAGAACAGATTTGCACGATTCCGGGCAGAAATATAAGCTAAGTGAGAGTCAGGAGTTGGACGGTGACGGTACCTTTTGAAAACCTATCCTCTCTTACAGATAGCATTAGAACAAGTAAAGTTAAACCAGGGATTTTTTGCATTAGTAGTAGAAATAGAATATGGAATGTACGTCTCCATGTCCGAAAGAATCACCTCTGTGATGCGCTCAGCACACCCAGAAGGGTCCGGCCACGGAAGCAGTAATCATGCCATGGATATCACAGAAGTACTGCCTAAGGGTCCCCAACCAGCAGCACCGAATTGCCAAAGGCGCCTCCTCTTCGGTGGATACAAAGGCCGAATTGGAGTGATAGAACAGGAAATAGATGTAAGATTGTGATCGGGGAACCCCAACGGAGAAAAAAGTTTCACAGAGTGGCTTAAGGGCCAAATTAAAAAAAAAAAAAAATAAAAAAAAAAAATAATAAATAGTCGAGCTTCACAATTATTTATGTCATTGTAAAAATTGTAAATTGTAAAAAGACTACTGTATTTATTTTATTATTAATAAAGGTTATTCTATCTATCTATCTATCTAAATAAATCCAGAATGTTGACCTATCTCCAGGACGATCGGTGATACGAGACCTAGGTTTCTTAACCACCACTCAGTTGCTGTCTCTGTACAGGGGTCTTCTTCGCCTGTGTATGGAGTATGCTTCTCATGTATGGGTGGCTCAACCCACGCAGCCGTACTCGAGCGGGTAGAATGAAAGACATTTCGTCTCATCAATTCCCCGCCTCTCACTGATTGTCTTCAATCCCTCTCTCTTCACTGTAATATTGCCTCATTCTCTCTTTACTCTTGCCATTATAACGGACATTGCTCTTTTGAACTCTTTAACTGCATGCCTCATCCTTTAAAAAGAGCACGCAGTGCCAGACTTTCTACACATTCCTTTTCTGTACAACTATCTAATGCAAGAGTTAATCGGTATTTTCAGTCTTTCATCTACTCAATCGAACAACTCTGGAACAATCTTCCTCATTTCACCTTTCCTCCTGTCTATGTCCTCCCGTTTAGCTACTTAGTTTCCTTTAAGGTCCAGACTATAACATCTGTTTACCAGTTGTGGGTGATTCATATGAAGTAGCTAATGATCTCTTGAAACGTAATTACATTAATAAAGATGGATTATATTTGAATTATCTCAACAAATTAATGATTACCAACTATTACTTTGGACTTAGTAAGTGGTGCGGGTAGCACCACGCCAGGGAGATGACTTATAGAATCTTGCTCTCAACAAACATTTGTCTCACAAATTAGTCAATAAATTGGGTTTGACACCAGACCCGAATGAGCAAGAACTCAATATCACATCTTTTGTTAAGGATGACTTAAACAAAAATAGCTGAAAGACATTTGACCTGGAATTATCATACATGTAGGAAATGAGCTAGAAAAATAAAACGAATATTGTACCTAGGACAGAGCAAAATGGTTGTACGGTTGTACCCAATACAGAACAGACTATTAATCATTTGAGGAGACAGTACAATATATCTGATAGACATATCACAAACAACACAGTAGCTAACATCGAAATGATAATGGGGGCATATTATATTCATCTTATTCATAGGGACATAGTGAAGATAGGTATTCGTTTAGCTTACCAGACACCCTCAGGGATAGCCCCTTGGTTGACCTACTCTTCAGCTTTACTGATTAATCAGAATTTGTAAGCAACCAAATTGTGTCCTGTCTCTTACTGATTGTCTTCACTCCCTCTCTCTTTACCTCAGTGTTAAATCACTCTTTACTATCGCCGTTATAATAGACACTACATCCTTCATCTATTCTAATGGTCAGCTCTGGAACATTCTTCCTCAATCCATCTTTCCCCTGTCTATGACATCCAATCTTTCAAATGCAGAGTGCCTAGGCACCTCAAAACCTTGAACCTGATTTATGAACTGTTGAAGATCGACTTGTCTTTGACCCCTCCGCAGCACCCCGCCTCATTCCGGTAATTTACGTAAGAAAAAGTTGCTTTCTAGACAGGGACTTTGAGCAACACACTGTCCGGATAAGTGCTGAGCAATACTGGGATACTGATTGGTTTAAACTAACTCTTACATACTTTCAGGCTGATTTTTATTTCTACCTGGAAGAAATTATATTAAACGCCCTATTTCATCCATACAGAAATTATATAATATATATATATATATATATATCGTCTATGATATGAATGTTATTTTTTGGGAAAGAGAAAGAATGTATCCATTTGGTATACAACCCTTAGAAATTTCTACGATAGTCGAATCTGCGCATGCGCAGGACGGATACAGAGAGAGCGAGAGAGAGAGATTTGAATCTATTATTATATTATTATTATTATTATTTTGCCCCTAGTGTTGGCGTTTGTTTAAATTAATCTGACTGCATAATATAATATATATATATATATATATATATATATATATATATATATATATATATATATATTTCTGGCTTCTGTTCTCACTGTAGTAAACTACATAGTTTAATCACACTTTGCTTTACTAAGCAGAGTGTGGTCAGAGAAATGCTACAAGTTCCACAATTGCTACCCTCTTCAGCTAGCTACCGTTAAGAACTTTTATAAAGAATGCTTAAAATATTTATTTATTTCTGACCAGTGATTTATCCAGCAAGTTGTTGAGGTCAATCAAAGCTTGGTTCATGAGGTCTACGTGAATATGTAACACAGACCATTATCCTCTGGAACAACTTAACCTGACATTAAATTTAACCTTCTCAAATGAGAAGATTGAACCAATCACTAATTATGAAGATTATTCTGACTTCAGCAAGCTTGTCAGGGTCACAGCTTACTGTTTGAAGTTGTGTCACAACTGTTTAACTACAAATAACGAATAGCTAAATAAGAACAAATGCAATTATTCAGAGGCTGCAACCAAGTACTGGATATGGTTTGCACAACAAAAAAGAACAATAAAGAGTTGGAATTGTGGGTTGCCTAAACACAAGGAGAGAGATACTAAATGTGAATTAGACTTTGTTATATGAACTTAATATGCATTTTACAATGTTTAGGGGACTATTTTTTATATTAATTTAACAATATATTTGATAAAAAGGCGTAAACGTTATTCAAAATGTGCAATAGGGCTTACCCAATTTCCTCAATCATATTTCCATTCCTTATTTTGTGGGAGCGGCGTACATTTTGTTTTAATAGTAGGGGGTCTATCAGTATATATATATATATATATATATATATATATATATATATATATATATATATATGTGTGTGTGTGTGTGTGTGTGTGTACATATATATAGTCGATATATTTCAGCTCATCGTTCAATTCTTGCTGTAACCCTTTTGCATAGACCCAGAGAGTAAAGTCATATTAAATTCATTTATTGAATTGTGAAAGGCACAAAATATCTAAGTTATGCTATAAATTCCATTTTTTATAAATATGCATAGAAAATGTTATTTACTGGGTATGCCCTACTAAAGCTTAAAATCTAATTTTAATATAAATTATATAAATATTTTTATGTTATAGTTTCAAGATAAATTTGTATATCAAGGTGAAAATTTGCTTTAAATAACTCGCTGTTTGGAATAAATCCATGAAAAGAATGTTGCTTGAAATGTAGAATCTGCGCATGCAGAATAACACCTTCCGACAATCTCCCCCTCCGTTTTGTGCGAATTGCTTGCTTTAACTCATTCCGAAACATGTCAGAATATGATGTACTTGTTACTGTTGTTCCACACTCTGATAATGTTCAAGGATAGGGCCTCGTGTATCCCAAAACAGTGTTAGCATAACTTTACCTGCTGACGGCTGCGCTTTGAACTTCCTTGCAGCGGGAAGGTGTTTTTCTGTTACACGACAATGCGCATCCTCATACCGCTGCACAGACTAGATAGTGCCTTCAAGAACTTAAATTTGAAGTTCTCGACCATCCAGCCTACAGTCCAGACCTGGCACCTTCGGATTTTTACCTGTTTGCACCACTAAAAGACGCTTTGAGAGTCAGTGATCCCAAGGCGATGATGACCTGAAGGAGGCGGTGCATGACTGGCTACGCACACAGCCAAAAACATTCTTTTGTGATGGCATTAGGAAGCTTATAGATCGCTGGACTAAGTGTATTGAGAAACAGGGAGACTAAGTTGAGAAGTGATGTGTTTATAATGTATCAGATGTGAAAATAAAATTGTGAAAATAAAAAGTGCGGATACTTATTGAATTACCCTCGTGTTGAAAATAACATATTTTAACGGTATGTGCTATTTTAAATTACTGTTTTATGATATGATTAAAAGATAAATTTTTGTTAAAATGAAATTTTTTTTAAATAACGCTGTTTGGATAATTTGCTAATTATAAAAGACGAAAAAATTAAATAGTTACCCTAATTTAAATCTATTTTTGTTTAAAAATTATATTAATGTTTTTTTATGTTATAGTTTAAAGATAAATTTGTATATTAAGGTAAAATTTTTTTTTATTAAATTTGGTTTATCATATTCTATATTTTGTTTAAAAGAGCGCCTACCCGACAACGCATTGGCCTCGCGGTGGGTTTCTACTATGAGAAGCTCAATAGGTTAAACTATTGGTGTTACCGTTTTACGAGACGTTGTCGGTCTACCCTGGTCCCATAAATGTATATGTTTATGCTTAATATCTTTGTCTATATATTGGGTCGTTTCTATTGGTGGTGGTGCTGTGCTGATCGTTCATTGGGAGGTAGTCTGAGGATGGCTTATGTGTTTTGGGGGTTGTGCGGTAGTTATTCTATGAAAGGTATTTTCGTATATATTTTGCTATTGGGATAGAACAATTCTTCAAGTGTGTGTGTGTGTGTGTGTGTATGTGTGTGCTTTTAACTCAATAACTTTTTTGTGGGGCTCAGGCCAGCTTGATCATCTACTCTTTGTTTCCATTAACGAACTTGCTGATTAAGACTTCTAAGCCAACTGAGGCTGTTAAGAAATTCAGTATGCTACGGGATATGCCTGCGAAAAATTCTCCTTCTCTCCTCTCTCTCTCTCTCTCATAGGCTACCTTCCTAGGTCAGGTTAGGGTACCTCTTTCGTGGGGAGGTCATTCTCTCGGGCCTCCCTTCATCCCCCTCTCCCCCTTCATGCAGCTTGGGGGCTAAACACCCTCCCCCTTGCTTGCATACCGCTCCCCCATGGGTGCCAAACCCCCTCCCCAATGGGTGCCAAACCTCACCCCCATGGGTCCAAACCCTACTTCCCTTTTGGAACATTTGATCAACATTTTAATTGATTTGCACTCGTCCATTATGCAGTCATACTACTCAACGATTGCTTAGCTTAAGTCGTGATATTTTTGTTAGTTTTAACGAAAATATCACGACTTAATCAAACCAATCGTCAAGGCGTACAGTTGACCTAACCAGGCATTCAATAATTTTCCCATAGGTTGCGATTAATTTTAAGCAACTTTTTTCTAAAATTATTTGCATTGTATTCATATGTTTTATTCAATTTTATTTGACTTCGTTAGTTTTCCAAAGCAATTTTTATATTAGGGGGCAGATAACGGAAAAGTATCGGACTTTATCATTTCTGACCACCTGTGATGGGTCGTGGTTCTGACTCCACGTTGAGCTGTCGGTCTAAGGTGGAGCAACAAGCTTGCCCTTTCGTCAGAATGAACAATTCTGGCGGAAGCCAAACCAAGTTGAAGATGTATAGTATATATATATATCATAAAATTCGCAGAATCCCAAAGAGATTTATCCCTTTTCCTCTTTTGCGCTTCAGCCTAAACTCAAAAATATTTAGTGTTAAAAAAAGGAGTGAAAATGAAAGCGAATGTTCAATTCACGAGTCTCTGGCAGTTAGCTCTTTAGCTATATTTTTAAACTTGGGAACCAATAATCTAGAAAGTTATTTAAAAGTGAGCCATTATTTGAGTTGTGAGGCCTATTAAAATTATTTGTACACTCTAAATGGTGCTGAGTAGAATCGTTATTCAGTTTGTGGGTACCAGGCTTAGGGTAATTTTTTAAATTCTAAATTCTAATTTTTTGTTTGAGGTATTATATCGCATTAATTAGTTACGATTTCTACTATTAACGTCCAAACTACAGAGTGGCCACAAAGTCCCTATGTAGTAAAATTACAACATATTGCCTTTGCTATTTTGCATGTTCCATTGCATGCTGCCTTTGTTTTCAATGCAAAGGGAGTTTGTGGCCACTCTGTAGAAGAAATATTTCATTGAGTGAGAAATTATGCGGAAATTAACTTCATTGGTAAGTACATAATTAATTATATTCTAATTGTCATTATTCCAAATTTAGAGAACTTAGCGTTTCATTTCATTTACCGATGAAACCATTCCGTGCATTTTTATTAGCCCAATATAACCTTTTGAAAATTCGTTCATAGAGAATTAATATAAGCCGTTTGTTTTAGTTTCAAAATAGTACATTTTTTATTTCCTTTCGAATATAGTTTTTAAATGCAAATAGAACATTTTTCACCTGAAAACATTATTCCTATGAAGTTGTAATGGGGAGCAAAATACTTCGTTAAACACATTCATAACCAAGGGTAGCGAGATCAGGAAAATATGTGTTGAGTAAACGTCAGTGGTATGGCAGCAAACAAGACGAGTGCAGAGAAATTGCAATATTGATCAACTGAGTGCCAGTTCCAACCACCCACACCCTTGTTGCAAGGTGCTAACCCCCTTCCCCTCTCCCCCAGTGCCAATCCCCAAGGTGCCAAAAAGGGGGAAATCCCCAAGGAAGCTGGGAGATGTCCACCTAACCTCTTTGGGGGAGAAGTTGGGACGGCCTCACCCCCCAAAGAGGTATACCTAACCTAAGAGAGAGAGAGAGAGAGAGAGAGAGAGAGAGAGAGAGAGAGAGAGAGAGAGAGAGAGAGAGCGGAAGACAGAGCATCCTACACCTGGAAAATCCAGGTGCATAATGGGAGTTCAGGGTAGCATCACTTGGCTTAGAACTCGAAATCAGCCAGTTGGCTTAGAAGACTTAGAAGGCGTAAATGGCAGATATATATATATATATATATATATATTATATATATATATATATATATATATATATATATACAGGGTGGGGCACGGGAACCAAGTGTTTTTGGAATAATCAGGAAAATGATATTTATTTTTGTAAAGAAAATATATTGGTAGAACAACATTCGTAAGAACATAGCATTTCATGTCATAATAATCATGTACCGAAAATTATATCTGGCATATGATGTCCTTGGCCGTCGACGCATTGTGAAGGCGTTTACGAAAATTGGCCTCCACTCTTCCCAGCAGGTCTCTGTTGATTTGGATGATTTGTTGACGGATCGCTTCCTTCAATGCATCTAATGTACGGGGCTTGTCCTCGTAGACACGTGACTTGAGGTACCCCCATAGAAAGAAGTCACATGTGGACAAGTCAGGGGACCGAGGGGGCCATGCAATGTCACCAAATCTCGAAATGAGATGGTTGGGAAACAGGGGGCGAAGAACAGCCATTGACGCTCTGGCGGTGTGTGGCGTGGCCCCATCTTGCTGAAACCACAAATGTCGACGAGCAATACGCCTTCTTCGTAACTCAGGGATGAAAAAGGTGTTCACCATCTCAATGTAACGCCCAGATGTTATGGTAACGGTAACCCCATTTTGTTCGAAGAAATAGGGACCGATGACGCCAAACTTTCCCACCGCGCACCAAACTGTAACCTTAGGGCTATGCAGCGGTTTTTCATGGAGTGTCGCGGATTTTCAGCAGCCCAATACCGACAGTTTTGATTGTTGACGGCCCCATTAAGGTGGAAATGGGCTTCATCACTCATTACCACCATCATGTTTTCATTCTGCTCATAAAGTGCAAGCATTTCCTGTGCAAAATTCAGTCGTTGGGGGCAATCGTTTACATTCAATTCCTGCACCATCGCTAACTTGTATGGGTGAAAATGTAATTCTTCATGCAAAATCCGTCTAACAGTACGATTGCTGATTCCGAGTGCAGCTGAATGTCTCCGAGCAGAGCGGCCTGGGCTTTGCAACATCGCTTGTCTGACCCTTTCAACGTTCTCTGGAGTACGCACAGTGCGTTGCGGCCCCTTCGGTTTTGTTTTCATTATTGAGCCTCCTGTTCGAAGATTGTTAACCCAACGTAAGATTGTGTCACGAGCGGGAACAGAGTCATTTCGATGAATGTTGAATCTGCGGCGAAACGCACGCTGAACTGCTGTCACTGACTCGCCACTCCTAACAAAATGATCATACGCGAACATGCGGTGTTCTAACGTCCACTGCTCCATGATGGCACCTGAAAGAAAAGGTGAGTGTTAGTTAAAGTTAAATGCTATGAACCCAGGAATGGAATGCTACCTACCGCACGTCCCTCCCATTCCTAATGGCCGATTACTAGCTATTCAAAAAACACTTGATTCCCGTGCCCCACCCTGTATAAGTCTTATATATATATATATATATATATATAATGTGTGTGTGTGTGTATGATTATATATATATATATATATATATATATACAGGGCCGGATCTAGAAGTTGCGAGGCCCTAGGCAGATCGAGAAATTGCGAGGCCCTAGGCCTATATATATGAAAATATGGACTTAATTATCGGTACTATACCAGCAATATTAGAATCCCGCATAGACAGAACTATGCCAGCACTTAAAAATTAAACCAAACCAAAATAATCACGCATGGAAATTGTATAAGAAATATAAATAAACCATACAAATAAGTATAAATTATGATATGAATCAAGATTTGTATCGAAAATATAAGACAATGATTTCTAAGATTTATATAATATTATAGGTAATGACTTTCCATAGTATACAAACGTTTTTCATATGTGATGTATAAGAGATGTTGACATTTCATTTTTTATAATAGTGAGCGATCGACTTATCAGGCTAAATACACTGGCCAACAAAATGAAACTTTTTTTTCTCATCACAAACATGATCACACTTTTCTTAATGCATGTTTCGCGCTGATTCCGAATCTGGTTTTATTGTTTTTCTAGCACGTATAGTTATATAGATACACTGGTTTTGATATTTTTAAGTTTTTGATATTGCTATAAGAAAATTTATGGATGTATAGATCACACTTAGGAATGCTAAACAACAAATACATCATATACCTTATTCAATGTACTTATAAATAAAGAATATATACATTATTTTATTAAAAGCGCTGTGAGTGTGATTTCCTTTTGTAAATTTGGCCTGGATTGTCACGATACAGCATCCAACAATGGTCCGCCATCATGCTTTCATTCCAATATCCTTGGTAGCGCTTCTCCATCATCTGAATATCTTGATGGAAGCGCTCTCCTTGCTCGTCACTCACTGCACCAAGGTTTTCAGGAAAGAAATCTAAGTGGGAATGCAGGAAGTGAATTTTTAACGACATTCGACACTCCATTTTTTTGAAGGCATCAAGGAAGTTCTTGACTCCATCCTTATACGCAGGTGACTTGTTGCTTCCAAGAAAGTTTTCACATATCCATTTGAATGCCAGCCAAGCCTTCAATTCCAGCGGACTTAGGACTTTTTCAATTCAGTGTCATTCAAAACCTCCCTTATTTGTGGCCCAACAAAAATTCCTTCCTTCAATTTTGCTGCAGTAACCTTCGGAAATTTCCTTGAAAGGTATTGGAACCCTTCAGAATTGACTTTACCCATTGCTTTAACAAAATTCTTCATTAAACCAATTTAATGTGAAGAGGTGGCAGATAGATCTTTTGGGGATCCACTAAAGGGACAGACTGGACATTGCTTATCCCTGGGACATATGTATACCTAAGTGGCCAGTCACTTTTGGTGTAATGTTCTATAGTGGCGCAACTGTCCCACAGGCAAAGGAAACAACAAAATTTTGTGAATCCTGACTGCATACCCATAAGCATTCCTATAACTTTTAGATCTCCACAAACATTCCATTGATGACTGTCGTATTTGATTGCCTTAAGTAGTATATCCATATTGTCATATGTCTCTTTTAGATGGACGGAATGGGCAATGGGATGGATGGCATTATATTACCATTATGCAAAAGAACTGCTTTCAGGCTCTCTGCGACGAATCAATAAAGAGGCGCCACTCAGATGCCACATACGTCTGAGATATGGCTGTAAATAGTCAATTGATGTCATGGCAATAACAGAGAGGACCGTCTACTGAAAAGAATGCTGTTAATTCAAAATTCCGCTTTCGGTAGTAACTAATACGAACATTGTTCTCAAGTAAATTGTTCTCCTTTAGTCTTGAGGCGAGAAGCTCTGATTTCTCTTTAGACAGCGATAAGTCTCTAACAGGATCATTCAACTGTCCTTGGGTTAACTTTTTAGGCTCTAAATGTCTACCTTCAAAAGTGAATCACAATCCTGCGAGACGTAAAAGCTCACACCTGAAATACATAAGATGTATAATTAAGATAATTGAAATAAATAAGATGAATAAACTAAAAAAACACAATAAAATAAACACAATCAAATGTTGAAATATTAGTATTTTGCCTATTTAAAATGGTTAAATCTGTGTAGTTATATGTATGCCTTCATCTTGAAAACTATACGTGCTAGAAAAGATCTGAATGCAGTTTTGGAATCAGCGTGAAAAATGCTATCCAGCCACCACAAACTTTACTCGGATGAAAAATCTTTGTTGACCAGTGATATTAATGCTTTAATATTTGGTTCAGATGCTCCTTGAATATTACAACAATGCTTTTCTACTTTTCTTCGAGCTAAACTCTTCAATTAATTGAGAATAATCTAATGAATTTGTTATATCGTTTTCTATTGATAACATAGCTAATGATTGCAATCTCGCTTGAGACATGGTGGAACGCAAATATGTTTTAATAAGTTTGAGACGCGAGAAACTTCTTTCAGCCGAAGCAACAGTAACTGGGATGGTTAATACTATTCGAAGTGCAACATAAACATTAGGATAAATCTCACTTAGTTGTTTTTGCACTATATAAACAAGGGCATTTCCGAGATCTGTTTTCTCAGGTATAAACCTGCAAAGTACTTTAAGTTCTTCATAGAGTTCTAAACTCATTAATATCACTTGAACAGAACGCGCAAAACGGCTTGAGCGAGGCCCCCTTTGGCGCGAGGCCCTAGGCGATCGCCTAGTTCGCCTATAGCTAAATCCGGGCCTGTATTATATATATATATATATATATATATAATATATATAATATATATATATATATATAATAAGTATTTTAGCTATCACACTGAGGCCGGAATTTCGACTCCGATGGTCCTTATCCGAATTATTGTTCTATAAAGTTCTAATAATTTTTAATTAGAGATTTAAAATGGTTTAAGCATATATACGAGTGTGTGTGTGTATATATATATATATATATATATGGGATGAATTTCACAATCAAACACGTGGGTTTGCAGCATATATATATATATATATATATATATATATATATATATATATATATATGTTGTTTCATAACATGTGGGACGCACTTTCAGGATGGATTCAGGATCTGAAAACAATGAAAAAAGTTTATATAAACATATGCCCGAAATCGCTTTCTTTCCGAGTTACAGCCCGTTATGTATTCTAGCAAGTATCCGCCTTACCTTTAAAGGAAGTGCTCAAAATGACCGTCTTGCGCTTGAATACACACCTCAACACGCGTCGTCATAGACTGCCTGACGCGTTCAAACATTCCAGGTATTGCTTGGATTTTCTGGCATCCTTGTTCTACACGTTGGCGAAGCATTTCAATGTTGTCAATGGGTATCACGTGAACGATGGATTTCAGATGACCCCACAGGTAAAAATCGAGTGGATTCAGGCCCGGGGAGCGAGCAGGCCACACAATGGTTCCTCCACGGTCTATTCATTTATCAGGGAAATGTTCATCCAAATAGTCTCTGGCTACTCGACTAAAATGAGGCGGAGCGCCGTTATGCATAAACCACATACGACGTCGGACACCAAGAGGAACTTCATCTAGTAAATCGCTTAAATCATTCCTTAAAAAATTGGAATAGGATTCTTCTGTTAATCTTCCAGGCAAAACAAAAGGACCGATTAAGTTGTCGGCAATAAGTCCTGCCCATACATTGATACTAAATTGTTGTTGGTGTCTTGACTGGATGATGGCATGCAGATTCTCTTCGGCCCAGTGATGAGTGTTGTGAAAATTGATCACGCCATTTTTCTTGTGAAGGGCAGCCTCATCAAAAAACAACACGGAGGATAAAAAAAGAAGATCGTGAGCACAGTGTTGAAGGAACCAAGTACAAAAAGCCTCTCGTGGTGGGAAATCAGCTTCAGTAAGGCCTTGTACTCTCTGAATGTGATATGGGTAAAGCTGTTGTTCCCGTAAAATTCTCCACACAGTTGTATATCTTACACCCTCCGCTGCTGCTATCCTTCGGGTGCTGACACCAGGATGTTCCTCCACGCGATTCAGGACCCGCTCCTCCAACTCAACAGTTCTGGCGCTGATTGGTCTACCACCATCTGAAAACTCGCTTGTTGAATGATCCTGTATCACCAAGACGCTCGTCTATTCTCTGAAAGGTCTTTTTATCTGGCAGACGGCGATTCGGAAACCTTTCCGCATACAGACGTCTTGCGGTCGCATTACACTCAGCAAGTCCATACATGAGATGCATGTCTGCCATTTTCCTGTTTGAATAAGCCTCCCCTCCATTCTCACTTCAAATGCACACTATCACTGAATAGCACAAAAACTTTTAAGGTTTTTTTTCACTGGACTGCACTTATTCACGGTAAGATGTTACGAATACGAACAGTGAAACACCGCGATGCGCCTCTGACTGACTGATGGCTCTACACTCAATGATATTGAAACATGTCATGGAGTGTACGAAACATTACAATCGGCAAGGCCATACATGAAATAAGTCTCGTACACACTTACAAACATTGTCAACAAGCAGTGTTGTAAACAGTTTGCGGAAAGAATTGCTGGAACACAAAACGGGCTAACTCGGAAACAAGGCGATTTCGGGCACATGTTTATATAAATGTTTTTCATTGTTTTCAGGTCCTGAATCCATCCTGAAAGTGCGTCCCACATGTTATGAAACACCCTGTGTGTATATATATATATATAATATCGTAAAGAACGACGCTTGTATAGGAGATATTCCGCGCAAGAGGAGAGAGAGAGAACGAAACAAATGAAAAAATGAGGTAACCACCCGGGAATCGAACCCGGGATCTTCCGATTGCCGGTCAGATGCGATACCATTACACCATGGCCTCACTCTTCCAAATGCCGTAATTCTTCTACATACTCGCAGAAACCAATGCCCCAAGGGGGCACCTCCCGCATGCCGTAACATTATATACATTCAACTGCAAAGAACACGCAGTATAAATAACGTAAAGAACGACGCTTGTATAGGAGATATTCCGCGCAAGACGAGAGAGAGAGAACGAAACAAATGAAAAAATGAGGTAACCACCCGGGAATCGAACCCGGGATCTTCCGATTGCCGGTTCGATTCCCGGGTGGTTACCTCATTTTTTCATTTGTTTCGTTCTCTCTCTCTCGTCTTGCGCGGAATATCTCCTATACAAGCGTCGTTCTTTACGTTATTTATACTGCGTGTTCTTTGCAGTTGAATGTGTGTATATATATATATATATATATATATATATATATATATATATACCTCGTTAACCTCGTTGCTGTTCAGTGCGGCGTTGGTCTCTCTTCACACGAAGGTCAAACTGATGGCTCCGCCTCTAGGTCTGGCTTGGTGGAGGAGCGAGTTGCTTTCTAAGCGAAATTATATAAGCGAATATATATATATATATATATATATATATATATATGTGTGTGTGTGTGTGTGTGTGTGTGTGTGTGTGAGTGTCATAGTTTTAGAAGATAGGGTAAGTAATTTCGCTTCGAAAACCAGTCTTAGAATATAAGACCCCAAAGTTTGTGGGTTTCGCTCACCCTACTTATATACTTATATGTATATATATAAAATTTATTTTCCAGGTTAGGTTAGGTTACTATATTCTATAATCAGTTTTTTATTTTGGGTGTTGGCACCCCACCCCCTTGGCACTCCCTCTTGGCACTGGTACTCCCACATTTGACACTGACTGTTTTTATTAGGTGGGATTTAATAGTATTTTTTTACTTAAAAACTAGGTTAATTCCAGTTCTTTTAAACTTTTAAATAAGTTGGAAGGTGTTTACTTGAAACAATTGGAATTAACGTGTAGTTATGAAACTGGCTACATCATATAGTCTGTATAATCTTGTAGTTTAGAGCAAACACTGACAAGAAGATAAGTAAAATTGTTTCATGTTTCCCAGGACATTATGTTTGAATTGTAATGGTATTAAAATAAGAACAATCTTGGTGGGCAGAAGATGAAGTACAGTATAACATGTTCTGTCGTGTTCTTTTCAGAAACTGACACCAGGTATTATTACTTTGTGAACATGAAGATTGATGATGCAAGACCAACGTGTGATCCCAAGAATTTACGTTTTCCTGTACCAACGGTTAAGTCAATTTTAATTTTGCATTGAAATAAGAAGTAATATATATATATATATATATATATATATATATACAGTATTATATATATCATGCGCCTCGATGGTGTAGGGGTTAGCGTCACTGACTACGAATCCATCGGCCCCGGGTTCGAGACCCGATGACGGCAGCCGGCGCGCAGCAAAACCCAGCTGTTCATCCTTCCACACAATAAAGAAAGTGGTTGGTAGATAAATGGGTACCCTGGGTGGCCTAGTGGTTAAGACGCTGGGCTGCTGGTGGGGCGTGGTTCGGATTCCACGTTAAACTGTAGGTCTAAGGTGGAGTGAAAAACTTGACCTTCGTCAGAATGAACAATTCGGGCGGAAGCTAATCAAAGGTTAACCAAAAGTTATATATACGATCAGGCATCAATACATGCTTATATGAATGCTAAAATTTATTTCAGTCGTTAGAAGAAGTGGATGTACTAATCAATAGCAACACGCAAAATCAACCTTACATTCAACTCGGAATCTTGTTTGATACTGGCGTCAACAATCACGTCCACATCTACTCAGGTAATATCTATAATATCTACGTTTAATTTAAGGGAAAATGAGATAATGCGGATATAGAAATATGAAAAGAGGTATAGTTAAACGAAAATATATAAAAGATAAGTATCACTTATTTTAGTAGTATATTTAGCGTCCTAATATATTTTCTTTCTTCCCTTAATTGACTGTTCATATTACTCTCGTCCCTTAATATTTCTGAGCGACCAGTAGCAGCTCAGTGATTTCGATGTCGGGCTCTGGGAAGTGAGGCTCTGAGTTCATTCCCAGCTGCTGCCATTGGTGGGGCGGGGGGTTTGGCCGGCCACTCACCCTGTTTCTACTCGGGCTCACATGACCCTTAAGGCACACTCACTCCCGTGTAGTGAAAATATGAGCTTCCTGGACGTTACCTTTAATATTTCTTTTAGAATTTTGACTCTCTTTCCTTTATCTCATAATCATATTTTTTTTTATGTTACAGTTACTCTCTAACCATAAATTAGAATTCCATTACTTAAGAGTTCAAAGGGAGCGCATAGGTGGTGTGTCATTATGGCAGTTACAGAAAATGTAAGCAATTAATCTATAAAGTAAACGTCACTCCTTCTGTACATTGACTGCAGGTAACCCTATCAATTTCTACAACTGGGATCAGGGCGAGCCCAATGATGCCTTGAACAGGATAGCAGTTCTACAGGATCTTCAAACTGGAAAATGGTCAACATTTCCATACAACTCTCTTACTTACTTGAAGTGCATCAAATATGACCTCTACCTCGACTTAGATCCAACATCAGAATGCTACAAGAAGTATAACGCTTAAGTAAAGGGGTCCTCATCTTGAAGTGGCAACACACTTGCCAAGCTTGACTATTGTTTTTTCTTGTCAGAATTTAGGAATTAAGGAAACCCCTTCTGAATTCTACTACTTACCAAAATCTTCAAAGATTACCAAGGAATGCCAGATCATTTGGTTTCTTTGTATACTTTCTCCCTGCCTTGAATCACTTTAAAATATTCCATATTTTTAGAAAGAAACATGCACTTCATAAAAAGTGGAATAATCTTAAACAATCATATAAAGTTTAATGAAAGAAGTATTCATTTGAGTTCTGGTACTATCTCTAAAGATTTCAATTCTAAGAACCCACAAACAACACAGTTGTTTCGAAATATATGTAAAGTAAAATAACGCATTCTATGTAGGATCACCTGTGATGAAAACTTTCTTTTTTCCGAGTGTCATAGTTTTAGAAGATAGGGTAAGTAATTTCGCTTCGAAAACCCCAGTTTTAGAATATGAGACCCCAAAGTTTGTGGGCTTCGCTCATCCTCCTTACATTTTGAACATCATATGTTCATTATTAAGCGAACCAGAACAAAATTTTAAAGCACTTTCATATGTAAAAATAACTAGGAAACACAATGATATATAATTTATATAACTCGGTTACAATAAATAAAAAGTCCCGTTTCCAACGATGCATGTACAAATTGGGCGATGGGCTATTTAATTGGGCAGTGGGATTAACCTCCGTTAACATTGGTTTCGCTTTCGGCCGAATTGTTCAGTCTGACGAAGGTCAAGCTGGTCACTCTACCTTAGGCCTACAGTTTAACGTTGAATCCGAACCACGCCCCACCAGCAGCCCAGCGTCTTAACCACTAAATTACAGGGCGCCCATTCAGCTACCAACCATTTTATTTTTCGGAAAAGACGGTTTGACAGTCAGGTTTAACCCTCAGATTTAACTTTCAAATGGTTAACATCTGTCAAGAATAATATTGAAAAATTATTACAGACATAAGTCTGTGCACTGATCATTTGTTAAATTTTGTAATCCAAAACACTACTGAACGTCAAACATGGCAGATTGCCTCTTCCGACGGTCCGACCGACAGAACAATGAGCGTTTATTGTCTTCAGTGTCATAGGATATTAAGAATCCTTTTTGCTGATTGATTTTAAGACTCAAACGTCACAATGACATTATCGCATACAGAGTTTTTGTGATCGGGCAGATTTTAAAGTTTCAGACAGAAAACCCGGTGAAACGGAAAGTCGGTGTATTGAGTGGTTGGTGAAGCAGACTTTACTTTCAGTGTAGATATATCATACATATATACAGGGTTGGGTTTTTCCAGTCTGCGCAGAAATCTGCCTTAGCGAGCAGCCGATCGGTCGCTCAGTGACTCTTGACTACTTCCCCTAAAACAAGGTCATTGCTTCTCCGTTCTCTTTTTACGTCATTGTTGACACACACACACACACACACACACACACACACACACACATATATATATATATATATATATATATATCTCTCTCTCTCTGCAGATCATACCTTATACGTACGTACATAATTTGTGTAAGTCTAACCAAAGATTGAATAAGCTTAGCGTATTTAAGTAATTTTGCAGCCTAAGTTCTACGAGATATTTAAAGCATTATGCGTATGCAGCTTACATAATATCCAAATAATTAGGGCTAGTTACAAGCCACAAGGTTATGGCATCAGTCTCCAGAGTTTAGCCAGGCCTAACCCTAACGCAGTTTTCGGTCCTGCATTTTTTTATCTGTCTGCTACTAATTTCGGCAAAACTTACCAGCTCACTCATTACATACAGTAAAAAATTTATTGTAATGAACATAGGTCTACAGTAGATACCAAAATATGGCGCAGTTAATCAATTTCATAAAATCTTGGCCTATATATAACTCATTAAAATGTTTACACATATTTACTATCCGTTTTATGCTATGGCTAAATTTTAGGTCCACTCTTCCACAATTAGACGCCCAGATATTAAAAATTCTTTGTTTTAGGGGAAATTAAAAAACTTGTACTGTTTGTGGAAGTTTCTACGTTATTACAGAGTACCACAGCACACTTTAAAGGCATTTTGCACTTATTTACAAAAACAAACTTTAATTAACAATTTAATCCTGTCTATCAAATTTAATGTCGAAAAGGAAAATGATGGATACTTATCATTTGTGGATCTAAAAATTTGGAGATGCATGAATCAACTCAAATTTGATGTTTTCCGCAAGTCTACTAATAATAATTCTTATGTTCTTTTTATTCTAACCATCATCCCTCAATAAAATTTATTTTTTCTTCCATGTTTCTCACAGCATTAAGAGTTGTCAGTCCTGAATTTTTAGATTCCGAGTTATGCATAGGCTGACCATATTTCCTTGAGACAAAAAAGGGACATTGGGATGGCAAAAAAGGGACGGGGGTTATGTAATATTCTGTATTCATGAAAAAGTAAGTACATAAACATATTGAGCTTACAATTATTCTTCAGTGACAGAACCCATAAAAAAAACCATACAAAACGGTACTGAATATTGATACTAAATTATGTTACCTGTTCCATTTCTAGATAACTGTCTTAGGAACAGTGGTGTAGTGTGGGTCTCCGCGGCCCGGGGGCCATTACTTCCATTTGCGCCCCTTTCCCTTCCCCGTCCTCGTAATAATAATAATAATAATTATTATTATTATTATTATTATTATTATGGCTAGAAAAAGTGAACTGGCTGCATTGGTCGTAATTAAATTTAATTCAATTTTATTTTAATGCTTATTATTACAGGTACTGACACAGGTCCATATTACAACACAACAAACTAGAATAAATTACAAATAAAAATGGGAGCGAAACAGTGGTGTCAGACTTTAAAACGACAAAAATGCCCTAAGCAACGTAGTACTCCATTATAGAATGCATAAGAAAATATTTTTTTCACTTTTACTTATGATAACCCAACTTTGTAAAAATCCTAATAAAAAATCCCAATGCATCAAACACCTTGGAAATTAATGTAAGTTAGCAGGAAAAGCCAACAATTAATGATTTACATATCTTCATAGCGCAATTTATGCTAAATATTTCGAAGGTCAAGGTCAGCGTTTCAAATGTTAATGCAATATATGGCTAGGCCTGCGCCCGGCCATGGCCCCCTACCGCCCCCCTCTTCGCTACGCCACTGCTTAGGAAAGCTAAGAAAGGGTATTATAACAGTGTAATTGTAAATGAATTTAATCACAAACATATCCTTAACCTACCTTACCATACGGGGCTGAACAAATGTTGGCTAAGTTCACCAGTCAAACAAAAATTCCACTAGTCAGGTGTATTTATGTTTCACTATGGACATGGAGTATGGAATATTTTTCCACTCGTCAGCCTTGATTTTTCACTTGTCACAGACGAGTAGACAGTGGATATGTTCAGCCCTGTATATATATGTATATATATATATATATATATATATATATATATATATATATATATATATATATATATATATATATATATATATATATATATATATATATTGTATTTATTTATGCACTATATATATAAAAACCAACCAAATTTTCTTCAGCACAAAGTAAGGTAACTTCATTTCATGATGGCTATATTATTTATAGATATGTTAAATGTACGAGTCTTCTTTAAACACATCTAACTGCAATTTATAGAATGCTAAGTGAATTTGTTTAAGCACATATTGAAGTATTAAAAGTAGACCAAACCTATATTTTACTTTTATGTAGTTTAAGCATTATTATTATTATTATTATTATTATTATTATTATTATTATAACTTATATACTGAGAACCAAAATTTTGTTGAACCAAATCAATACATTTTTTTTATTTCAACCAACAGTGTGCATTCCTATAAAAATTATCGTGTGTTGATTTTTAATAGGAAATAGCTTAAGTTCTCTCCACGATATATTTTTAAACCACGTATTCACACTCATTTTCTCTCTTCATTATCTTTGTGGTAATTAGATGAATCAATTAAACAGAGAAAATTTATCGTCTTTTAAAATTCCTCCTTCTTCGTTTCAACATATTCTGCATTTATGGCTAGTGTCCCAGTTTAAAGGCCACGTCTACCCGATTGCCGTTATATATAAAATACTGAAATCAGAGTAAATCAATAGAAGGGGTGTAAATAACATAGATTAAACAGTTAAATAAAAATTAAATAAATCAAGACAAAATAATTATACTGAAAAAAATGTTTTCTCAGCAAATGTTTTTAATGTTACTCAACCAAATTTTGGTATTTTTCCAGAAGCAATGTAATTATGTTATTCTTATGAATTTAGACAAAACAAGCATACTTCGTACAGTAATGTCACTTAAAGATGCGGTTCGTTATAATAATATTTTCCTGAAAATCTATGCAAACAATTTTCTTCCAATGCATAGATGAATGAACGCCCGATGAATTTCTTTCGATTTGTTGAGAACGACGCGCAAAACATTTCTTTGGTTAATTTATTTATCCAAATTATGACACATAAGTGGTTTCCTTAAAGAAATAAACAATTCAAATTTTTTACTTAAAGATAACTAGCACATCAATCGTTTTACGAGGAACCCAAATATAGCGACTCTCCATTATAAAAAGATGAAATTTTGCATACATACTTCTGAAGGCTATAGAAATAAAGATCAAACGAGTTCCCCTCCGTCCGAGTGCAGCATCCCCCCTTTTTTTACCCCCCCCCTGAGGGGGGGTTTGCGACTACTTTTTCGCTGTTTTGTGCATATAGAGAAAAATGTTGGAAATGTAATTTTGAACAAGATTGTAAAAGGGTGTCAGGAAATGATTGCCCCCCCCCCTGTACAGAAGAAACTGAAAGGAATAGAAAAAAACAGACAAAACCACGCGAAAGAGCGTTTAATTTTGAATAAAAAACACTTGTTTTAATATCGGGTGTTGCCCCCATTTGCAGCTCTGACGGCCATTAATCGACGGGGGTATGATCCCAGAAGTGTCTCAAAGAGATCGGTATCATGACTCATTTCTTCAAGGACTTCGTTGATCTTTGCAGTCATAATTTCTGTTGAATACCGATTCTGAATGGGTTGTTCCAGCATTAAGGACTCCACCCGATCCTTCATGATGGATCCGACATGTTCACAGACATTAAGATCGGGAGAATTGCCAGACCATTCATTATTTCCGAAAAATCAATGTTATTGTCCTTAAGCAGTTGTTGAGTCGCAAGTGCTTTCATACAGGGGGCTTTGTCGTGAAGAAAGGTTGCCTGTTGAACATCCAAAACACACTCGGGGTCTTTCAAAAACGGAATTACATGTTGGGCTAAAATTACATTTCGAAAATAAGGCCCATCCCAACTGGTTCCTCTTGGTTTGATAACCCAGATGAGCTTCCGAATAGAGAACATAATGAAAACACCCACACATGCTGGATTTTTTACTATTTCTCGATACTTCTGGTCGTCTGGGACTTCATCAGGAGTTGTTGCCCAAACCCGATCATTCTGAAAATTTGGTTTTCTGGAGACATAAACGAAGAATTCATCGCTGACAACCAAGTGAAGGAAATCGTCTTCCGTCCATTCCTCAAGATAATCACAAAACCATAGCCGATCTTCAATATTAAGATCACTCTTCCGTGGCTTAGCTATTTCATGCCAAGCACTCAAGCCTTGGCGAACTCGAAATTGATGCACAAGTTGCCGATTGACTATCTTACCACGACGGATAAGTATCTCTTTCGCTACCTCAGAGCAGCTCTTCTTTCGGCGCCGTGATGCAGCAAGCACAATGTCTTTCGATTCTTGAGATAATTTCTCCGGTCTTCCTCCTCGAAATTCTGTTTCACAATCTTCAGGATTCTTATTCCAATTCCTTTTGACAAAGTCTTCTGATCTTTTTAATCTCTCAGCCACCCAGTGTCGAGTTATGAAAGTTGCACCAGCTTCCTTTGCTTCACGAAATGTGACAGCTCGAATGCGGTCAAGAACTCGCTTTTTCTCTGAATCGTTCAAAATAGATGATGCCATGGTTTCTGTGGGGAAAAAAATGGTAAGAATTAAAATCACAGGAATAGAATATAATGGTTTTTATTCAGATTTTAACGCTCTTTCAAGTGGTCTCGCCGGTTTTTATCTATCTCTTCTAGTTTTTGCTCTGCAGGGGGGGGGCAATCATTTCCTGACACCCGTATATATATATATATATATGCATTTTTCCTGTAGAAGTTACAGTTTTTGTAGAATCCACGTCTGAATTGGGGACAGACTTTTAGCGTGCAGCGAGAAATTTGCTTGTGGTGCTCAGTTTTTGGCAAATAACTCACAAACGCCAAATTTTTCATTAAAAATGCATATAGTTGAAATTGTAGAGCTGAAAATTCTCTATTGGGTTAAGTGAAAACCATATTTCTGTAAAAATTTTGAAGCTTTTCCTAACTCATTGAAAGATTTTTCTTTTGTAGGTATCACTTAGAATATGTCTGTGTTCAGTATGGCGTGCACAAGTGAATGTTTTTATTGTGATGAAAGTTTAGCAGGTGGAGAAACAGTGGTTGTGAAAGAAGGAATGGAGAACTTAAGACGCTTAAGTCAAATCCGAAAAGACGGCCATTTTGAAAAATTGAAGAAAGTGAATACAATTGAAGTGCATAAAGTTTGTAGACGTGAGTATATTAAAGAGAAAAACATTGCCAGGGATTTGAAAAAAGCAGAAGCGAAAAACCTGAATGAGTGTACATTGCGATCAGAAGAACAATTTGATTTCAAAAGGAATTGTTTGTTTTGTGGTGAAAAATGTGACATTCCTGCGGAAAAGAAAAAGCCTGCAGAGAAACGCCAAGTAATGTGCGAGATTCGTACTCTGACTGTGAAAGATAAACTATTGAAGGCTGCCGAACAAAGGAACGACGAGTGGGGTGAGAAAGTGTCAAGACGAGTAAACAGCGTGATGTGTCTTGTAGTAGAAGAAGCGAGCTATCACGGAAAATGCTACTCTAAATTTGCATGCAACCGACCATCAACTCTAAAAAGAGGACGTCCACAGGAAGAAGACATGGCTTCTGCTTTCGAAAAGCTGTGCTCCTTCATTGATGACTGTGAGGAATGCCAGTTTTCTTTACATGATTTGATGAGGAAAGTTGAAGAACATTTACCAGAAGGGTCATCGATGACTGTAAAAATACTAAAAACAAAATTAGCAAACGCATACGGGGATGGAGTCATGTTTGTACAAATGAACAAAAGACCACCAGTTGCTTGTTTCCGTGGCTCCGGACTTAAACTTAGCAATTCCTGGTACGGAGAAAGAAAAACAAATGAGAAAGATGAGCGCTTAAGAATCGTCGACGCTGCAGCTACTATAGTTCGAGAGGATATTAGGACAACTGCTTATAACACAATGGATTACCCGGATATTACAGACTTTATGAAGGATGCAGATGACGTGGTTCACCAAAACTTTGCAAGTATTTTTGGATACCATTATCCTAAAAAGCAGAAAATGCGAAAAGGAAAATGTAGCAAAACAGTGTACTGCAATCGCTCATTCTATAATTGCTGCAACAAGACCGCGCTCATTTCTGTCTTCCGTACTACTTGGTCTCTCTCTGTATTTATTTCGGAAAGTGGGTTCCAAAAGCATTGTCACTGCAGTGTCAAATTTGGGATTTTGTTCAAGCTATAATGATGTTGCATTGTTCGAGTCATCTGCTGTTAAATCTTGGAAACCTGATTTGGACAAAGATTCTTTCTGTCAGTATGTTTTTGACAATGCAGATTTTAATATAAAGACCTTGACTGGTAAAGGAACATTTCACTCGAGGGGCGGAATAAAATGCATAACACCGGCAAAGATGGTAATAAATCAGGAAATTTCAAAATTGCGAACCATTCCTTCTTCAAAAGAGCTAGCAAGCATTGAACAAATGGAAATACAAACTTTTCGAGGAAAACGAAATGCTGGTTTGAATGAATTGAAATTGCAAAAGGTGTACAATGATGAAGCTTGCAAGAATGTTACAATGCCCTCGACCCAGGATATTCTGTGGATGTTCGGAAAATTTTTGCAGACACCCTCTCTTCCATCGTGGCAAGGTTTTATGGAAGCCATGGTGGATACTATGCAATATGAGCAATCAAACGTTCTTGCATTACCTTTCGTTAATCTGCCGCCAACAGAGTACAACACAATGCTAACTGTACTAAAATTTGCGGCGGAAGAAACAAAGAAATCGAAACAAAAAAGTGTTTTGTTACATTCAACCAACCACTATACATGAAGGCTAAGGATATTGTGTCTCCGGGAAATGAAAATCAAGAAGATGAACTTTCGAACGGTATTGTGAGGTTAGGAGGATTTCATCTTTTAATGTCCTATCTCGGATCAATTGGCTACATTATGGGAGGCAGTGGACTATCAGACCTATGGTCCACAGTATTTGCTTCTTCATCTACGAAAATCAAGACTCAGAAATTAGTTTAGAGGGAGCGAGGTTAAAGAGAGTAAGTAAGTTTACGTACTTGGGATCGACAGTGGCTGAGGACGGTGAGTTGGACACAGAAATAACACACAGAGTGCAATCTGGTTGGAAAAATTGGAAGAAAGTTTCAGGGGTGTTGTGTGACCGAAGAATAGGCGCAAGGGTTAAGGGAAAGGTGTATAAGACTGTGGTAAGACCGGCTATGATGTATGGGGCTGAGTCTTGGGCTATAAAGAAAGATCATGAGAAAAGACTAGATGTAACGGAGATGAGAATGCTGAGATGGATGTGCGGAGTGACAAGGTTGGATAGAGTAAGGAATGAAAGGATAAGGGGCACAACAAAGGTTGGAGAAATCTCGAGGAAGGTACAAGAAAGTAGACTGAAATGGTATGGACATGTGATGAGAGGGGACGAAGATTATGTGGGTAAGAGAACGATGAATATGGAGGTGCATGGCAGGAGAAAGAGAGGCAGACCGAAGCGAAGGTGGATGGAGAAGGTGAGGGACGATTTGAGGGAGAAGGGTTTGTCGGAGGAAGAAGCCCAGGACCGGGCTGTGTGGAGGAGGCTGGTCAGAAACGCCGACCCCGCATAGAGGCGGGAACAGGCGAAGAGAAAGAAGAAGAAGATCTGTACCTCATATGCTTTCTGGCCACGCCTATGCACGAGCCATTCGAGCACATTTGTTAGCATACTGCACTTTGGCAAAGATCATGTTTCATGGAGTCACAGTAGATAACACTGACAAACAATATGTACAACAAATTCTCACTACTTTTAAAGATCTGCCTCCAACATTTGACTCTGTGGAAAACGATGATGTAATTAAAGAGCTCCATATGCAGTTCATAAATCACATGACATCACTCGAGCAAAAAGGAAAGACAGCTCAATTATGGCTACAATATTTTGAGCGTGTGACTATCGCTTTATATTTCATTCAGGCAGAGCACATAGGAAATTGGAAGCTTCATTTAGATTGCATTAGAGCTATGCTGCCCATTTTTCATGCAAGTGGACATTTTTTTTATGCCAAGTCCTACCAGCTCTACTTCCAAGATATGGATTCTCTTCATTTCAAGATGAGAGACAAGGAGTTTCACAGGTTCACATCAGAGGGTTACTTCACAGTTCGACGTTCGGACAAGTGCTGGAGTGGTGTATGGTCTGATATGACTATCGAGCAGACCTTAATGAAAAATATGAAGAGTGTTGGAGGCATCACTCACAGAAGAGGCTTCACAGAGAGTGTTCTGAATAAATGGATCTTTGGTTTGCCAGTAGCTCACCACGTATGCGAGAATGTGGAAGAGTTTTGTGGGATTCGAACCAGCAGTAGTTTTCGGCATATCAAATTGAGAGATTCAAGGATTAAGAAGGACGAAGAGGATCTTCAGAAGTTTGTTGTATGGCTTCAGTAGCATTCTCCATTCATCAAAACAAAAGAGCTCGTTTCGCTGTCGAATGGTCTGGTTGCAACTGAAAACATAAACTGCTACAAAGCTAAAGATATTGGCAAGAAATTGATAGATGAAGACATAAAAGGCAAAGGCACTTTTAGAGATTTTACAGTAAAACACAGCAACAGAATGAAGTCAATTTCTTACATGAATACCAGTGTCAAAGTCACAGATGACATCATAGAGGTTGACACCACTCAATTATTTCAGAGAATAATTTGCACTGTAAAGTTGCCGCAAGGCTTGGAGACCTGTTTCAGTCATGAGTTGGCTTCATTTCCGCACTCCATATTTGACGAAACAGGTTTGATGAGAAAGACGAAGAAATCGTCTTTGTATGACATTTTCAACACTGTCGAAGAACGAGTAGTTAAATTATCATGGTGCAAATATGTCATTGATGGAGGTAACTTAATCCACCGTGTAGTTTGGCCGAAGCAAGGCACAATTGCAGACGTTCATGCTGCTTATGTCCAGTTCATTAGAAAACATTACGGTGAAGATGTAACTGTAATATTTTATGGTTATTCAACTAATGAAGTCAGTACAAAGAGCATCGAGCGTCAACAAAGACTTTTGAAACGAATTTCAGCTGAAATCTTATTTGATGAGAATACGACTCTAACTACACCTATGGAAAAATTCTTGAGTAATCTAAAAAACAAGGAGCGTCTAATTATGCATTTGAAACAGATTTGAGAACGAAGGTATTGAGACACATATTGCTGCAGATGATGCTGATGTACTAATTGTTCAAAGTGCTATCAGTGCATCTTATCAGCATGACTCCGTTGTTATAGTTGGACAGGATATAAATATTCTTACTCTACTTATTGCTCTTACTCCAGAAGACAAAGATATTATGTATTTAAAAGAAGCACAGGGAAACCTCAGAGCAAGACTTTATAGTTCTCGAGATTTGCAATGCTCCAATATTCTAAAGAACTGTAAAAAATCAGTTTTGGTAGCTCATGCATTTAGTGGTTGCGACATAACGTCAGTAGTATAGCCGCAAAAGGGGAGAGTGCAAGAATGTTGCAAGTGATTACGTGATGTTGCAAAGGGGGTGGGGTTGTTGCAAAGGGTGGGTGCGTTGCAAAGGGGGGTGGGGGTGTTGCAAAAAATGAAAACATAAAAAAAAAATTCCCCCCAAAGGGCCCTTTGTTGCCAACAGGGGTTGCAAGAGGCATGCAACTTGGGGGCGGAGTTCTCCCCCAAGCTATTCCCCCCAAAGGGCCAGAAAGGAGAGAAAGGAGAGAAAGGAGGAGAGAAAGGAGGAGAGGTGTTCACCTGGCAGGAGCCAAGTGCATATTAAGACTTCAGCCGAGTAGGCGTTGTTTTATAGGCTCCTAATCAGCCAGTTGGCTGAGCCAAGGGGGGAGGGGTACACCTGAAGGAGAGAGAGAGAGAGAGAGAGAGAGAGAGAGAGAGAGAGAGAGTAGTTGCCTTTGATTGCAAGGCATGCAACTTGGAGGCGGAGTTCTCCCCCAAGCTATTTTCGTTCACCTAACCTAAGAGGCCTCTAAGGGGTTTTCCCAAAGGGCCAGAAAGAGAAGGACCAGAGGTCCTTGCTCGGCTGGGAGCCGAGCGTGCAATGACTCCGTCATCAGCTTCTCGGTCTTTTATAAGCCTCTATTCAGTTGCTGAGTTGCCAGATAGCGCCATGTATGCAGTTGCTGAGTTGCCAGATAGCGCCATGTATTCCAGATAGCAATATTTATTAAATTGTACTTGTATATATAATAAACTAATAAACCACTCGTGTGCACAAACCATATAAAATACCACAATACAGGGCTATTCAAAATGATTCACCTGATTTCAAATGAGAATATTTTTTAATGTTACAAATACAGAGTGATTTGTGATACATCAACCAAAAGAAAAACTGTCCAAATTTTGTCTCTCACCTCATAAATGCTCTATGTGACTTCCCCTAGTTACACGAGCAACGTCGACACGATAGTCGAATTCCTCCCATACTCGCTCCAGCATGTCCGTTGTCACTGACTCTACGGCAGTAACAATGCGAGTTCGGAGCTCATCCAAAGATGTGGGCAACGGTGGCACGTACACAGTATCCTTAACGTACCCCCAAAGGAAGAAGTCGCACGGTGTAAGATCCGGCGACCTAGGGGGCCAGCTGTGGAGCACCAAGTCATGGGGCCCACTGCGACCAATCCAACGGCGAGTGAGCACTTCGTTTTAACTTGTCCCCCGGCCGTAGAGCTTGCAACAGTTGCAACCTGTATGGCTTTATATGCAAGCGCCGTCTCAAAACACGCCAAACAGTCGTCTGAGGAAGTCCCAATTCTCGACTGGCGCGATTTGTTGATTTCCTCGGGCTACGTTGGAAACTCTCTCTGATTCTTTGCACAATATCCTCAGACACGCGCGGTCGTCCTGTGGACTTGCCTTTACACGAACATCCTGTTTCCTCGAACTGCCGATACCACCGACGGATGCTCTGAGCACCCGGTGGATCTGTTCTGTAACGTCGACGAAACTCACGCTGCACTGTGACTACCGATTTACAGCTCGAAAACTGCAACACACAAAACGCCTTCTGCTGTGCGGACGCCATTTTCACACTGACTGTTTGTTGTTAGGCTAGGCCACGGCGTGACTTTGGAGCCCTCTCGCGGTGATCTTGTAAAACTCGGAGATTTCCTATTTCATGTGGTGTATGCCCAGTTGATGCACGGTTGATAGGTACGGAAGTATTCTCAGTTGAAATCGGATGAATCATTTTGAATAGCCCTGTATATGATGGTAGATGAATCCAATTAAATTATGTTTATTAAATAAATAATTTTTACCCACTTAATTTTTATTATAAATATTTAAGTCACGAATAACGAAACGAAAAGAAACTTTACGAATATATGCGATACAGTTCAAAACACACGACCCTCATTCCCCCAAATTCCCCCACCCATCTGTGGATATATATATATATATATATATATATAATAAACTAATGAATCACTCGTGTGCACAAACCATATAAAATACCACAATATATTTATATAGTTAATCAATTGGAAGATTCAACCATATAAAATATCACAATATATTTATATAGTTAATCAATTGGAAGATTCAACCATATAAAATACCACAATATATATTTATATAGTTAATCAATTGGAAGATTCATTTAAAGTTGAAATTAGCCAAAACGCAATCCGCTATAACGAGGTCGGACGACTAATGACATCTTTATATTTTCTCCAATAGATTTAATGCTCGTATTACCCCGCCCCCAATCCCCCATGTGTGTTTATATATATTTATATATATATATATATATATATATATATATATAGAATCATAATAATCGTGTCTATTTGTCAACCCCTTATATATATATATATATATATATATATAAATTGAATTTCGCCGTGGCACACCATGTTTGGCAAGCGCTTTAGTGGAGCAAGCCTTACTTACTGATACAAAATTATATCTATCGGGCAAATAACTTTTAATTCAATCACTGATTGCCTCTCTAAAACCGTAACAATACAATTTATTAAGTAGAATATTATGGTCTATTACATCAAACACCTTACTCAAATCCACCGCCAATACCCTCAATTTAGAAGTGGAAGATGTGCACAAGGCCATTTATTTGGCTCTTTAGTAATTATAACAACTAGCTCTCACACACTATATATATATTTTTAATATAATTAAATAATTTTCTTTTTATCATAACTCAGCCGAGCAACGATGTTAAGCGACGTTGGATCTGGGTAGTAGTTGGATGGGGGACCGTCCACCGCAACAGCTAGTTTACACTCGATGACGGGAATGAAATAAAAGGTAGGATGCGAACCTACATTCGTCAAAATTAGCTCAGACGAAATACACACAAATCTTTCAACTTACCTATATATATATATATATATATATATATATATATATATATATATATATATATATAAATGGACTTTCACCGAATTAAAACAAATCACTAAGCAGTTAAAAGAATTCGCTCTATTATCATATTCACAAATCTACACACACACACACACACATCTGTATATATTATGAAAATCAGGAAAAATGCCAAACGTATATTAATTTAAATGAAACTAAACGTATATTAATTTAAAACAAATGAATTTTCTCCTTTTAAGAGAATCATTTATTATAAGAAATTAATTACTCAATGTAAAAAATTAATCATTAAACGCACGCGAAACACAGTGTTTGTCCGAGGCCTTTTGAAAGGGGCTAGCGGTAGCGAGGGATTTTGGTACGAACTTGCTCTTCTAGCTTTCCGTGCCTTTGACTTGTAATTAAAAATGATTTTATTAAAGGCATTGGTTATTTCTCTTGCAAACTTGTATGGCATCAGTTTCTTAGTTTATTGAAATGAATGAATAAAAATGGAAAGGTATATTATTATTATCATTATTATTGTGCATTTTCAAAATTAACACGCAGATTTTCGTCAGAGAAGATATGGGAAACAATTCAAAACACACGTTCGTCCTCCCTCATTCCCCCACCACTCATCTGTGATTGTATATATAATAAACGAATAAACAACTCGTGCGCACACACACACACACACACACACACACGAGGAAAGGCAGAAACTAGGTCAATTCGAATCGTGTCCCAAGAGGATTTTCTGCCCATAATTTTACCTTTCTTGAAGTCACATCAACCAAAAACTCTCCTGACTCCCTTTCTTAGCGAATTGTGAAAAATTACTAATAAATTGTAAGTAAAAATAAAAAACCGATTTTGGAAATCATACAATGTTTTGCATTGTATAAAAAAACATTGCAACTGCTTGGGAGGATGTTACTGCGAAGTGTATGAAAGGCATTTGGAAGAAGTGCCTAAAACGATATGTGGGTAATTTCGAAGACTTCGATAAGTTTGAAAATATCGATGAAATTAATAGAAAAATAGTGCTACTCACCAGTACCCTCAATTTAGAAGTAGAAGATGTAATTGTGAAAGTAATTGTAGAAGTAATTGTGAAAAATTACTAATAAATTGTAAGTAAAAATAAAAAACCGATTTTGGAAATCATACAATGTTTTGCATTGTATAAAAAAACATTGCAACTGCTTGGGAGGATGTTACTGCGAAGTGTATGAAAGGCATTTGGAAGAAGTGCCTAAAACGATCTGTGGGTAATTTCGAAGACTTCGATAAGTTTGAAAATGTCGATGAAATTAATAGAAAAATAGTGCTACTCACCAATACCCTCAATTTAGAAGTAGAAGATGTGCACAAGGCTATTTATTTTTCTCTTTAGTAATAATAACAACTAGCTCGAATTGTAACAACGGATAAAGTTTTCACTCCACCTTAGGCCCACAGTTTAATGTGGAAACCGAATGCTCTTTTAAAAATATAATTAGAGGAACTTTCACGAGTGAGTGGTTAATTATTCAATATAAGAAGTTAAGCATTGTTTCACGAGGAAAGGATTTCTGTAAGTGTCCATAATCCGATTTTATATATATATATATATATATATATATGGAGGTTGTAGTATCTCGTTTCGCCGAACTAAAACCAAAACACTCGATCGTATTCGCAAATCTACACACACACACACACACACACACACACACACATCCCGGAAACCAATGCATTTTTTCATCTCTCCGTGGAGCAGAACGAATCACACGTGCTCGCCTTGAGACCTTTTGAAAGGATTCTAGGTCAAATTATCTTCTCTGCCTCGGCATTTCCTTCACTCGAATCTGTAATAATAGAACAACGGAAATGGCTATTTTTAATCTTATGGAAAATGTAAATACAGCTAAGGCGAACAAAGAAATAATCATATCAATAAACTCTGCCTAAATACCAGTAAAACAAATGTTGTGCAAATTTGATGAATTGTACTTTTTTTTAATAAAATGTATTTCCTGTTTTGGCTATAATGTACTTTTTTCATAAAATATTTTTCCTGGTTGGGGACAAAGAAAATCATCAAACCTGTGTAAGATAGCCATCCTATTTTTAATATAATTAAATAATTTTCTTTTTATCATAACTCAGCCGAGCAACGATGTTAAGCGACGTTGGATCTGGTAGTAGTTGGATGGGGGACCGTCCACCGCAACAGCTAATTTACACTCGATGACGGGAATGAAATAAATAAATATGCACTTATTTTTATTGAATGCACATGTAGAAATAATTAAATAATATCATCAAAACCTTCCTCATCACTAAAACCTGTGTGGTATATTTTTCTGCGCTTTCTTAGTCGGCTTATCCGCCTTTTCGATACAAGTTGAAAATCATCCGAGCTATCATAGTCAGTAGCGTACAACTTGCGCTTCCTGTGGAAACGTCAAGAAAAAGAAAAATATTCTTAGCTCCATTCATTTGAGAATAATGTATAAATACGCTGCATGTAACGAGATAATTAAGTAATAAATAAATTATGATGTAGTAGTATTATTTTTCACTATCTGTTAAATGAAATAATCTTGAACTTATCCTTTAAAAGATCTTTATTGTACAAATACAAGAACAAGCCAATGACAACCTATATTTTTAATATAAATAATTTCTTTTTATCATAACTCATCCGAGCAGCGATGCTAAGCAACGTTGGACCTGGGTGGTAGTTGGATGGGGGACCGCCCTCCGCAACAGCCAACTCGTCGAAGGGTGTGAAGCATGTGCGTCTACACACATCACAGTCTCTCTTCTCAGATTCAACTACACGGCTTTCACATTTGGTGCTTTTACACTGTTCACATATCATGTGACATTCTTTACAATGTCTCACTACATCATCCGCAAACTCGAGGCACCCCTTACACAAATCATGATGTCTCCCGTATTTTCGACTTTTGTCATAACTCGCATAAAGCCACCTTATATTACGGATGGGGAGATACGCTGCCTATATTTTTAATATAAATAATTTCTTTTTATCATAACTCATCCGAGCATATTTTTATTTAACACGCATGTAGATTTAATTAATATCGTCAGCACCTTAAAAAACATCTCTGAAAATTCTGAGCAATTATGTCTTACACTAACCGACGCATCTAATATGAATTAAATAAAAAACATTACTTCATGCGCAATCAATAAACTCTCCCCAAATACCAGCAAAACAAATTTCATGATTTTACTAATAAAAGAAATGTATATCTTGATAAATTTAATGTTAATGAAGTCGCCATAAAGTAAACATTTAATTTGGTTTTGCGCATATAGCTATTTAGTTTATAGATATAGACTAATTTTATTTCGCATTAACTATTTGATAAAACATTTATACATAAATACGAGTTTAGAAGCTTTATCAACTCCTAATCAGTTCCTCGAATAAAAAAAAATCTAACGGTATAAACTCGAAACAGGTGAATTGCCGACCAAAAAGGTTAACCTTTGCGGTTAACCTGACATACATATCGTCTAAAAACTGGTTTCCGTCTCACTTTAGTTCAAATATTATTATTGTCATTGTTATTATTATAATGAAGTTAAAACAACTTAAATATAGGTACATAACCATCACGTGATTGTTTTCCATGAATAAATTATTTTTAGGCTAAATTAGCATTTGATTAAGTAAGGAATTTCCTTATCATATTCTCATATGCAACAATATATATATATATATATATATATATATATATATATATATATATATAGGGTGGTGCAAATTACAATAGTAATAATAAGCTAAATCGGTTTTCCTTCTCCCCGAATTGTTCATTTTGACTAGGATCAAGCTAGTCACCCGTCTTAGACCTACAGTTTAACGTTGAATCCGAACTACGCTCCAGCTCAGCCGGCAGAAATTACAGTGTTATCGTCCGGACTCGATCTTATAACCTCCTATCAGCACCCCAGCGTCTTAACCACTAGGATACCTAGGGTGCCCATTTATCTACCAGCCCAACCAGACACTCATTTTCACGAATTAAACACAATTTAATCACACTCCTACGCGAGAATTGGAAAGTAGAAAGTCAAGCCGAATAGATGAATCAAAGTTGAGGATCGAATAGTATGACCGCAAATAATAATAATGTAAAATATTTCGTGATAGAGATTGCAAGTGGCAAATGTTGATGAATGTTGCAAAGGGGTGATGGATATTGCATGAAGGGGTGGGTTCCAAAATGGGAAAACCGAGAATAGTATGGGCGCAAATAATATTGCAAATATTTGAAACCATCGTGGTAGAGATTGCAAGTGGCAATACACCTTGAAGTGCCAGCATTAAATCTACGGAGAGAAGATAAAGGCACCATTAGTCGACCAAGTAGGACGTCCAAAGCGTGGACCCGTCATATCGGTTACAATTGGTGCACAAAATTTAACATAGCCCAGCCCAGTTACATTGACAACCAATCAGCAAACTTACGAACCGCCTATTAGTCTTTTCGGGTGGTGCTTGGGGATCATGGATATAAAAGGATATATTTTCAGCTGCAACTTACAACAGTCATTTTCACCAGTGAATAAACATTCCCTCCGTCATGAATCAAGAACTTTACAGTTTACCGGATTTATATCAAGATGGAGACATTACAGCGGTGTCTACAGTTAATATTTTTAACGCAGCCGACCGGGATGGATTATTTCCAACGCAAACCGTTGATGATATTTGCAATGACGTTCCTTACGATCCGACGCAAGGGACTGCCGTAGAAATGTAAGTAATTATGTGTCTGTAATTTTATTTTTTGTAGCCATTTATTCGCCAACTTGTTATTTATTTAGTGTGCCTGTCATTAGGAGAAAGAGCACTGTTCTGGATTATTTCATCATATATATGGAGGGCTGTAATAATTCATCTCATCACATTAAAAATGCTTCATTTAAATAGTAGGTATCCGCAATTATAGATTAGCTTGCAATTAATATTATGCTAAAGTCCTGTTTTGATTCGTTGAATTTTTTATAGCAATCCTTTGCAAGTTTTAAATAATTTTATAATTTCCATAATAAATGTTATTCGGCATTTTCTGTTAAAGAAACTTCTCTGAACGGTTTGAAGATATCTTCATATTGTATACTCTTACTATATGTATACTCTGCATATGTTTTAGGCAATTGGGTTTTAATTAAAAAAGAATCAGTATGAACTAATTATTTACCCTTTCTCTTTAAATGTCCGATGAGGATTTGACATGTGTTATAAAATCTTTTCGTTTTGAAGAAACGCATGTCATGGACATGAATACGGAGGAAAAAGTTTTATCGAGCAGTCAACCCAGCGATTGTCACATCATTAACGAAATAATGTAAATTTTTTCTTATGTATTTTCATCAATTTATTAAATGAAAGAAATCATATTTTTAGTACACTAACCATCTTAAGCTACAGAATATGCAAACTAACATTACACTGGGGAACAAATTTCAAATTTTTGTCTATTGAATTAGATTTGACAGTTACTTCTAGGTAATTTGGGTGCGCTGAGCACGAATTTTTACTCTGTTTTGCTCTATCAGGTCCTGATTTTGCTCAACACCCCTCCTCTTTCGTCGTATTCATAAAAAGGTTTTTTTCTCAATACTCGCTGTCTTTTTGCAGTTACACATTATACAACTAGGTTTTTATCTAGGTATTTGTACCTATTGTTATGGTATTGTTGTATTATGTATATTTTTATATGTAACACCCTAAAAATATTTTTAATTTTGTCATTTTTAACCCATTTTAATATTAGTAAATTAAGCTAAAAATATCATAGAATTCTAAAATTTTCTCGAGCGTTCCTGTTCTCTGTAGAGTATTCTAGAGGGACAACTAAAATATATAAAAGCGACTCGTTTCCAGAGTTAATCAGTCAATTCAATCAGTCAGTCAGTCAGTCAGTCAGTTGAGTTAGTTAATTAAGTTTGGGCATTAACATAATTTTGAATTGGCATATGATTTAGTGAGTAATTTTGTCATCGTGATTTAATATAGTTGATTTAATTAGACGTAATTTATATTGTACCTACTCATCCGTGTTTCTAGTTTAATTTCATAGATTGTAAGTACCTATTTCATAATAAGTACCTATTTAAACTAATTTTTGTGTTTATAGTTCAGATTTTCTTAAATTTATATGAATTAAGGGCTTTAAATACCTTTACAAATTGGCAGAACAATCAAGCAATATGTCATCAAGCACTAGAAAGTTCAAATGCAAAAACAACCCTGATTCCTTCTGTTATATATGTGGAAATTTTACACTTCCACATCAACGAGCAAATATAACTGACTTCGTAAAAAGAGCTTACTTAGCTTATTTTGGCATAAAACTGGGGACCAAGATAAATCGTTGGCTCCACATAAAGCCTGCACTAATGCATTGAAAGACTGCGACATTGGACGAAGGGTTCGGATTCAAAAATACCTTTTGGAGTTCCGATGGTAAGTTTATGATTTCATAAAACTACGTAATTTAATCACTAGTATACTGTAACTTACCTAAATGTAATTGTAACTTAGGTACATAAACAAAAATTTACAGAAAATGTTTATAAGAATCTCAAATATTGCATAAGGTTGAAACACATAGAAATGTTAAATGTTTGGGTGATAACTTTTGATAAAATTCATAAAAACAAGTCTCTCGTCGCTTTTGTTAACGCTTTACAATTTTTTTTCCATATCAGGTGTGGCGAGAGCCTACTAACCACGAGACCGATTGCTACCTTTGCTTTGTCAAGACTTCGGGCTTCACTAAGAAAAATAAACATTGTATCGAGTACCCAAATTTCGACACCGCGATACGACCTGTGCTACATTCAAATGAGATCCCCATTCCAAAATTTAAGGGTCTGCCAACTCAAGAATTAGTTGAAGATGTTCCTGAAAATATTGTTATGCACTTTGAGGAGTCAGACACCGATTTTGACCCCAGCGTTGAATGATCTTGTAAGGGATCTAAATTTGCCAAAAAAGGCTGCGGAAATTTTAGCTTCAAGACTTAAAGAGAAAAACTTGCTTACTTCAAACACATACATTTCATTTTACAGAAAAAGAGAAGAACTTGTTAAATATTTTAGAACAGAGGATAGTTTAGTATATTGCTGCGACATAGTTGGTTTGTTAAAGAAGATGGGGGTTGAGTCTTACGATGCAAATGATTGGCGCTTGTTTTTAGACAGTTCGAAAAGAAGTCTTAAGTGTGTGTTGTTGCATAATGGCAATCTATACGGCTCGATACCGATTGGGCACTCAACAAAATTAAAAGAAAAGTATGAACATATAGAAAAGGTTTTAAATCTTATCAAATATAGGGAGCACGAGTGGATCATATGTGTTGACTTAAAAATGGTTAATTTTCTGCTAGGACAACAAGGAGGGTATACTAAATATCCCTGCTTCCTTTGCTTATGGGACAGCAGAGCCAAGGAAGAACATTATTTCAAACAAATCTGGCCAGCACGAACATCACTTACTGTCGGAGAAAAAAACGTAATTAATCCACCTTTAGTGAGCAGAGATAAAATCATATTTCCTCCTCTGCATATAAACTAGGCCTCATTAAACAATATGTAAAAGCTTTAGATACGAACGGCGAGTGTTTCAAATACATAACTTCAAAATTTCCAAGTTTAAGTTATGAAAAAATCAAGGCGGGAATTTTCGACGGTCCACAAATAAGAACAATGATTAAAGACAGCAATTTTCCTAATGTCATGAATGAACGCGAAAAAAATGGCTGGTTCTCATTCGTGGACTTGATAGAAAACTTTTTAGGCAATTATAGGGCAGATAACTACGAAGAAATCGTAAAAAAACTTTTAAGGGACTACAAAGAGTTAGGTTGCAATATGAGCATAAAAATGCATTTTTTGAATAGCCATCTTGACCAATTTCCAAGTAATTTAGGTGATGTAAGTGACGAACAAGGGGAGAGATTCCACCAAGATATCAAAATTATGGAGGAACGGTACCAAGGCCGCTGGGATTCCCACATGATGGCTGATTACTGCTGGTGCTTGAAAAGAGACCTGCCATCAACAAGCAAATACGCTAGAAAGTCTTACAAAAGAAAATTTTTGCCACAGTGAAAGCTTCATATCTGTTTGTTTTTTTATTTTAAGTCATTTCTATCGTTATAATGTAATTTTACTGTAGTTTGAACTGCTTGTATTCATGAAACTTGAAAAAAAAAATTAACACATGACTTAATTTTTTAGTCCTAATTTGAAAAATCTGGAAAATGGCACATAAGCTGTCGACAAGAATCAGGACCTGATAGAGCCAAACCGAGTTGAAATTCGTATTCAGCGCACCAAAATTACCTAGAATCAAGTGTCAGATATCATTCAGTAAAATACGTGTTGCCCAGTGTTATTGGTTACAAATATATATATATACACGAACAAACCATCATACTATACAACGAGTACGCACAATCGGAAAACGGCTTTTTATCTGTCTGCATACCATTTCGTCGTTTCGTTGAGTGTGACACGGGTCGAATAATTTTTTAAAATTTATAAATTCTTTACCACGTGACATAGGCATGAGAAATGAAAGGCAGTACATCCCACAAGTATTACTAAAATATCCTTGTAGACGGAAGGGATTCCATACAATTTCGGGGATATGCATCTGTTCGAGAAATTTTACAATAACAGGGTCACTCCAGGGTTGAGTACCGAGTGAATCAAAATAGTACATACGGTCCCTATTTTCAAAATAGATTTCAAACTAATGAATCTCTTCACTACCAACAACATCTGTGTTCACAATAAGACTACCGCAATCTCTCGTAGCTGGCAATTTCAATGTTTCATTCTTCGCAAACACTGATAAATTTCGAACGTGTGATTCATTCACTATTCATTACTCTCTAAAGTGTATTCGCGTCCATTTTAAAAGTCAGTGACAACGCCCCTAAATCTGTCTACTTCTATTAGGGCTTGTGACTCGAAGTATACTAGTACACTAATAGGCGCGTCTATCGGCCTGGCGAATTCCAATCTGACTGAGATGTTTCCACTTGTTGTGGACTTAAGTGTGTATTTACACTAGCAGATAAGTCAGGTGTGATGTCAAACGGATAAATGTTAAAATGATCGATGACTTCTTTCTGCGTTGCCCAAATCCTGAGCTCATCACAATCACCTGCAATATGGGCCAGATTACTATATGCTCTCCCGCAAAGCGGGAACACAGCGTCTAATGAGTAGGCCGTATCCAATGTTCCTCCCAACGCAAAGTCATTAACGTATACAGTTATATTTTAAGGCCGAAATTCTCGAATTTAAAGGCATTCTTTTTATATTTTCCATCCACCGAATTGTGTTCCTGCATTCCAATTAATATCTTTTTAGGTATATTTCCCAGGGCGATGTTTTCTATCTGTTTCAATGCCAACCCTGCTGGCACCGTGTATAGTTTGATCTGTACTCTGTTAATTGGGTAGTTTACTGTCGCGTGTAGTAAATTTTTCTCAATTTCTATTTGTTTTGGTGAACTTAATTTCACTCGCCGTATGCGGAAGTATGTCTCCATAATGTGAATCACAACGGGTTTTGCTCCATCTTCTTGATCAGCATCAGGATTTAAACAGATCTCAGGATTCGTGCGGGTGAGCTTTATTTTCATATCCACCCCATTCACAAGCAACTTCTGGAATGTGAAGTCTGTATGCAGGCGTCCAAAACACTCATATCTTCTTTTGTTTTTTTTTTTTTTTAGAATTTTTAAATTTGTCCTTTATACTACTTTTGTCTTTAGCTTGATAATAGCCCTTGGCACTTAAAAAGGTATCCTTCGCTTCTTTGGAAAGGTTCAGCACATTTTCCAGATAGGCTCGTAGGTGATAGTACCCAGTTCCTGCCGATATGTTGACCTGATTTAAATATACGTCACACTGGTTGAATATGGAATGCAGAAAGTTTGTTTCAGGGTATACAGCATATTTGTCATCGCAGTCCGTTCCATCAGAATGTGCTATACGTAGTTTACCGTACATGTGCACACATCTTGGGTCAAAAAAGTAAGGGCCTGAGCTGGGTATCACGAATTCTATAGGGCACTCGGGGAACTAATTGTGTTTAAAGGGTTAATTGTAATAAAGTCACTGTGTTCAATAGAAACTTGAGTTGGGGGCATGTCAAAGAGGGACAGCTCCGATTTACAACATTGTGAACTACACGGATGGATGAAGCGTGCCATGACGAGTTAGAAATAGTGCCTCCTCTCTCGACAAGTAGTAAACAAACTATGATTCATGAGATCAATGTCCTTAGCTTATATCAGTCAAAAAATGGTCAACCATAGGTTTCATTCGCTTAGAACACTTCTTTTTTGATATCCTTTTACGTTTAATGCCACGTGGTGGTAATCCCTTCTTCCGGACAGCCCTCTTCTTCTTCCCCACCACGCATTTTTCTCTTTGCATCTTTGACGATTTCGTCCCGTGTACGCTTTAAGTGTTTTTTAGAGCTTCTTTAGGTTTAGCCCCAGCCAATATATCTTCTGCCGTGTTAAGACCTGATTGTAACGCTTTCCTCCCCAGGTATCTGGCACCCCTCTTCAGCAAAGGGACAGCCGTAAGTAGTATGGTTGAAAAAATGGATCCAAGTCCGCTACCACGCTAGTATCTCACCCCTCGATAGACTGTGAAAGGCTTTCTGTCCATTATAACTCACTGCATTGAAAATGCAGCTTCTCCCATCATCGAATGGGAAATTTTTTCCCTCAATCGTTCTTATATATATTGAGATATTGGTTATTAGATTAGTTGCGACATTCATATAATGGGGTCTGTCATATGTAATACTCAAACTCTTCCCTCTATGGGTGGGAATGTGAGCAATGCGTAGCATGCGTGCCTGGGTATCCCCAACAAACTGGTGCTCCACTATATTGCTGTAAATATAGCACATGTCTGGAGGTGTATAGCCAGCAACCAATTTCTCCAATTTCATCTGATACATTAGGCTGGACAAGTCATGTTGTACCTCGTGAAAGGTATCTCTTTGGAAGGCTGATCGATATCCCCCCTCGGTTATAATTTTGAACAGCCCTTTGTCTTTAATATTTCTGTTAGCCTTTGATTTTAAGATTAGAGTATGTGCAGGGTTTTCTTTGTTTACGATTTTGTATATTAAATCAGCCGTAAGATTTGAGTTTTTTAAATTTACGTTTAAGTCTCTCACAACATCCTCAGCCGCATCATAACGGCCCGGATCTAGTGTTACTACTGTACTGTAATACCGTGCATCCTCAGTCCGGGCGATACGTATAGTTTCATCCCAAGTTACCCCGGCTTTTTCACACTCATCAAGGTCCATAAGAATCGTAAAACCGGGATCTTTATAATCAATATTTAAAAAGAGAGTGTCCAGCTGAATTTCGCATATCCCACCTCATACGTATCACGACCCAATTCAATGGGTCCATGGAGTTCTGTTACAAAGTTAGCCAGGGTGTTAGGATGTACAGACAGGGACGAGGACGGTAGTGTGACGTAGAAGTGGTTAGGCGCCATGTTGCATACTATTTAAGCTTCATTATTGCATCAGCTTTTATATAGGTGTTGAAGCTTTCTGGGTCCTCTGCCATTTCACTAGGTACATTTTTCTCTTTCCTGAACCTTTGCTTCCTAAAATTTTCTCAATTTTAAACACATTTTTTCCTAAATTAAATGTCACTTTCTGCAACTCCTCGCGGTAAAAGCCTCTTGAGATTTCTTCCCCATTCAAATCTTCAACGTAATACATTATCTCGCCTTTAGGTCTCATAGCCCTAACTTTAAAAATCTCACGTGTCCATCCTTGCTCAAATCCCTTCGCGAATTTATTTCCCGAACGCGACAGCCTTACATAATCATTGATTTTGAAACGCGAGTGTGGTGGTGTTCCATCTCTTCTCACATCAGGCTCTGGGTGCGTACCTCTTTCTAAAATTTTTAGGTGTTGTCCCAATCGTGCGATGGTGTGAGCGGTTGTAGGATGAGGCCAATGATTCCAGAATGTCTAGAATCTGTATGTGTTTTTATGTGTAAAATAGCGGTGCATGCGTTCCTTTATGGTACGTTGAACTCTTTCAGCTAAAGAGCCTTATGTATAGAATTGGTAGTGTAGTAGCTGATATTAAACTCTGTCAACATGTTCTGAAAAGCTCGGCCTATAAATTCTTTCCCCATATCCGTACAAAAATAGCCAGGAACCCTGTTTTCTTTCAACATCAGTTTTGGTGGCTTTAGCAACTGTTTCAGGCGATTTATTTTTCAGAGGAATTAGCCACAGATATCTAGAGAATACATCTATTATGAATAGGATGTAGCGGTAACCATCGTTATACACTGAATATCTTTGCATGTCTGTTAAATCTGCTTGCCAAATAGAGTCAATCGAAGCAGCTGTTGTCTTGGCTGTTTTAAACCTTTTTCTCACAGGCTTATGAAGTGTATAAGCGTCCTGCTCCCGCAAAAACCCCTCAACATCTTTTTTCCCTACTCCATCATTGTAAACACTTCTGTACAGTCTATCTACGCCTCCGTAGGAGGCTGGGCTAGAAATGTCATAATAACGTCTTCTTAATATGTTAGCCATTTGCGTATTTTAGAGGCACGTGGGTAGGGTTGACCGTTGTTTAACCTCTTCTTTCTCCTCTTCAGAGGTGTTACCGCCGGGGTGATGGCGTTTTCAATTGTGGCACGTGCGATGCATGTTCCAAGTCTTTTAACCTGTTCAGATTTCCTATTATTGCTTTGGGGATATTTATCTGTTGTAGTCTTGCTTTAATATGCTTCAATCCTGATGGTGACGGCATATCCCACTTTCTCACCAGATCATGGACGATGTCTACGATATTCGATCCCTGTACCTTTGCTCCTTCCACAATGATCTCACCTGTATCGGTCCATGTATGTTGGGATCCTCATTCAATAGATTATAAAGACTTAAACCTTTATTCCTCAATGTATGTGGGAGGGTGCTTTTTAATACATGCTCGATATGTGTGTGGCCGACCCGTTAATCTTTGGTTGGTCAGCTCTATCGTCGGACACAGGCCCTATGTCACCATGCCATCGTTGTCCGTGCTGTGCCTAATAACCACGGGAATCTCTGTCGGATTCTTATAATTTTCGTACTCGTGAAGAAATTTCTGCAGAGCTTCTTGGTATAAGATTCTTTTCTCATCAGGTGTTTTTTCACTGTTTAATAGGGCTAACAATTCGCTTTCCATTCTTTTAAGCCTGCTTTTACGGGTTCTAGAACCGTGTCTGGATTCTTTGAACTTTGCAGTGAAGCATACACCTCGTGTGGAATCACTACCACTTTCTTCATTATATTAATCTAGTCAGTAAAGGACCCAAAACTGAAAATAAGATGGGGAGGAATGACCCTCCTCTTTGTACAATAATTCGTTTTTTCTTCCCCACAGTTTGACTTTTACGAGCGAGTGCACGTATTATGTTCTTGTAACGGCGTAGGCGAGCCTTCTGAGGGGTTTCATTGATACATTGCAATTTATAACGTTAAGACAGATTTCACAGATGCATTTTAAAAAGTCGGAGTCGATATTTTTAGCAAACATCTGTTGCATTGCCCGGGGCAGTCGATGATAGATTTTTATTAATTCATGGTATTTCTTTAGCCTCTTTGTCATTCTGGAATATACACCGTTTCAGGCTCGTTTGGAAATATATTCGTTCTTAGAAGCACCCTAAACTGTTTCGCGGATGAAGGTCGCAAGCAAATATCCGTAACGCGGCTTGTAGCTTATAAAACTTCCAAAACTCCTTACGCTGATTCGGGAACATTTGATTGGCTAATACCCCAATTTGTGATACATCTCTACGTTGCGCGAATAAGACTAGATATTGTGTATTTAACGACACATCGCGCATGTATCTATTTTTGAAAAATAGATTCTGATTGATGAAGAACACGCTTATGTTAAGATGGTGGGAGAATACTGTAAATGTCTCGGCAAACGTTTTATCCATCTCCAACATGAGATCGTCAATTACAATGACTGTATGTTCATTTCCCTTTAACGAATTAACGTCATATACACCTTTGTGGAACAAAATATCATCTTGGTACTCGTTGAACACTGATTGATACGTCGAATAGCACCATATAACTTTATGCACAAATTTTGAGAACATCTCTCCCTTTTCTTTAATGATTTTAAGCATAAACACAGTTTTACCACATCCTGTAGGGCCAGATATAATACATGTGGATGGGCTCGTGAACCTGAATTTTTCTACAGAATCCATTTCTAACACGTCACACCTCAAGTTCATTTACAAAATATAATAAATATTTAAGTGATGACCTTATATTCTAGTCTTGTTTTTCTCTTCTCCCACAGAACCGTGAATGACGATGAGGTACAGCACCCCATCATCGATATTACAGATGACCCCGACGACAGTGTAGTTGTGTCACAGACTCCATCCCACTGCCGAATCCCACCAACGATACCTGTAGCACGCGACAATTCAAAGCGGAGGCATGATGAAGAGCCCTCCACGTCAGGTATAAAGCGCCAGGATTGCGCCGGTTGTTAGACCCCAGTAATAGAGCCCCAACCCTCTACGTCTTACGACACAACCCCCACAATAGTACCTTCCTCAAATATACCCCTTATTCCTGTTCAATTCCGGGTACATCCTCCACAGCAGCAGCAGCTTCTCGTTCTGTAGAGGATGGTAACATTCGAGTTGGTGCGCACCGCTACCCCCACCCCCTTGACTAGAAATCGGTATATAGTCAGGGTTGATCCTAGATCCATGTATAGCAATGGTGTTGAACACGGACTACGGCGCGTTGAACGTATTGTAGAGTTTGCCCTTCAGAACCGCGACGAACGTGAAGTCAGGACGAGGCTGTCCTTCGGGTTCGGGTCAGATGACGGGGATGTAGATGATTTTTGGGTAGTAATACCATTCAGACGCTTGGCAGCTGTAGATATAGAGTATATATTAGGCCGTATAATGCAGGCCTCTCAAAGTAGTATCGCCTTCAATATGGACAATTTCACGGTAAATATTGACCGTGTATTCCGTGTTGCGGGTCACAATGCCACACTTTATACTCTTAACTTCAATTCTCAGGCTATTTATAGATGGCATATAAACGCCGATCGTGGTTGCGGCTTTATAGCAGTAGTCTTGGCCGTATGTTTACTGTACTAAATACACGGGTCAAAAACATTTGGTTGCCTACGGTAGTGGAGCGTGCCCGTAAACTAGCATATAGTTGTATTTGGAATGGATGATCGTCGTAGGACTGTATATGTTTTTAAAAGCAGTGTGAGAGATCGTACAAGACCTCTACTTATTTTAGGGCTGTCAGGAACAACGTATCTCCCCATCCGTAATATAAGGGACCTTTACGCGAGTTATGATAAAAGTCGAAAATATGGACGACATCATGATTTGTGTAAGGGGTGTATCGAGTGTGCGGATGATATAGTGAAACATTGTAAAGATTGCCACATGGTATGTGAGCAGTGTAAAAGCTCCAAATGTGAAAGCCGTGTAGTTGAAGCTGAAAAGAGGGATTCTGATGTGTGTAGACGCACATTTTTCAATAACTGTTTTGAGTGCCATAAATCAATTGGCACGTGCAGGAAAATGAGAATCTGTAAATGTGGTATGTTTCACATGATGGATAATTGGGGAAAATTCAAGAATAAATGTGATGAAATTCACTGTTCTACATGTCATGAGGAATATAGTGCGGTTGGAGTAAAGCATGTATATTATATGAAAGACGCTAAGCCTAAAAATAGCCCTTGTATAACTGTATACTACGATATAGAAACATACACGAACGCTGAAACCAAAGCGGTTATTCCACATTTACTTGTAAGCCAGACTATCTGTGATGAGTGTATGGAGATCGAGTGTGATGAGTGTCACAAATGTGGTAAACGGACAAACGTTTCTAAAACGAATGCCCATGATAGCTCTGTGAAACTCTTTGTATCCTATATTGTCAAATTAGCGGACAAGTTAAAAAAAATGACTATATTCTTGCCCATAACGGGGCAAAATTTGGCACACAATTCCTTTATAAGGAGTTACTTGAGCAGGAGTCATCTGAGATATTTACAGGTGATCCCTTGAAAAGAGGCAACAAACTAATACAGATGTAATTAAGAGGTAATGTACAGTTTAAAGACACTTTATTATTCACACCTTGTAAATTAGCAAAGCTACCCAACGTGATGGGCGTAGCCGCTGAAGTTTCAAAAGGATATTTCCCTTACACATTCCTCACTAGCGAAACTTTAAATTACGTAGGACTACCTCCACCCAAACATTACTTTAACTATGAATGTATGAGTACAGATGAACGTGAAGATTTTGACCGCTACTACAACAGTTTTAATGAATCTAAACTTTATAATATAGCTGATGAATGTGAGCGTTATTGCGTGAATGATGTGCGCGTGCTTAGAGTATGTTTCCAGGCCTTTAGAAGGATGTACATGGGCCGTTTCAAATGCGATCCGTTGCAAGTCGCAACCACGATCGCTTCATTATGTTTTACGGTGTTCAAGAATAACTTCATGCCTAAAGACACCTTAGCCGTTATTCACAGAAACAGTCCCCACAATTATGGGCACAAGGCTATTTACTGGCTCATACACATTCAGCAGCAGACAGGTGTATATATAAAGCATGCCCGCAACACGGGGGAAGTACCCATTAAGGTTAATGGTCGTGATTTTTGGGTTGATGGTCAAGCGAAAACCGTGCCACTGGTGAGAAGACTGTGTACTCCTTTAACGGTTGCTGGTGGCACGGATGCCCCCGTCCTGAATGTGGAATCGTAGGAGATATCCACGGTAGATCTCCTGCCGAAAGTCTTGCGTGGACCGGCACCCGCGATCAACTTATAAGCTCCCAATTCACTCACAAAGTCTTGTGGGAGCATGAGTATGATGCATGGATGGAAACAGATGAACAGTACCGTGAAGAAATAAACACGATCAAACGTTCAATGGTGCTGGATCCTCTCAAATGCGGTGATAGCTTGTTCGAAGGGCGTACAAATCCCTTCGAGCTATACTTTCCCCCTACGGAGGGCAGGAAACTCAATTACTACGACTTCTGTTCTTTATATCCCTACGTGATGAAGAACCATCCGTGCCCCGTGGTGGCACCTGAGAAACTGGTGGACCTGACCTGCCCACCATCGAGGCGTTCTCAACAAATTTGAACGGGTACTATTTCGGCCTTTCTTTCGTAGATGTGCTCCCTCCACGCGATTTATGGATGCCGATCTTACCCGTCGTTATAGACCACAAGCTCATGTTTCCCCTGTGCGTGAAGTGAGCAGAGGAGAACAATGGGGAATGTAATCATACAGCCAACCAGCGTAAGATCAGAGGTGTATATACAACCCCAGAGCTGGATCTAGCTCTTCGTCATGGCTACAGAATATTGAAGATACATGAGGTGTAGAGGTTTCAGAATCGACCCAACCTTTTCACGCCATATATAAACGCTTTTTTGAAGGATAAGGTAGGAGCATCAGGGTATCCGCGGGGAGTTGATACCGAAGATGAAAAATCGGCTTATATTCAACGTTACCGTGACCGTGAAGGTATACAGCTTGACCGTTCCCAAATTGGAAAGAACCCAGGCAAGCGCTTAGTGCAAAGTTGTGTCTAAACAGTCTTTGGGGAAAATTTGCACAGAATAATGGCAAAGGGAACGTTCATTTGGCACAAAGCTATAGTGAAGTCTGGGATTATGCCAACGCTCTCGATAAAGAGGTCATGGAGATCGTGAATGGTGGTAATACTTACATAATAAAGTACAACAATACCGAATTGGCCACAGATACCTCACGGGTTACAAACATACCTGTAGCCAGCTTCACAACGGCCTACGCACGCATCAAACTTTGAGGCCTATTGCATTTTCTTGGGCGGAGGGTTTTGTACGCCGATACAGATAGTGTGATATTCACAGCGAGGGAAGGTGAATACATGCCTCCTATTGGTGAATTCTTCGCAGAGTTGACTGATGAGATCAAGGATACGCCGACTCTTTTGTCTCAACACGACCAAAAACTTATGGGGTACGGGTGAGGGTGGGGGAGGATATGAAATACATCGTGAAGGCCAAGGTTATTACGCTCAACCAGTCGAATCGGCGGGTCGTTAACTTTGATTCGTTGAAGGATCTAGTGTCCTTGGATGATGATGAGGGCAACCAGCCATCCCAGCTAACTGTAGGGACCCACAGTTTTCGGGCGCAGAAGCTAGGGGGCGTGAAGGAACGCAGGGGTACGAAGGTGTGCCGTAACACCTATAGGAAACGTTACCAAATGCCTGGTACCTATGATACCGTACCCTTTGGATACCATAATCTTTGATATGTCTATTGTTAACGTTATGTTTATTTATTACATGTATTTGTGTATATATACACCTTGAATATTTCGTTTATTAAATAAATCGTGTTTCAAATAGCGTTTCACTTTCTTCTTTGTGTGTGTGTGTGTGTGTACAGGCGAAAGTTCTAAGCTCCACCCACCTGTATGATCGGTCACGTGACTCCTGCTCTTACCTGGGCATATCTTTTCCCTGTGCTCAGTTGACCGCTGCAAACCCTGGGTCTCAGACGTGTATTTTCCCACGTAGACGAAAAATAGTAATGGCTACATGTAATATTGCGTGTTCGACGTTTATGAAGTGGTATTCGGCAAAGTGTGAAGATAAGGTTACTGAATGGGTCCCTATTCCACTCTCCTTTGATACTTTTAAGGCTACATTGAATCGTCCGAAAGAACAAGAGGTACAAATACTCTACGGCTATTCTGGCGAGAGCATTGCAGGATTTCGTGGTACAAGTGATGTATTGAACTATGTTGTAGGACTAAACTTTATAAAAGCTTACATATACAGTGAAGTAGAAGAAACAACACGTGCAGAAGAGAAGCAACGGTTATGGTTAGTGAGTCTTGTTGATGAGTGGTGTGACAAGCGATATTATGTCATGTTGCATCATACCGAGTACTCGTACCCTGCGAATGAGAATGCAAATCTTGTCATCATGGAGAATCTTAAGTATTTTTACCACTACATTAATATATACAGTATCATGACGAGGTTTGTAGTGAGGTTGTGGCTAAAGATCTGCGTGAGTATTTAACAGAATTTAGATATTAGTATCGCATGCTAAGCAAAAAGGAAAAATATGGTGATATGTTTCTCTCAAATAGTGCGCCGGAGTGTGAATAAAATGTGTTTAGTTCGTGAAAATCCCCCTAAGCAAAACTGTCTGGTGTGTATTCTGGGGAGTGGGAGTGATAAAACATTAAAACCGATATTGCTTCATGTATCGGAAAATTTCTCAAAACACCTACCCAGTATAATGGGATACAAGTATTCACGTTGGAACAACGCCGTACACATTTCATCAGCTTATGGTGTGACTCACTCCCGTCGAGCCGATCCGCTCGCCTGTTGCTCAGTCATCTCAGAGCTTGAACCGAGTGGACGTGCGCTCCTCGAATACGATAGAACTTCCTTTGAGAAGCATTCTCAATGCCATGTACGATGTGTCCGTGACGAAGTCGTTGTGCGTATTCAGGCGTGAAACCGGTGCCATTAACTATGTACTGGAAACGACTTGTAGACAAATAAACAAACGGAATGCTGTTTATTTAAGTGATGAGAAGATGAATAGAATCTTCGTGGTAGTTGAGAAGTGGTGGAGTGAGGATTGTTATAAAATTCCTGCAGTTGTAGGTACAAGAAGAGAGCAGATTAGTGATACCCCTTTTATTTTTATTTTTTTATTGGGTTCAAAATCCTAGCTGAGCCGTGAACGGCCAAGCTCTGAAGGGCCAGTTCAACCTACAGCCCTAGTTAAGCTAGAATTAAAAACTTACGGACTTGGAGGTCCTATTAGGTCCTACCTCAGGGTTGCTGCCTCAATGTGGGCCTACCTTAGGCCTCAGTTGCATGAATTTAAGATAAAAAACAAAAGGGGCACTATTTATGGTCTTCTTTCTAAACCTTGCAACAACAACAACACACCTACCTACACTATGCACGATGCAATCTTGTATCTAAACAACCAAACTGAATTGCAAGAGAGCTCTCTATAAGACCACACCCTGTAAGTACGGCATTCCACAAACGAGTAGAAAAGACGCCCAGCGCCCCAAAAAATGATGCCACAAGAGCCCAAAAATGCTAGCTCTAAATTAAGTGAATTTTTCATTAACCTTACAATTATGAGATGGATATATATACACTTTAATTTAATATATACAGGGTGGGCCGTAAGTTTCCATACATAGGAAAAATAAACATTTTTTTATGGACAACCATTTTTATTTATATAATATGCTCTACATGGTTGCCATTGTTTTGAAAACACATTTCAATACGTGTTCCCCACTGTTGATGAACACGCATTAGCACAGTTGACGTTATGCTTGTAATGGCGTTGGTGATACGTTCCTTTAGATGATTTATGTCTCGTATCTTTTCCTGATACACCATGGCCTTCAAGTGCCCCCAAAGATAGAAATCAAGGGGGGTGAGATCTGGGGATTTGGGAGGCCACTCCACAGGACCACGCCGACCAATCCAAGCATCCGGAAACTGCTGATCCAAATACCGACGCACGTGAAGACCATAATGAGGTGGAGCTCCATCTTGCTGGAAGTAAACTGGGAAGTTACCTTCCTCGTTTAGCAGGGTTGGGAAAATCTCTTCTTGCAACATGTTAAGATACCTTTCGGCATTAAGATTTCCACTGACAAAAATTGGTCCAATAATTCTGTCACCCCATATCCCGGCCCACACCATCACTTTACCGGCACCTTGCATCTTCGTCGGACTCAGCCAGTTAGGGTTAGCATTACTCCAATAACGTATGTTTTGCCGATTAACCTCTCCATTGACGTAAAAATTTGCTTCATCAGTAAACAAGATCTTGCAAACGCATATTCTTAGGGTATCTGAAACATAAAAACAAACGTTTAAATTTTCCTATGTATGGAAATTACGGCCCACCCTGTACAAGCAATGCTGCATCAATCAGCTTAGTCATCATATCGCCTTGGGACAACAATGGTTCTTCCTCTTCTAGATTTTCTAACAACCCCCTCATACGCCATTGTTTGTACGTTGTGTATAAATAACGATCAGCCATGCATTGATATACGACTGATGTGGAAGAATGCTTCTGATAATAACGTTCTTGTCCCTACGCGAAACCGTTTCATCCTCGACAGAATGTTTGAAATCGTCGGTTTCCGCAAGCTGAAGCCTATATTTTACGCGCGTATTACGGATATGCTTTATTTTGATACGATTCTTGAATACCCATACACCGCTCTGCTCAATTGTTTTACCGAGTGTAGGACTGAACAAGGCGAGAATGGTCTAGAGCTAGATGCTTATTTAAAAGGTTTAGACTCTTTGAAATATCATGAACTTTGGTACAAAGCACTTGAGCGGTACAGGGCTGAGCTCACCTACACCGTTCACCCTGAAGAATTATTTCTTTATATAATGAGCAGCTGTCGTAACGACTTAGAAGATTATTTCAACTGCCGCTATGCAGTGTGAAGAGTTCACGATTGAAAAGCTCGGGTCGGTAAGAATAAACCATCGATTGGAAAGGAGTGTTTATAAACTTGTATTTAATAATGATGTTGTGGCTAACGATGACCTCTTTGTACGTGCTTTTGAATGTATTCTGGCCGTGTTTAAAGATAACTTGCCAATCGAATGTAAAGTGGGCACAAAAATAGTATTGAACGATATGAAGGCCATTTACATAGAGTATAGGTATCCCTATAGCTTGAGCGGTGAAATAATGTTAAATCGTATTTACTGCGTAGTGCAAAGCAATAATGATGTGACTGTAGACTCGATTGCGTGCGAGTGTAGTGTTTTAGTTAAGCGCAGTAGAAGATAAAGTATTGTGATGTATATTTATTTTCAATATATTTAATTATTTAATATAATTGTATATATATATATGTATATATATATATATATATATATATTTATTTATTTATTTATCCTGTACTATTATTTTGATGGTTATACTCCATCGTTTTTTATTTCTTATATTATTTTTTTTATTTTTTTATTATATATATTCCTCGTTCGTATTTCTTATACTATTATTATTTTTATTTTTTTTATCATATATATTCCATCGTTTGTATAGGATTGTATATTTATTTTCTATATATTTCATGAAATTGATTCCAATAATTCGTCTAAACAAACAGAATGATGTAATGGTGTTTCATTTAATTCGTTTGGTTATATACATAAACGATATTATTATTTAATTATATATATACCAAATGGCTGGTTACGCCTTCTAAACCGACTGACGGATTTCTAAGCCAACTGTCAAGAATATATGCATTAATTAATAAATAGCGCTATCTGGCAACTCAACCCTAATAATGTACACCTGAACAAACCATTTACGCTTTCTAAGCCAGATTAAACCTTCTAAACCGACTGACGGATTTCTAAACCAACTGTCAAGAATATATGCTATAATTAAATAAATAGCGCAGTCTGGCAACTCAGCCCTAATAATGTACACCTGAACAAGCCATTTACGCCTTCTAAGAAGCCTTCTAATCCAACTGGCGGATTAAGCCAACTGGCTGATTTACACCTTATAAGACAGCGGGCACTCAGATGAACTCTCATTATGCATCTGGCTGGAACCAGGCGAACACCCCTCTCTCCTTCTTAGGTTAAAGCTTAGGTTAGGTTTCCATTTGGGGGGTGAGGACATCCCATCTTCTCCCCAAAGACCCTCCTCCTTCTCCTTTCTCTCTCTTAGGTTAAGGTTACCCCTTTGGGGGAGGTCATCCTCCCTTCTCCCCCCCAAAGCTCCCTCACCCTCCCCTCTTTGCAGTATTGATTTGTTGTATAACCCCCCCCCTTTGTTGCATAACCTCTTGCAACATTCTTGCACTCGTCCACTTTGCGCCCATACTACTCTCCTCCTTTAAGGAACAATTTTCCTCAATCCATCTTTTTTCCTGTCTATGACTTCACATCTTTCAAACGCAGAGTCTAGGCATCTCGAAAATCTAGGACCTTGATTTTGGCTCTCTCCTTCTTCTATAGGGAGGGGGGGGCGCTTTTGTGGGCATTTGCCCTTGGCCTCTCCTTCCTGCATAAAAAAAAAATGTTCTATTGGGCCAATCCTATCATGCTTTTTATTGTTATATTTATGTAAACTAAAAAATTTATTTAGATCTTTATTGCTATTTCTAGCTAGATTTACTTCACTATGCCTTTTGCTTGGCCTAATCTGGAGTTTAACGCTGATTGGTGGTTGATTCATTGCCAAATGTCTTTAGGACATAATTATTTCTAGTCATCACTCTGGTTTACATATTACTAAGGAAACATAAATGAATAATTAAATATAAATTCAAGAAAGTTATATATCTCAACAAGGGGGATGTCAATGAAGTGAATAAAAAATAGTCTTGTAAAAACTTTAAAAAAAAAACCTTCGGACGCGAGGACACTGTTCATGGAATTGGCAAGCCTGTCATCCTGAACGAACCGAAGTTTTAATGTATAAAAACAGAGCCGTTGGTAGGCATTATTGCGCCCTGAGCAAATTCCACGACTTGCACCACCCATCCCCCCTGTATTTATTTATTGATTTATTGATTTATTGACATTAGATATTGAACATAGATTTAGATATTATGTTGTGTTATATCAAAGACAGATCAAAGACCTGATATATATATATATATATATATATATATATATATAAGTAACTACATATAGGCGGTTTATGAATGAGAAAACAATGTTTTGATGCATATTAAATTTTAATAACATTAGAACATTACGAGATTGATAGGTATCTGTAGGTTTCATACGTCACTTCTTAGAATATCTTCCAACTGGTAAATGGACGACAGCTGAATAGATACTTCTGGTATGGCATTGTTATATCTGGAGCAAATATTATTTCTGATCAGCAACACTAATATAGTAATAAAGAGTCACTGAGGGAAATTTATTTAGAAACGACGAATGTTTTGTATTGAGGCAGCATCATAAATGCATATAATTGTTTTGTATTAATAAGTTCCATGTTACAAGTGTTGAACCACTGTAGCTGTGACTCTTGGCGGTCTCTCACCTCAAAGGAGAGAATTACAGAAAATAAAACTATTACAATGATCCATACCAATACATAGAGAATTTTAAACGATGATATTTGACAATTTTGCAAAGGTGTTACACATTCATAATTACCATTGTATTTGAGAGATATTTTATACATGAGCACAACAAATTTCATATCTTGTCCAGCCACCGTTGTTGTCTATGACTTCCTGCAGTCGATATGATACAGAAGCACATGCTATCTAAAACAAGAGCCCATTCACTTATTACGCCCTGAAAAGCAGTGATTCACCTGAATTGAAAGCAGAATTCCTGAAAACGCAGCAAGATTTTGGGTAAAAGGCGATTTACGCTACGCCTTGAACGAAACTGAACCTAGAATTCAGGTGTTAGTTCAGCAGAAACAGTTGCATCCCTCGGACTAGACTAGTAGTTGGTGGTAACGCGTTTTGCTTTCTTCCTATGTAATGTTGTACATAATGTATACATTGTTATACATAAGGCACTATATATGTAGAAATATACGAGTATTATGTTTATAAAATTTGAATAAATAATTTCCATTTGGCGATTAACCAAAAGGGGTAATCACTAAAAAAGCTTGGGAACCGCTGATGTAGCAGCTTAATGACCATTTTCCAAACTGTTTCCGCATTCCAACAATTCCACCTGACTTCTAACATATCACGTGACACAACATGACGTCATGACAGAGGTGTTAACAGGTATGGTGACTGAGAGTAAGCTCACACTATCCCTGAATCTCATCGAAGCAACTACTCTGCAGAATGGATTATCATCACCAGAAAATTGCTGAAACGGGAAGAATCATCGACATGAAGGAGAACGGGCTATCTTCAACTCAAATTGGAAGAGAACTTGGAATTTCTAGGAACACTGTTTATATATAGTTGAAGGGGTGGCAATAGGAAGGGAATCTACAAGATCACCACAGTACTGGGGAAACCTCGACTGACAACTGCTGCTGCGGCGGTGGTGGCGGCGGCGGCGGCTACGTGAAGTTGGATTACACCATCGGATCTCAGCTATCAAGGAGAAGTTAAATCAGCAACATCGAGAAAATAGACTTTGATTTGCTCAGCAACATGTTGACAAAAGACGACTTTTGGAGCCGAATGATATTTACCGACGAAAAGACCTTTTCCTCCACATCCATCCCATAGCCGTCTTCATTGTTGGAGGAGGAATAATACTCGATATACTCATGAGCACATCTATGAGGAAGCATGTAGCGCCTTGTAGCGGTCATGTCACCTGTAACATGTAAGGATGGATTCATCTGGATTCTACCAAAATAGAAGGGAGGTTTACTGCAAACCTTTATACAGAAATTTCCGAATAGGTTATGCTTCCTTCTGTGCGTGCATATGCGCTGCCATTTCCTGAGCGAATCATTTTTATGCAAGACAGATTCTCCATTCACACAGCACGGATCGTCATACGCTGGTTCTCTGAGCAAAGAAATATCGACCTTCTGGATTGGCCAAGTAAGGGTTGTGATATGAATCCCATCGAGAATATATGGGCCAATATTGTAAATGTGTGGGAACCAGCAAATTAACGAACAACGGACGAGCTTTTATGACACACATTTAGTGAGTGGGAGGTGCTGAGGAAGAATCAACAGCTGGTATATAATCATGTTGCTTCTGTACCACATCGACTACAGGAAGTCATAGACAACAACGGTGGCTGGACAAGATATTAAATTTGTTGTGTTCATGTATAAAATATCTCTCAAATACAATGTAATTATGAATTTGTAACACCTTTGCAAATTTGTCAAATATCATCGTTTAAATGGCTCTGTGTTTATTGATATGAATCATTGTAATAGTTTTATTTTCTATAATTCCTTTGAGGTGGGAGACCGCCAAGAGTCATAGTGGCAGTGGTTCAACACTTAATTTGTAACATGGAACTTATTGATACAAAACAATTATATGCATTTATGATGCTGCCTCAATACAAAACATTCTTCGTTTCTAAATATTTTTCTCAGTGACTCTTTATTACTATATCAGTGTTGCTGATCTAGAAATAGCATTTGCTCTGGATATAACAATGCCATACCAGTAGTATTCATTCAGCTGTCGTCCATTTGCCAATTGGAAGATACAGTATTCTAAAAAGTGACTTATAAAACCTACAGATACCCATCAATCTCGTAATGTTATAATGTTATTAAAATTTAATATGCATCAAAACATTGTTTTTCATTCATAAACCGCTTATATATGTATGTACTTGTATATATATCAGGTCTTTGCTCTGTCTTTCTTATAACACAAAATAATATCTAAATCTATGTTCAATATTAAATGTAAATAAATAAATAAATAAATCAATAAATAAATAAATACAGGGGGGATGGGTGGTGCAAGTCGTGGAATTTACTCAGGGCGCAATAATGCCTACCAACGGCTCTGTTTTTATACATTGAAAATTCAGTTCGTTCAGGATGACAGGCCTGCCAATTCCAAGAACACTGTCCTCAAAATCCTTTTTGCACTGTCCTCAAAATCTAAACATGCGATTCAATATCCTAATTTACAGTCAGCCATGCGACCCCTTTCACATTGTGACGATTTGCCAGTACTACCAAAACCACTAAAGACATGGACTTTAGATGATGATGAACCTGATGATGAACCATGTAATGAACCTTTGGACAGACAAAATGACATGAATACACAATTTCAACCACCTTCATCGGGTGAACCTCATTTAATTTCTCACTCAGAATTAAATGATCTTGTTAGAGAGTTGAATCTATCTAACAATCAGGCTGAGTTCTTATAGGTTCCAGATTAAAAGGTTGGAATCTCTTACAAAAGACTGTAAAAATATAATTTCGTCAGCGTCAGACACACTTCACACCATTTTTCTCTATGGAAAGTGATTTAGTGTATGGTAATGATGTGAACGTTCTCATGGAATCACTTGGTCGAGAGCACAATCCTAAGGAATAGAGGCTTTTTGTCGATTCATCAAAGGCTGTACTATTGCACAACAGTAATGTCTATCCTTCGGTTTCAATTGCACATAAAGTTCATATGAAGGAATCATATAACAATATGCAGTTACTTTTGAAACATATTGACTATGATAAACACTCCTGGTATATCTGTAGTGACCTGAAAGTGATTGCACTTCCCCTCAGCTTACAGTTAGGATACACAAAGTTCTCTTGTTTCTTCTGCGAGTGGGACAGCCGAGCTAAAGGGAGTCATTATACACAGAAAGAGTAGCCACTTTGGTTCCAGGACAGAAAAATGTTACCCATCAACCCCTAGTACAGTGATGGCGAACCACTGACCCGCGGGTCAAGTACTGACCCACGAGGCAATTTTTAGTGACCCACGAGCTCTTATTTAAATAAAATATGACTAATTTTTAATATTTTCTGCTTTTTAATATTTTCTGTCAATTTTGGGTGTAACCAGAGAACAACAATCAATAGAAAGAGTAGAGAATCTTATTCTTGCAGATTGGAACTCTTTACCAAATTCTTTTGCATCAATGAAAAAGCTAGCATTAGCTCTACTAACAATGTTTGGTTCATCTTATTCATGTGAACACTTGTTTTCCTCCATGAATTTCGTCAAATCCACCACTAGGAATCACCTTAGCACAGATATGAGTGCTGCATGTGTGAGACTAAAGACAACTACATATAAACCTCGGATCAAAACATTATCAGCTAAAATCCAACAAGAAGTTTCTCACTAAAAATAGTAAGTAAGTAAATTACTGTGACCCAGTTTCATTTTTTTAAAAATCAAAAGTAACAAAAATGACCCGCCAGCAAAAAAGGTTCGCCAACACTGCCCTAGTAGATCGAGCAAAAATTTTCTTTCCACCTTTCCATATCAAACTTCGTTTGATGAAAAATTTTGTAAAAACCATGAATAAAGACGGACCTGGATTTCTATATCTAAAACAGAAGTTCCCTAAACTCAGCGAAGCGAAAATCAAAGAAGGCATTTTTGTGGGCCCACAGATCAGAGAAGTGATGAAAGACATTGCATTTGATGAGTCTTTGAATGAGGTTGAAAGAACAGCATGGAAAGCATTTAAAAAAGTGACTACAAAGTTCCTCGGCATCGTCAAATCAGAAAATTATGTTTTCCTGGTGGAACAAATGCTTAATGCTTACCAAGCCACTGGGTGTAACATGTCTTTGAAAATGCATTTCCTGCACTCCCACCTGGACTTCTTCCCATCAAATCTGGGCGCTGTCAGCGATGAGCATGATGAAAGATTTCATCAGGATATATCAAATATGGAAAAGCGGTACCAAAGAAGATATAATCCCAGTATGTTGGCCGACTACTGTTGGACACTTATAAGAGAAGCCCCTAGTACTAGTTATAAGCGAAAATCAGCTGCAAAAACATTTTGGGTCAGGTACTCTTCTTTTTTGTACGATTAAATATACCAGAAAACTTGAAAAGTAAGAAAATCTGTCAATTTTCATTTGCATTTCCTTCAAAACTGGTCGGTGATAGAAAAAAATATGTTTTCAAATTTGTAGTCAACGTAAAAATATACATTGGAATCACATAAATTCATTCGAAGGAGGAAAAGAGTTCTATTTTGTTGTTCAGTGTTATCAATGTTATGGTTGAGATGTTAATACTTTTTACTTTCACTACTTGAGTATACTTTAAACATGATACTTTTTCACTCTTACTTAAGTACAAGTCACGAATTGTACTTGTACTTCAACATAAGTAACAAATTTCAGTACTTTGCACATGTTATATATATATATATATATATATATATATATATATATATATATATATACACGACGTTGTTCAAAAAAGTAAGCTTACAAGGTTAATTATCGGTGCATTATGCACAATAGAATAATGTTGTTGGTATTACAATATTTTGTTAGGCATTTGTGGTAACACTGTAAAGTGGCAACATCCGGGACCACCACGAACCAAAAAGTTCAAAATTGCACCATCAGTTGGTAAGGTGATGGAAAAGATCATTGGTGGTTCCAATATTCAAGAAAGGAATAAGGTCTGATCCTCTTAACTACCAGCCAGTTAGCTTGACCTCTATACTTGTAAAGTACTAGAACGAGTTATTGTTAAAAACTTGTATGCCTATCTAGATGAAAATTCAATTCTGTCTAATGACCAATTTGGCTTCAGGGCTTCGAGATCTGTTTCAGATCAGCTCTTACTCACTTATAATGATGTTACTTCCTGGCTCGATTCTAATTCAATAGTCGACTTGGTGCTTTTTGATTTCGTAACGGCTTTTGATGTTGTTAATCATCAAATTTTGCTTCAGAAGCTAGAGGCCATTGGGGTGGGTCACTGGATTGTGTGTTTGAGTAGAGATTTCCTCCTAAACAGGGAAATATCAGTTTTTGTGAATGGTGAGACAAGCCACCAACATAGAGTAACTAGTTGGGTGCCTCAGAGGTCAGTCCTGGGTCCGGTGTTGTTTCTCATTTATATAAATCATATCGTATCTTACCGGTATTTTAAATGCAAAATAAAAAATTTTGCAGATGACCTGAAATTGTATTTTGGGCATTACATAATTTCCTTAGTATCAATACTTTCGGGTGTAAACCAATACCAGAATGATATGATATCAGCACACTTTGTGCCACAGCTGGCTCCTGGGGGCTCTCTCTGAATGTGTCCAAGTGCTGTGTGCTTCGATTTCAAAGATCAAGTGCAGCGTGGCAGTACTTGGGCCCTTACTCAGAATATAAAAAAAAAAAAATCTTTATTGCGGATCATTCACAATCCATAGCCACTTAACCTAACATACAAGTACAAAAAATAAGGCCAGCATAGCCATTTAACCCAACATACAAATACAATCTTATTATAACACAACTTAATATGTATATATAACACTGGGTAACAAAATTTGAAAATTTTTCTGTTTATTGTGATTTTTCTGTCGTTTCTTAATGATGTCGGGGCGCTGATTCCAAAACTGATATTGGTTTTGCTCTATCATCAACCGTTTCAAAAATATAGGTTATCACACTTTTCATATGGCAAAGTATATAAAGAAGGCTAACATAAATATTTTATGAAAATAAAAACACTATTGGAAATTAATGTTTATTGAGCCAAAATTGTTTGACAAACCCAAAATGGTGCAAAAGATATAATATATATCATGAGGAGAACGATAAGAGAATAACATGCCTCGTTATGCAATGTGCGTTCCTTAAAAATGCACTGAAGAACGCGACTTCCGCGTATGAACATTCTTATCCTTTCTGATCAGCGACCATACGTATTCTCCCATCATGGAAGCATCCCAATGGCCCTGGTACCTTTTCTCCATCGTTTGAATATCTTGATGGAATCTTTCGCCATGTTCTTCACTCACATCGCCCAGGTTATCACGAAAAAAGTCTAGATGTGAATGCAGATAGTGTAATTTTAAAGACATACGGCACCCCATTTTGCCATAGCACTTAATCAAGTTTGACACTAACTCCTTATAGTTTGGTGCTTTATGGTTGCCTAAAAACCCACGAACCACATCACGGAAAGCACACCAAGCCTCGTTTTCGATCGGAGTCATCTTGGCTTCAAGGTTCTTTGAATTCAACAGCGCCTTGACTTGTGGTCCTACAAAGATGCCAGCCTTGACTTTGGCCTCAGAGAGTTTAGGGAACATGACCCGAATCTGTTGGAAAACTTCCCCTCCAAAATCTAACGCAGTTACAAACTGCTTAATTAGACCCAACTTAACATGGAGAGGTGGTAGCAGAACTATGTCAGGCTTCACAAGAGGTTCCCTTAGTACAGTGTACTTTCCTGGTTGCAGTCCTTCACGTGGAGGCCACTGAACTGTTTTATAGTGCTCAGTTGAAGCCCTGCTATCCCACAGGCAGTGGCGGTTCCTCATATGGGCAATATGGGCAGCCGCACAGGGCGGCATTTGTGGAGGGGCGGCATGAGCGCCTGCAAAAAAAATAAGAATAAAAATAAGAATAAATAAATAAAGAAATAAATAAAAATAAAAAATAAAATAAAATAAATAATAAAAGATCAATAAATATATTTTTATTAATAAAAAACCATCTATTGCATTTTCCATAAACCTTCCCATAAAAGACCTAAACAATGCAAAATGCTTCCAGATTAATATTATTGGGAATAAAGGCCCATACTTTAACATATGTAATGTTATTTTTCTGGGTTTGGTTAAATAGTGAAATGTATATTATTTATTACAGAACGAATCTTCACACTAAGCCACTAAGGTCTGTCAAGTAACCGCAAATGGATAAGAAGAGGTCAAAGCTATCAGGTGCTCAGTTTAGAAAAAAGAGGAAAGAAGAAGAGGAGAAACGAGCAAAAGATAAAGGTATAGAGCTATGTCATCTACTCTTCACTGCTATATTGCACTGCTATTTTGTGATATAGCTTTCTGAGTCATTTGAAGTGTACTATTATGTATATAATTAGCCATTAACCAAGGAGGTTGTATTATTCATTTGTTTCCTATTCTAAAAGTTTAATAAATTGTGTTTAATAACATGTTAAATTAATTGTACTAGCCTATTCATGCATTGGTCTGTTATGTTCTATTTTACTATTTGCAGGGGCACTTTTGAAATATTTTGGAACACCCTCTGCCACTAGCCAGGATGAGAAGCCGTCTACTTCTGCCATTATTGAGGCTGAGGAGCCATCTACCTCCTCAGCCTCACATATGTCTCCACAAATGCAGTCTGATCCTGAGGATGAAGACCCATTTGCTTCTACTTCTCCCCGGCAGGACTCTTCAGGTGAGTTTGTGTGCACATATGTCTGTGAGTGTGTGCGTGTGTGTGTATGTGTATGTGTGTGCATCCCTGCAAAGCATTTTGCAAACAGTTATAAATTATAATGTTATTATCACTGGGTCTGGGTTATTGGGTATGTGTGGTGTTTCACCACCATAATTCCATAACACCACCACCATAACAAAGTGCTGTGAATAATGTGTTATCTAACTTAGGTGTGTATACTAATGAGTAATGCTCTTGTTCTTTCTATTAGAAAGGCCTGGAGCAGAATCGCCTCCTGAGGATGAGTCTCTGTCCACCGACCCTGCTAACTGGCCTTCAGTTCTGACTGAGAGAATTCGGACACAACTGGTTTCCAGGGGACCAAGTCAAGTACCATCTGACTTTGTATTCCCTAGAAACGACAGTGACGGAAGAAGTTTCCACCATCAATACTTCAGGAAGTCATTGGTTAGTGGGGAAAATATAACCAGAAGTTGGTTGGTCTATTCCTTAAAAAACAACAGCCTTTTCTGTTTCTGTTGTACATTATTTTCCAAGAGGAAAATAAATTTAACAAGTTTGGGACTCTCGGACTGGAAGCATGCAAGCTCATTGCTCACATCACATGACAACAGTTCAGAACACCTAAATTCTATGAAAATCTGGAAAGAACTGGCAGTGAGGATGAGAAAGGGGGAGACCATTGACAAGCAGGAGATGGCACTTCTGGAGGCTGAGAAGTTGAGATGGAGAGCGGTGCTGACACGTCTCACTGCTATTGTGCATTCTCTGGCAGTTAGGAATTTGGCACTAAGGGGACATACAGAAAAATTGTTCTCACCATCAAATGGCAATTTTCTGAAAGAAGTTGAACTGATGGCACAATTTGATCCTATAATGCAAGAGCACATTAACCGTGTCCAAAAAGGGACCTCCAGTCACACCAGCTACCTCGGCCACCACATACAAAACGAACTCATTGATTTGTCGAGCAGCAAGACCATTTCAGCAATGGTGAGCGACATCAAACAATCAAAGTTTTTTTTCAATAATTCTAGATTGCACTCCAGATATCAGCCACACTGAACAGTTGTCAGTTGTGATTCGGGTTGTGTCACTGGAGGGGAAGCCCCATATAAAGGAACATTTCATGGGGTTTTTGGAGGCAGAGGAGTCCACTGGTCAACATTTGGCATCTCTGATTCTGAAGAGACTGGAGGAGCTAAAAGTTCCTTTCATGGACTGTAGAGGACAATCATACGACAACGGGGCCAACATGAGGGGAAAAAACAAGGGTGTTCAATCCAAGCTCCTAGAAATTAATCCCAGAGCTCTGTTTGTTCCATGTGGGGCTCATTCTCTGAATTTGCTTGTGGCCGATGCTGCTAAGGGATCTATTGATGCCACAAGTTACTTTGGCATCTTGCAGAAGCTTTACAACTTGTTTTCAGCCTCCACACAACGATGGGCCATTTTGAAAAAACATGTGAACATCACATTGAAGATGTGGTCTGATACAAGGTGGGAAAGCAAGATCAAGAGTGTGGAGCCCCTGAGATATCAGGCAGCTGCAGTGAGAGATGCACTGATCGAGGTGAGGGACCACACCAAAGACTCTGTAATAAAGGTCGAGGCTCAATCTCTGTCAGAGGAGGTTGGGTCATACCGCTTCGCCATTTGTTCAGTGGTGTGGCATGACCTGTTGTGCCAAATTCAGCATGTGAGCAAGCAGATGCAGTCTCCTAGCATGCACGTTGATGTTGCAGTAAATCTCCTAAAAAAAACAGAGAGAGGTCTCCGCAATTACAGGGCAACAGGTTTTGTGGCTGCACAAATGGCAGCCACAGATATCTGTGAACAAATGAATGTGGAGGCTGTGTTAAAACAAAAACGGCTGAGGTCCACAAAGCGGCACTTCTCCTATGAAGCATCTGATGAGCCCTTGATTGATGCTTTGAAGAAGCTGGAGGTGACATTTTTCAATGCAGTGGTTGATGCTGCAACATCAGCCATTCAGGAAAGATTTTCCACATTGGAAATTGTGGGAGAGAAGTTTGGAGTGCTGACACATTTCCAAAATCTCACATTTGAGGAGCTGACAGAACAATGTGTGAACCTTAGTACTACACTACACTTTAAGGGACAATCTGACTTGGATGGCAGGGAGCTTGCACAGGAGCTGAAGAACTTGCCTGACTTGCCATCAAAGACCATATCCTTGCTTGAACTGCTGACATTTATCCATGAAAGGGAGCTCTCTGAAATATATCCAAATTTGTGGACTGCTCTCAGAATTGGTCTTACTCTTCCAGTCACTGTTGCTGAAGCAGAGAGGAGCTTTTCAAAGCTGAAGCTCATCAAATCCTACCTGAGGTCAACTATGTCACAGGAACGCCTTACCGGTCTGGCCATCATCAGTATAAATCATACAATTGCTGAGCAGATTTCATATGATGATTTAATTCATGACTTTGCATCAAGGAAGGTAAAAGAGTCAGGCTTTAGATGGCAGTTGTGCTGTGGTGCAATTTATTTTGTTTCTTGTTCAAAGTGTAGCATAATAATTACCCTCTCTTAAGTGTCTTATTCTATTTATGTGATAGAGCATTTGTACAATTTAGAAATTTGATTCTCTAGTTTATTTATGGCAGTTGTGCAATTTAATTTGTATTTTTCATGTTCATAGTATCATAATTACATTCTCTTAAGTGAGTTATTCTATTTACGTGATGAAGGATTTGTAAAATTCAGAAATTTGAGTCTTTGTTTTGGTTCTGAAGTTCCAACAATTAGTCCAATAAAAAGTTATTTTGTGAAAGAGTTATGTCTGTCCTTTATTTTGGGGGGATTCGAATGTGTGTGTGTTGGCGAACAGGGGGGGGGGCGCTGAAGGTGAGGTTCGCCCAGGGCGTCATGTAAGCTAGGACCGCCACTGCCCACAGGCAAAGAAAACATGAATATTTAGTAAACCCTCCTTGTAAACCTAACAGGAAACCAATCATTTTGAAATCACCACACACGTCCCAGTTATATTATTCATACCCGATTTGAGTGAGCAGTTGTTTGACATTTTCATAGTCCTCTTTCATTTGAACAGAATGTGCAACTGGTATAGATGGATATTTGTTCCCATTGTGGAGTAGAACAGCTTTTAAACTCCGAGTTGAACTGTCAATAAACAGGCGCCACTCTGAGGATATATGTGTTAACCCAATAGCTGTGAATAGACCATTAACCTCGCTGGCTGCAATAACAGAGAGAGCCATTGACATCGTAGAACCTTGCAAACTCTTCATGCCGCTTTCGGTATACAGTGCTCTTGCAGGCTTCTCCAAGCAAATTCCACTCTTTGAGTCTGGAGGTCAGAAGCTCAGACCCTGATTTCGTCAGACCCAAATCTCTAATTAAGTCGTCCAATTCCCTCTGATTTGGAAAGTGAGGGTTTGTACTGAAAGTTACTGTATATTCTTCATCATGACTGTCCTCACCAGTCGACATCTCAGATGAGCTAGCTGCATCCTCATTTTCAACCTGCAAAGCAAAGAAACAAAATAGAGGCATAGCTATATATGTAGAAGAGCATCAGCACTAAGAAAAATCGACACATAATGACCCACAGTCTGTAAATACAGAAGGTAAAGTAATGGATAGATACCTGTTCTGGTGGACGTGGTATTGGAGGACCTTCGCCATGTGGTACAGGAGCTATGGACGACGCTATGCTTGGATACTGAAGAGTCTGCCTTCCTTTAACTTTCCTGTACTTAGAAACATCTACCATGCAGTAGTAGCAATCGTTGTGGTGGCTCTTTGGTTCTCTCCATATTCTGGGTACCGCAAAGGGCATTGCCTTGCGTACTCCCCGCAGCCACCCTTCAAGTGTGGAGCGGCAGCTTCCACAGATCACGTGGGGTGCCCAGGGCTTATCTTGGTCACCCATAGGCATACCAAAATAGAGCCGATACGCGATCCAGAACTTGGTGCCTTTCACAATCTTGTGCGATACTTGCTTGGGGCCTATGTAATACCCACAAACGTAGCAGAATATATCCGGCGAGTGTTTACAAGCTCTAGTTGCCATTTTCTTTACCAAACTGTACTACATTAATCATAACCTGCAGATATAGAGAGGAGTTATTAAATCTGCAACAGATTACAGATTCCAGAAAAATGATGTATTCACAACACTGAAATAATGTTCGCAATAAAAACGAATCAATAACACTCAAATCGTCAGCACAGAGAAGCACAGAAACACAGTACATCAGTGCTGGTAACCATCAGACAAACAACCTGCTTTCTTTGTGTGCTCACACTTACTGACTTCTCAGACTCTGCGCACTTCTTTATATGGCACAGTGGAAGTTTCGGGCAATTTCTAGAGCAAGAAAGTGTCAACGAACATCCGGATTGTTCTCAACAATTCCTGATTATTCTGATATTGCTGCGCCCATAATAACATTATACTGGTAAAACATGAAAAATGGATTATCTCTGAAACCATTGATGATACACACAAACCAAGGCCAGATTTGGACTCAGCGCCCATAAATGCATATAAAAACATAAAAAATTCTATATAAACAGAATCAGTGTTACACAGTGTAATCTTTGCTACATTACAAAAATAAGGTATTGTAAACCAGCAGTTGTCTGAACCAAGACCCATATAGGCAGGGGTGCAGTGCCAATTTTATAGGTGCCGGAGCTATGGTGGGCCTGACAAAAGCCTGCCATTTCCTATCCTGTTTCTATATATGCCACACGATGACTAAGTATTTCGTGTTTGCACTCACTCACTAAACTGTTGATAATTAATGGAGACAATTTTTTTGTTGCTTGTTATGGTAATTCCTCCAAACTTCCTCTTGCAGAGGTGCCGGAGCGGCGCTCCGGTGAGCTCCGGCAGCACTGCACCCCTGCATATAGGTGAGAGGTACACAGTATCTGAAGACAGGACATTGCACAATAACATATTAGAGCTGTTTTGGACCCTAGTAGTGAAATTATATATATTCTTCCGCAGGGCCGTTTCCTGGCATAAGCAGACTAAGCGGCCGCTTAGGGCCCCGCTGCTACTAGGGGGCCCCTAGACAGGCTCCCAGGTCATAGCTCAGTGGGCAAGAATAGGAATATAGCTGAAGTTATTATTAATATTATTATTATTATTATTATTATTATCATTATTATTATTATTATTATTATTATTATTATTATTGTCGTATTAATTAAAGTTTTTGTATGAGACAAATGTGATAAAACGGAGACAAACGAAACGTTTTGGTCGTTATGTGTAAATAATTATTCTAGATCTTATTTCTATATTATTTAACTTTATTCTTACTATATGTTTATACTTTCCTAAATGCTTAATTTTTCTAGTATTGTAAAACAGTATTTCACTAATTTACTAATTATTAAGAGATTTTGTAACACTTTAAAACCTAGGATTATTTTCGTTATGTTTTCAAGTTTATTAATTCTTTTCTCATCTCTTTCAGATAATGTGAATTTTGTTGGTTAAAACCTAAATGGTCTGATTATTTGAGTGTATTTGATTAAAGTTACAATTATAACAATTATTATAATTATTATTATTATTATTATTATTATTATTATCATCATAATTATTATTATTTAGCAGATTAGTTGTGGTTAATTAGATGTGACTTCGTGCATCTTGGAAAATGAAACGACATTATCCATCAGGAGCTGAAAAACGGAAAAACAAGAAAATAGAGGAGGAGAAGCTTTCCAGTGGCACAGGTGAGATGTGCCACTTGTATATTCTTATGATTACAGTTCAGGCAACTAGGTTAGGTAGACCATCAAGCTAGGCAAGTGCTCAGGAATCGCGTAGAGTAAGCTAGTCTCTGTAATATTTATAATATTTCGAAATGTGAAATTTAATGGATCACATCACCTCAAATTCTGTTCACACAGATCAATTATCAAGCAAGATAAGAAAGAGTATTGGAGCAAAAATTAACAGAATATGTAATGTTATGTTCTTCTCAGGAGCACTACTGAAATATTTGGAAAAGCCATCCTCAGCAAAGCCTGATGAGCATCATGAGCCAACAGCAGGACCATCCTCTATGCAACCTCAAACACCAGTAGAAGTAGAGCCTGATGAACCAACAAGTGGCCCATCTTCTGTTCAGCTTCAAACACCACACACAGGCATTTCTACTGAGCAACAAGAACCAAGATCTGCTCCACCGCTTGATCCGTATGACTGGCCAGTTGTCCTGTCAGATGCCTTGAAGACAGATCTGGTGTCTCGAGGACCATTTCAAATCAGTCCAGATTTCACATTCCCTAAAAGAGAGGACGGTAGAAGCGTTCATCACCATTACATGTACAGAACATTAATTAATGGGGAAAAAATAAAGCGAAGCTGGCTGATGTACTCTAGAAGGAATGATGCTCTTTATTGCTTCTGCTGCAAGTTGTTTTCAAGGAAGTCGTACAAACTAATTACGGATGGACTTTCAGACTGGATAAACGTTGGTTCGCTTCTGAAAGGCCATGAAAATAGTTCAGAACATGCAGATAACATGGCAACATGGAAGGATCTGGAACTGCGGCTAAAAACTGGGAGGACCATTGACAAAACTGAAATGTCATTAATGGAGGTAGAGCGAAGACGCTGGCGAGATGTTCTCACACGTCTTGTAAGTATAATCCAATCACTGGCAGAGAGAAACCTTACTTTCAGGGGGTCTTCTTCTACACTGTACAATCGAGACAATGGCAACTTCTTGAAGGAGGTTGAGCTGCTTGCCAAATTTGATCCAGTGATGAAACAACACATCAGCAGAGTCGAAAGCGGCCAATAAGTCATTCAAGTTACCTAGGAAACATCATTCAAAATGAGCTCATTGGGTCCATTAGTGGGAAGATCTTGGATGCCATTGTTGCAAAAATAAAACAAGCTAAATATTACTCACTCATTTTAGACTGCACTTCAGACATAAGCCACCAAGAACAGATGTTGATTATTATTAGAACTGTTAAAATGGGTGAAGTACCAGAAATAAAAGAATATTTCTTGGGCTTTCTTGAGGCTTCAGAAAGTACAAGCCTGTGTTTATCAGTTCTGATTCTGAAGAGACTAGATGAACTGAATATTCACTTTGATGACTGCAAAGGACAGTCATATGACAACGGAGCGAACATAAGGGGCAAGAACAAAGGTGTTCAGGCAAGGTTATTAGAGAAGAACTGTCATGCACTCTATGTTCCATGTGGGGCTCACACTCTGAATCTTGTAGTGGCTGATGCAGCTAAAGCTTCCAAAGATGCCATCAGCTTCTTTGGCAACGTACAAAAATTGTACAACCGTTTTGCAGCAACTACACAGAGATGGACAATCCTAAAGAAGCACGTGAACATAACACTCAAGTCTTGGAGTGAAACCAGGTGGGAGAGCCGGCTTAAGAGCATTGAGGCTGTGCGATACCAGAGCCACAACATCAGAGAGGCCCTGTTGGAAGTCAGAAACAATGCCACAGATGCCATAGCCAGGACTGAAGCACAAGCACTTGCAGAGGAGGTAGGGTCTTATCGCTTTCAGATTTGCACAGTAGTATGATATGACATTCTTCATGCAGTTAACCATGTGAGCAAACTTCTGCAGTCTCCTACAATGCAGTTTGATGTGGCAGTCAACCTCCTCACAAAAACAAAAGACTCACTCACCAGCTACAGAAACACAGGTTTTGTTGCAGCACAAGTCGTAGCTAGGGACATATGTGAGGAAATGAATGTGGAGGCTGTGCTGAAGGAGAAGCGGCTCAGATCCACAAAAAAGCACTTTGCTTACGAAGCTCCTGACGAACCATTTACAGAAGCCTTAAAGAGGCTGGAAGCCAAATTTTTCAATGTGGTGGTGGATTGTGCCATCGGGTCAATAAATGAGAGATTCAAAACATTAGATGATGTGAGGGACATATTTGGGGTTCTCCTAAACTTCACCACAGTGAACAAGGTAGACTTGTCCTGCAAGTGTGAAAAGCTCTCTAAGATACTGAGCTCTGGAGCTGACTCTGACATTGGTGGAAGAGAACTGGCCCTCGAAATTAAGAACTTGCCGACTTTACTTTCACACAACATGACTGCATTGGAGCTTCTCTTCTTCATTCATCAGAAGCAACTGGAGGAACTATACCCCAATCTCTGGGTTACACTAAGAATTGCCTGCACTCTACCTGTGACAGTAGCGTCAGCCGAGAGGAGCTTCTCTAAGATGAAGCTAATCAAGAACTACCTCAGATCATCAATGGGGCAGGATCGCCTCAGTGGCCTTGGCATCATAAGCATCAACCAGGACGTTGGCAGGGAGATTTCATATGATGATGTTATTGATGATTTCGCCCAGAAAAAATCTAGGAGGCAAAAATTTTGAAGATACAAACTGTTCTGTATAACTGTTAGCTATTACACGATTGTATCGTAGAGTTAGTAATTGTTTGGTAGTTGATAATTGCATTATTTTTTTATACATAGTTCTGTCATTTATTCTAAATAATGTATAAGCTAATTTTCAGGAATTTCATGAAGAGTATTTTTTCTGTTTGTCTTCTGAAAGTACATATTTGTTGTTTTGGACATAAATGTTTCATTAAAATTGTTTCATAATTGTTTTTTATTAACACAGCCATTGTTTGTATGTGTGTGCTGAGGTGATGTATGATAGTAAGGCGTGAGTTGGTGGATGGAGGGGTGGGGCCTCAAATGAGTATACTGCTTAGGGCCCCTTAATGGCTAGAAACGGCCCTGTTCTTCCGGGTTAACATTTGGCTGGTAGGTAGGTTACGCATAGGAAACAAAACTGGCACTGCACCATTTTGGTTCCCTACATAGAATACGAAAAATATTATTATAAGCAACAGAGTTTATTCAGAGCAGTTTTTGTATAGTTCCACCACAGATGGGATGTATACAATGCAGTACAATCATCATATTGATAGCCAACCAATTTAATTTGTCCAATTTGCTATTGATCTGGGGGTGATGGTGGACAATAAATTAAAATTCCATCTGCATATTTGCTCAGTTGTCAATAAGGCTAATGGCTTGGCATCCAACCTGCTAAAATCTACAGTTTGCAGAGATCCAGAGTTTATGAAGTCACTTTTAATCAGTCATATAAGACCCATTCTAGAATTTTCTTCAGTGGTATAGAACTCAGGTTATCTTGGTGACTTGGGTATGCTTGAGAGAGTACAGCGTAGGTGGACTAAGAACATTACTGGGTTTGAAAACCTCTCCTGTTCTGAGAGACTTAATAGATTACAGCTTTTCTCTATCTAGGCAGGCTTCTCAGAGCTGACATGATACAGAGTTGGAAAATATTTTATGGCAATTCACCTATTATTCCTTCTGACTTGTTTCAAAAACCTCCTCACACGAATGCTAGAGGTCACCCATTTAAAGTATTTTACCCCCAGTCCCACCATGAGTTCCGTGTAAGATTTTTCTCTGTCAGAGCCATACCCATCTGGAATTGACTACCTCCCGCTATAGTGTGCTCACACACTTTATTTGCATTCAAGCACTTTGTGGAGGCTCACCTGAGACAGCGACTCTATGACTTCCATGAGTGATCACCTGTGCCATACAACACACTTTCCCGCTATAGCTTTACTCTGTCATTTCTTGCTTTGTTACATGATCGCAATGAACTGGCGTGTTGGCAGTTTTGGGGTTCTCTGACTAGGCTTGGGAATCCAACCAGGCAAGAATACCAGGTAGACGAAAGAAATAGGCTCCAAGACGATGTAAATAGGATTATGGAGTGGACGGATAAATGGCAGATGCAACTTAACGTAGACAAATGTAAAGTTTTGCATATAGGTTCTCCTAACAATAATTACACGTACACGATGGATAACACTGCCCAACAAAAAACGTTTTTGTTGGTGATTTAATTCTAAGACCTGTTTCTGGATAATATTGATGTGCTGATTTCAAAAATCACCTTAGATTTTGTCCATCACATCAGGTTTTCGTGCAATGTGCGATGCAATATGCCTATTTTGGGTGATCCATGAAGGGCACTTATCAAAAGTGATGATTTTTAAGACCTGTTAACAGCTGTTTTACTGTTAAAATTTTATCTGTGGAATACGCAAATCTGTGCATTAAATCTAAAGGTCATGTACAACATATTAAAATCTTGGGTATCTGTGATTTCCCCAGGTGTGAGCGTGACGTCATGATCATGGATTCATTTTTTGCTTATTTAAACACTTTTAATCACTTTATGTGTCAATATTACCATTGTATATTAAAGTTCACTCCCTGCACAATTGTTTACTTTTCCATGCTGATTCTGAGTATGTAAAAACTTATTTTTTGAAAAGAAAAAAAATTGGGCATAACCCTGCCAAAATGCGATATCTCCGTATTTGATTGCTCGAAAACCTGACGTGATTGTTATTTTATTTATTTGTCGGGTTCAAAATCCCAGCTGAGCCGTGAACGGCCAAATTCTAAAGGGCCAGTTCTACCTAACGCCCAAGTTAAGCTAAATTAAAACTTACGGATTTGAGATCCTATTAGGTCCTACCTCAGGGTAACCTCAGGGTTGCTGACTCGATGCGGGCCTACCTTAGACCTTTGTTACATGAATTTCCTTTGTTACATGAATTTTAATGTAAACAAAAAGGGTACTATTTATGGTCTTCTTTCTCACAACGCAACCTGGACTATTGCACGGTGCAACAATCTTGTATCTAAACAACCAAACTGAATTGCAAGAGAGCTCTCTACACGACCACACCCTTTACGTACGACATCCCACAAACGAGTAGAAAAGAACGCGCAGCGCCCCAAAATGATGCCAACAGTGTGACCAAACAATGATGCCACAAGAGCTAAAAAATGCTAGCTCTAAATTAAGTTAATTTTTCACTAACCTTACAATTATGAGATGGATATATATACACCTTAACTTAATATATACAAGCAATGCTGCATCAATCAGCTTAGTCATCATATCGCCTTGGGACAACAATGGTTCTTCCTCTTCTAGATTTTCTAACACTCCCCACCGAAGAGGCATTGTTGTCATTACCTTCTGCAAGGTTAGCCAAGCCTTCTCCATGAGGCTGGAACTCAAATGTTTCATCTTGACTATCTGTGTTTTTGCTGATTTCTAAAGCATAGAATTTTTGTATAGGTCTCTTTAACTTTCCTCCTGAAGTCTTTACCAGTGCAGACCTAACTAAATTGTCTTTGCCAACAAACAACTCTTCAATTATGCCAAGCTTCCAGCATTGCCTTGGTCTTTCATCCCCAATCATTACCACTTCTCCCACCTTGATACAATTTGCATTGGAGCCCTTTACCTTGCCTGATGGGTAATAATTGAGTTCTGGCAAGTATTCCATCTGCCACCTCTTCCATAACTGATCTTGTAGCTCTTCAAGGTACCTGAACCGTCTGGTTAACTCTCCTTGAGTGCTCTGGATAGGCTGCAAGTCTTCTGGCACACTGGGGCTTGGTGTTAATCGTTTACCACAAAGAAAATGATTTGGTGTCAATGGCTCTGCATCCTGCATACTGTTGTAAACAAAAGTGATAGGCCTACTATTCACTATTGCTTCTACTTCACATAAAACAGTGCAGAATTCTTCTTTGCTCAAATGAGCATAGCTAAAAGTTTCTTTAATGGACACTTTACACTTCTCACTAGCCTTTCCCAAAATCCTCCCCACCATGGTGCTCTCTCAACAATAAACTCCCACTATACCCCTTGGTGTGAAAAGTAGGATTGGAATCCTTCCTCCTTTAGCAAGGACCAAATTTCTTGGAGTTCCTTTGCAGCCTTTTTGACGGTTTTTGCATTATCCGATATGATTTTATTTGGGAAACCCCTTCTGTTCACAAACCTTTTAAAGGCCAAAAGAAATACATCACTACTTAAGTTGCTTACCAACTCCAAATGGATTGCTCTGGTGGTAGGACAGGTGAAAAGACATATATAACCTTTGTTAGACTCCCCTCGCTCATACACATAGACTGGCCCTGCAAAGTCTACTCCCACTACATCAAATGGGGCAGTATAAACACACCGTTCTCTTGGAAGTGGAGCCACCTTTTCATAATAAGGCTTTGCACTCCAACGCTTGCAAACCACACATTTATGCACGACCTTTTTTACTACTTGTCTAATTTTGGGAATCCAAAACTGTTGTCTGATCTCTATTATCACTTCTCTAACTCCAGCATGTAACAGCTTATGATGAGTATCCAGGATCAAAAGGTCCACAAAGTGCCCCCCAGAAGGTAGCAAAATTGGATGTCTTTTCTCCTCTGGAAGCCCAGAAAACTGTAGTCTACCTCCTACTCTCAATAAATCCTGATCCAAAAACACATCCAAACCCTTGAGCGCAGAATGTGTTGGTAGAACCTGTAATGGATGGCTGGTGAGCAATTCTCTCTCTTCACCAAATTTTTCCTTCTGCATATATACCACCCAGTATTTCCTGGCTTGCTGAATCTCATTACTGTTCAGAATTTCTTCCCTTCTTGTTTCTCCTTAATGTTGTTGGTAAATCTATACCCATGCTGTCACTCTTAACAATCTTTTCAGACTGCTAATGTCCTCAAGCCTCAATATGGGTTCCTGCTGCATAACTTGACAACTGTTCACAGCGCATTTTCTCACCTCACTCACCCATGCTTCTTCAGCCTGGCATTCTCCTACAATAGGCTGATTAGAAGGCCAGTTTTCACTTCCAAGTTTTAGCCACTCTGGCCCACTCCACCACAAACTTGACTGTGAAAGATCTTTCACTGAAATTCCTCGTGTTGGTAAATCAGCGGGGTTTTGGATGCCTGGACAATGCTTCCATTGCTTGGGTTCTGTGTGCGCTTGAATTTCCTCCACCCTATTGGCAACAAATGGTTTCCATTTCCTTGCCTGACTTCTTAACCAGTGCCAAACTATAGTGGAGTCTGTCCAATAATAGCTTGGAATTTCATAGAGGGCCAAAGACTTTCGCACTGTAATTGCAAGCCGACTAGCAATAACGGCACCCATCAATTCCAACCTTGGAACAGAAAGCCTTTTCAAAGGTGCTACTCTACTCTTTGCAGCAACCAACCTGCAACTTACTTCCTCTTGCAATGCGCCTCTTATATAAATACAAGTTGCATAGGCTTCCTCACTTGCATCACAAAAGATGTGCAGCTCCAAATTGTCTGGACTATTGTTCAACTCTCCAAAGTACCATCTTGGGATTTCAATGTCTCCAAGATGTGCCAATTCTTTGAACCAATATTTCCACTTTACCACCATATGATCAGGTAACTCTTCGTCCCAACCAAGTCCAATTTCCCAGGCTCTGAAACCAAATTTTTTACTTTATCACAAATGGAGCCAGGAATCCAAGAGGATCAAAGACCTTTGAAGCCAAACTAAGAGCTGTACGTTTTGTCCACCTTGTCTCATTCTCAGCCAGCTCTACTAAAGATTTCCCATTGAAGGTAAACAAATCATCATCTTGCTGCCAAACAATGCCTAGCACCTTTGCATCTATTGCCCACAACTCCTTAATACCAGAATCCTCAATACTTTCTGCTGCATCAGGTACTACACAGGAATGACTCATAAACTCTTGTAATTGCGAATGATTGGTCTGCCATTTTCTAAGCTCCATGCCAGCCTCCCTCATTATAGCTCTAACCTCCATGAATATCTGTTTAGCCATTTCTATATTATCCACGGAACACAGCAAATCATCAACATAAAAATTCTTCCTTATGTTTTCAATAGTGTTAGGATAGACTTCAGAATATTTCTTAAAATGGTACTGCATAGTAGCTGCCAACAGAAATGGACTAGAGCTGAGGCCAAACAACACTGACTTCATTCTATATTCTTGAACCTTAGGTTCATTTTCCAACAAGTCTTTCGTATCCACCCACAGATACCTTACTGCATCTCTGTCCTCTGGTTTTAACTTTATCCGCAAAAAGGCTTGCTTCACATCTGCAGTCAATGCTACTCTACCAAACCTGAATCTCAGTAACAAGGAAATAAATCTGCATTTAAATTTGGCCCAGCATCCAAACAGTCATTCAAGGACACACCACCTTTGTCCTTGGCTGAGCCATCAAAAACTACCCTCAGTTTGGTGGTAGTTTTGTCTCGCCGTACCACTGCATGGTGTGGCAGATAATGTGCCTCCTGGCTCACCAGCTCACCTTGCACCTTTTCAGCATAGCCCTCCCTTACATAACTTAGGATGGCCTCATCGTATTCAATTAACAACTCCTCATTTTTTCTTAGCCTGTACAATGAAGTCTCCAACCTCCGATTAGCTAGCTGAAGGTTTGAACCGGGTTTGCAAGAATCCTTCCATGGTAGGCCAACTTCATAGCAACCATCTCTAAACCCAATCCCTTTTTCAAATTGCTCTAAAACATCATTGTTCACTGTACTTGCCTGGTTGTCCTTTATGCCAATAGATTCAAGTTCCCAAAACGCTTTCAAATGCCTTTCCAGGCCATGGCTGTTCTCCTCAATCTTAACAAAAAGAGCCTTAACTTCCATTTCATTGCAATAACTACCATGTAGTATCCAGCCTAGCTTACTTTCAATAGCTACCGGGCCTTGAGATGTACGGACAATATTACCAGTGATGAAGTCCCAATAATAGTCAGCTCCAATCAAAAGACTAATATCTTCTGTTCCCTCAAACTTATTATTGCCCAAATTAATTCCTTTAACTTGCAATTCTTGGACACATGCCATATCTAAACAAGTAGTGACTGGAGTACAAAGTTCCTCAATCTCTACAGCTTGGACCTTGATAGTGGGACTTTGCGGTAACAACCCTTTAACCAGAACTTCTACCTTCTTAAATTTGGTTCGGTTTTGAACGGAACCCCCAAACCCAGAAATTCTTAAATTTTCCCTCTTAAGTTCTTTAAACTTCAATTTTCTGGAAATTCTGGTCTTAATAAAACTACACTGGCTACCACTATCAAACAACACTCTTACAGTAGCTTCTCCCTCATTCCCAATTAATAAGGCTGCAGTTGTTTGCAATAATCCCCCTTTACTTTTACTCCCTTGCATAGCAGTGGCATGTGCCACTGATGTCTCTACTTCTGGGGTAGGCCTACTAAGAGTGTTTTCACACAATAATGGCTGATGCCTACCATGACATTTTTTGCACAAAATTTTAAACTTACAAAACCTTGCTCTATGACCTTTCAAAAAACATTTAAAACATGCTGTGGACTTAGTTACCCTGTCCTTTCTCTCCTCAAAGGGTAAGGCCTCAGCCACCTCACATTTATATGACTTGTGGTTGCCTTCGCAAAATATGCATTCCTTGATTCCCTTTAATTTATTCTCAGAGGAGGCATGTAGAGCTGACACTGTACCTGGGCTATTCCTTTTTGTGGAAACTTTGGTGCTGTGCCTGCCTTTGTCCCCTTGTTTACCATCCCACTGTGCAAACTCAACTCCCTCTCGTCTTGCTAATTCGGTGCCTAAAAGACTTAACATCTGCTGAAGGGGGATGTACACATGTTCTGCAGAGTGTCCCCTACTTAATTCAAGCAAAATTGAGCTAGGCAATTTAGACTCCAGTGTAGGAACCAACATTATACCATACTTTTCCATTCCTACACCCAAGTTGTCCAGGGACCTAGTTCTAATTTCAAATTCATCATATAACTGCCGTAACTCCTTGACACTATTAGGATTATTAACAGGAGGTATAACTAAAAGTGCACGGAGGTGGCTTTTAATTAAGATCTCTGGCTTACCAAACCGTTTCTTTAATATATCCCAAGCCACATTATAATTAGCCTCTGTTAATGCTAATCCTGCTATAGTCTTTGCTGCCTCCCCTTCCAAGAGGGACCGCAAATAATTAAACTTCTCCACGGCACTTAACACTTGACTAGAATGAACTGCTGATTGAAAACTGTCTGCCCATCCTTGCCATTCTTGAATACTCCCAGAAAATGTTTTTAGTACAAGCCTCGGTAATTGAACTACAGATCTGTTAACCTTAACTTCACAAGCATCATTTGTTGAGTGTTGTGTTTCATTATTAGACCTGGTCTCTAACTGTACTGAGCTGCTAAACTCTTTTGCTCGGAGGCCTACGTTAATTATATCATCAATAATCTCTTCAAAGTAAATTATGTTATTTTCTATTTCATCCTCTTCTATAAGAGCCTCAATTTTAACATTTACCTCACTTAGAGCAACCTTTTTAGTTTCTAATATGGAAAGCTGCGCAGTCACTAAGCGTAAATCCTCTTGCTCTATGGCAGAATCTATAGTGGCAATGACCTTTGTAATTAGACCTTTGTAAGCGCTTCTCCTTTTTATAAATTTGTTCAATTCAGATGCACTCATCTTCAATGCAAACAACAATTGGGCTCAATACCAAATGAGCTGAATTGGCAGAAATACTTAACCGAACTGATCAAACGCAAATTTTACTTTCAAATAAACTGAATTGCTAGGTGGGGTACTAACCAACACCAGTATGGAATACCAAATTTTCCACTCAAGTAACTGGCGCACTGGTCTGCAACCTTCGCCTACGAATAATAAACCAAATTAACCAAACTGGTAAATGTAGGCCAAAAACAACGACAGACAAGTGGCCAAGTTTCGCAATTGGGCAACCAAACTTTCTACCCTGGGACCTTAATTCAATAATAACCCAAAATTAACCAAACCGGTAAAATGTAGGCCAAAACAACGACAGACGACTGGCAAAGTTTCGCAATTGGGCGACCAAACTTTTTACCCTGGGACCTTAATTCAATAATAACCCAAAATTAACCAAACCGGTAAAATGTAGGCCAAAACAACGACAGACGACTGGCCAAGTTTCGCAATTGGGCTACCAAACTTTCTACCCTGGGACCTTAATTCAATAATAACCCAAAATTAACCAAACCAGTAAAATGTAGGCCAAAACAACGACAGACGACTGGCCAAGTTTCGCAATTGGGCTACCAAACTTTCTACCCTGGGACCTTAATTCAATAATAACCCAAAATTAACCAGACCGGTAAAATGTAGGCCAAAACAACGACAGACGACTGGCCAAGTTTCGCAATTGGGCGACCAAACTTTTTACCCTGGGACCTTAATTCAATAATACTCAACCCGTCTAGGCCTAACTTGGGCTACAATTTGCACAATCAGAACTTTGCCGAAAAATAGTCACTGACTCAGTCTTGGGTAGAATCCGGTTCTGAAGGACCATGTTATTTTATTTATTTGTTGGGTTCAAAATCCCAGCTGAGCCGTGAACGGCCAAATTCTAAAGGGCCAGTTCTATCTGAAGCCCAAGTTAAGCTAAATTAAAACTTACGGATTTGAGATCCTATTAGGTCCTACCTCAGGGTAACCTCAGGGTTGCTGACTCGATGCGGGCCTACCTTAGACCTTTGTTACATGAATTTTAATGTAAACAAAAAGGGTACTATTTATGGTCTTCTTTCTCAACCTTGCAACAACAACGAAACCTGGACTATTGCACGGTGCAACAATCTTGTATCTAAACAACCAAACTGAATTGCAAGAGAGCTCTCTACACGACCACACCCTGTACGTACGACATCCCACAAACGAGTAGAAAAGAACGCGCAGCGCCCCAAAATGATGCCAACAGTGTGACCAAACAATGATGCCACAAGAGCTAAAAAATGCTAGCTCTAAATTAAGTTAATTTTTCACTAACCTTACAATTATGAGATGGATATATATACACCTTAACTTAATATATACAAGCAATGCTGCATCAATCAGCTTAGTCATCATATCGCCTTGGGACAACAATGGTTCTTCCTCTTCTAGATTTTCTAACAGTGATAGGCAAAAAGTAAGGTGATTTTTTAAATCAGCACACCAAAGTTACCTAAAAACAGGTGTTAGAATTAAATCAACAAAATTGGTGTTGGGCAGTGTAATAGACAGTTAGCGAGCGTTGACGAGGAAGTAGATCTAGGCGTACGCGTATCTAAGGATTTAAAAGTTAGGAACCAGTGCCTGGAGTCTTGTCCAAAAGCTAATAGGATGTTAGGCTTCATAGCGCGTAATTTCGAATTTAAAGCGAAGAATATTATATTGCCCCTTTACCTATTGATAGGTTGGAAAGGATTCAGCGTCGCGCCACGAAACTAATTCCGTCATTGCGCAACAAGTCTTACGAAGATAGAATTAAAGAGTTAGACTTGCATTCACTCGAAACTAGGAGATTAAGGGGGGAACTTATTGAAGTTTTCAAAATCGTTAATAAAATCGATAACGTAAATTTTAACAAACTGTTCACTTTCGATAATAGCAATACTCGTAATAACGGATTTAAGTTGCGTGGCAGACGTTTCATTACTAATATCGCTACGAACTTTTTTATGTTTAAAGTAATTGATAAATGGAATAATCTTCCCGCGTCCGTCTTGCACTGTACCAGCGTTAATATGTTTAAGAACCGTTTATATAGGCATTTTAAAAATATTAACGTTGTTTAAAACAAAAAAAAAAACAATTAGCAACAATAGGAGCTCTGGAGGTGATGGTCGAGGATGAGTCTGTTGACGATTAATGTCAGCTTGTGACATGCCAGCGGGTGATGCCAGCAATGAAATTATTATAAAAAAAATTAGACTAACACGAACGTAGATGTAGCTCGTAGCGTAAACTAACCCACTTTTTGTTATACTCTACCTACTTTTTGTTTTTGCTTATCCTCTCCTTACTTGCATGTCTGTAACTCTCTGTACTTGCATATCTGTAGTTTGCATGGTTTGTAAGCGTTCTTATTTTACTTCTTTTCATCTTTCACCCCTTTCCTATGCTCTTCGACTATTTTTCCTTCTTGTCGGCAGTGGCCGGCGGATGATGATGGGGAGTCTTTCTTTCTCTGAATGAATGTTAACCCACAAATGATAGGTTTTGCTACTTACTTAACCCCTTGTTCTCCTCTTTTAATCCCCTCCTCTTTCCTTTCTCTCGGGCTAACCTTAGAGTGGATCTTAGGGTCTTTGTTAGCCTTAGCTTCTGTAGATCTGTAGAGATCTGTAGCATTCATATAAAAAGGGACAAAAATAAATGCCACTTCTTATTATGAAACTTTACAGCGCCTCTGCACGGCTGTGAGAAGAAAACGTCCGGGGTTGCTTACTGCAGGTGTGGTGTTCTTGCATGACAATGCACGCCCTCACACTGCAAATCAAACACACCAACTTTTGGACTGGGAAGTCATGGATCACCCCCCGCCCCCCATAGTCCTGACCTTGCACTAAGCGACTTCCATTTGTTTCCAACCCTAAAGGAACACCTCGGAGGTAAACAATTTCAAAACGATCCTGATGGATGCAGAAGCGGCCGTACGAAACTGATTAAAAACTAAGGAGCCTACATTTTACTCGACCGGCATCGGAAAGCTTGTCCCACGCTACGACAAATGTTTAAATCTACTTGGTGATTATGTAGAAAAATAGTAGTAAGTTGTTGTTGATAAACTTGTAATAATTACTTGCCTTGTAATAAAATATTTTTTTCAAAACACCTTGTAAACTTACTTTTTGAACAACCCTCATATACCACCTGGGAAGCCTAATGGTTAAGACGCTGGGCTGCTGATCGGGAGGTCATGAAACTGAATCTAATGACGTCTACCTATGCTAATTGTATAAGGCTCCTGAATGAGATTTGTAATTTTAGCATAAATGTTTATGAATGAAAACAGGATTCATAAGATGACTTGGTAAGTATATTAAACTATGCTTGTGAGAGCAGCGCACCCTTGAGGCAAAAGGCTTCAAGGTAAATGTAGAGCCTAAACTCCAACCAAACAACCAACTAAGATTAACTATTTGATGCGTATTGTTTTCCTATTATTATTTTAATGGTTAAAACAAGACAATTTTATCTTATTTCGGACACGTTTCTATGCGTAAAGGATTAAACTGGCATCATATTAATCCTTAACGTATAATGGCTAATGAGGGATGATTCAGTTCCAGAGAAGACCCCTATGCTTCAAACATGCAACAGACTAAGTAAACTAGGTCCAGTCGAGTGCGTCATGGATTCGTGATTCCGTTTCCTTATTTTAAATATTAGGCATCGTCCCAATGTCATGATCGTGTGGGTATCTTGGGCAAATCGAAATCGGACTCTGGCAAAGGTTTTCACTTCAAAACGAGGCTAAGCTAAGAGTTTGGTCGGGACAACATGTGTTTTTGACTAATACGAAGTTTCACAAACTAGATTAGGGTTACACAAGGTTAGGTGGTCATTTTACGTTACGTTACGTTACATTAGATTAGGAAAACATTGAGTAAATATTCATTTTGGCACACATCGGTGTTTTTCGACGAAAACATTTGGTACCTAAATATTTGGGTGGACATGGGCTACATTTTTGGTTAATATTTGGCTGGACACAGGGGCTAATGAGAAATGAAAGGTTGTGTTTCACTAGCACTATTTTTCATGCTCTTTATGATGGTACTAATCATTTTTTGTGCTAGTGCGCGGTTATAAAATTCATTTAATATATACTTTTTACGTGGAGACTCCACATGTATGTATGTTAGCACTCCATGTGTTTGTATGTACAGTAATGCGTTTCGTGGATGTATCACTTGTTTTCAGATTGTCATATGGCTGGATTGGGTTAATATGAGTTTTATCATACTCAGAATATCAAAAGTAAATATAATTATAAAATATTAAAGCATAATTTTCTCATCATTTTCATATAAGTCACTATGCTCGCAGATGTGTCCTTACCAAATTATGTAGATTTGAATATTATGACATTTTTGCATTTTTCAATATTTGATTGGTGATGTCATGAGAATATGATATATGAGCTAGGCTTTTTAAGTTGCTAGTTCCACTTTTGTTAGTTTTTCATAGATGTTGGTCATGATGACATGTGAAGGGTACGAATATTATTTTGAGGATTTAATATACAAAGTGCATTCTAATTACTCCCGAGTAATAGAAATATTGAATATATTATTACATTATTATTTGTATAATTTAGGTCTCAGGGGGGGGGGGGTACGGGGGCAGAGCCCCCGTAAAGATCACACATCACAAATTGATTGGTATAGGGTTTTATATTTTTTATTTTTGAATTTCTGACGCTAAAATGTCGATCAATATCGATCAGTTTGTCATGCGTGATCTTTATGGGGGCTCTACCCCCGTACCCCCGAGACCTAAATTATACAAATGATAATGTAATAACATATTCATATTAGGTTAGGTTAATTAATACCAAAATACATTTTTCTAGTAACATTTTATGTTTTGCTTAGATTTTGACCTCCATTTCCCTTGAAAATGAGCCAAACTTCAAAGTACTATAACTTTGTTGGATCTTATTTCCGAGGGAAATGGAGGTCAGATTTGAACAAATCACATCAAATACTACTAGAAAAATGTATTTTGGTATGTAAAATGACTGAGTTACTAAATATACATAATTACCCTGGATTAGGCCAATTAGACACTTTTTGTGTAGATTTTGCCAATTAGACACTTTTTGCGACATGCACCATAGGAATTTCCTTTGCTTCATGCAGTTTGAGGACAATGGCTGAAGCTAGTGAAGGTTTTGAATATGACAGTTGCAAGATTGAGTATTACCACGCCATTTCTAAATATTTTGAAAATAATGAAGCAGTGGTGGATTGCTTTAAATGCCATAGAGTTCTGCCCGCTTGTGTGCAATGCCTGAAATTGTAACCTAACCTGTTAGCAGGTTAGGTTAGTTAATTTAGTTAGGTTAGCTAGTTTTTTATCAGAATTACATTTTCCTGGTGTAGTTTTCTCTGCTTTTTTGGAATTTGACACACATTTCTTGTGCAAATGAGTAGAAACCAGTGCTGGTCAAGTTCCGCACACCTTCTGCACATTCGCACTATGCGGAAGTGCAAAATGGTATGCGAAGGTGCGGTGTGCGGTCACCTCGGTAAAAAGGTGCGGAGGTGTGGGTGTGGAAGGTGTGCGGATTGGTCCGCACACCAGTCAAAATTAAATTAAATGATATTGTATTCTAGTAATTTTCTGACCTCTCATAACAAAAAAATGACTTTATTGTATTAAAACTTTATTTTCATAATTAAATATTAAATAAAAGGGTACTTGTGGGTTATCTGTCGCCGCTTTTTAATATACCTATTGGTTATCTATTTCCACTTTTTACTTGTGGGTCATTTATTTTTTAGTTAGGTTAGGTTAGTATGTGGTTAGGTTAGGTTAGGTTAGGTTAGCCAACCTAGAGCAAACCAAGATCGGCGGCGAAGGAATAGTGGTTGAGATCGATGAGAGCCTGTTCACGAGGCGTAAAAACAATGCTGGACGCATTTTACCACAACAATGGATGTTCAGAGGAATTTGCCGTGAAACAAACGACTGCTTCATCGTTCAAGTTCCCAACCGCTCTGCTGCAACTCTCTTGGCTGCCATTGTGGAAAATATCGCCGAAGGTTCCATTATCTACTCCGACAGCTGGCGAGGATATAAGACCACCGACCTCCAGGAGGCTGGCGAGGATATAAGACCACTGACCTCCAGGAGGCTGGCTTCCAACATTTCAAGGTTAATCATCGATACAATTTCGTTGATGCAGATACCGGAGTCCACACTCAAAATATCGAACGCTTGTGGGGATCAGCAAAGTGGAGGAACAAGCGTCACCGAGGAATGGCCCGACACCATTTTAAGACCTACCTGGCCGAGTTCATGTGGAGGAGCAAGCTACCTGCTAGTGTCGACCCATCGACGGCATCCTGGAGGCCATCGCCGCGTTCATGCCACCCGAATAATATGATTAATGTTTGTTATTTTGAGAAATAAAAATAATTTAAGAAAAAAATAGTATATTTTTGTAAAAATGGCAACATGATAACACACATCTGTATTTGTGAAAAAGTTGGAAAATTAAATTAAAAAGTGGCAACAGATAACCCACAAGTACCAATAAAAGTTTCTAAAAGTATTAATATATTAATGGAAACATATATTTCCTTGTGATAAAACTTTATATATGTAAATAGGCTGCAGGTGCGGTTGTGCGAAAGCTTAGAGGTGTGCGGATATGCGGTTGCGGAAGAGGCAAAGTGCAGGTGCGGAAGTGCAGGTACGAACCTCCCATTTGGTGTGCAGTTGCCCAGCTCTGGTAGAAACACCCCATATTTTGGAATGGAAAAAAAATAGTTTCCATTCATTTGCACAAGAAATGGGTATCAGATTCGAACAAAGCAGAGAAAACTACACTAGTAAAATATAATTTTGATAAAAAATGTAGCTCCTGTGTCCAGCCAAATATTTACCACATTTTTTATCAAAATTATATTTTCGTAGTGCAGTTTTTGGTAATTATTCGTTTTTACACCCAGTCTGTTTTTATGATGAGAAACTTTTCTGGTCAATTTTGAGGTGTTTTACACGAATCTGCCATCCGTTTCCTGTGCAAATGCATAGTTTTCGAGATATCATCATCTTGAAAACTACGTATTTGCACAGGAAACGGATGGCAGTTTCGTACAAAACACCTCAAAATTAACCAGAAAAGCTTGCACTCATCATTAGGACCGATCAGTTTGTGATGCGTGATCTTTGTGGGGCTCTGCCCCCGTACCCTCGAGAACTAAATTATACACAATACCTTACCTTATTCCAGATGGTAGAGTTCTGCAATTGCAGTCAGGAAGTGATGCAATTTTGTGGACTCATCGGTATGTTCTGCTAGGAACAAGTACCGCACAAAGTATTTAGAACTGGTAATGAGGGCGTTTGTTCCCAGCATGTAAAACCCACGATTTCACGTCCTTCCATAGGCGTTCAATGTTTTGTGTGTGGATACTATTGTCGTGGGGATTCACAAAATTTTCACTGTGGTTAATTCACTTATGCATGTAACCAAGCTCACCAATACAATCATAGGCACGCCAACCGTCGCTAATAATGATTGAACCTATGGCACCTAAAGACCTTCTGGTCTTTTCTTAAAATACAAGCACTATTGCATTTAGGGCAGGTCATGGATGTCTTAATTATTCCATGATTGAAAAAAAGGTCTAAACTCTTGTCTTCATCGAGGGCAATATGGCGGATTACGTCTTCAAAGTCAAATATGCAAAACTGACACGTCATACTTGTGGTCATAAAAACAGTAAACTAACAGACCAACAATTGCTAATAATGATTTAATTTTAAAACAGGACAAATTGAATTACACAGAAGTAGCCAGAATCACCAAAAATAGGAAATATTCAGCAAATAGTCGATATATATATTATATATATATATATATATATATATATATATATATATATATAATATATATATATATATATATATAATATATATTGAAAAAACATGAAAAATGGAAAATATATTTAATAAAAAACACATTTTATACAAATCTGCACAAGATAAGATATATATTTTCTTAGTCAGTTTTGAATGGCAATTCAATATATTATACTGTTTTAACCGCGCGTGAGCGGGTTCAAAGATGAATATTAACCTAGTTTTCTCTGCTTTCGCATCTGATAACCATTTCTTATGCAAATGAATAGAAGCTATTTTTTTTTTCCATTCCAAAATACGGAGTGTTTCTACTCATTTGCACAAGAAATGTGTGTCAAATTCCAACAAAGCAGAGAAAACTACACCAGGAAAATGTAATTCTGATAAAAAACTAGCTAACCTAACTAAATTAACTAACCTAACCTAACCTAACTAATAGGGTGGTTCAAAATATTATAGTAAAAAACTATGTTGGTCGAATCGTTTCTCCACATGCCTTGTTTTTGTCCACTAGGGTTGACTTACTTGTGTGTGGAATTTGAGCTTGATTTGTGGATATTTAGGGGTTGCCCCATATTAAACATTTCATTTTTTTCTTTTTAGAAGTGATTATGACATCGTCTAGTACGAGATCTGTGCCTGAAAACTGGCTCCTTGGGAGGCTGAACTCTCAGTTATCGACAGCAAGACTACCCCGTGTACTGGACGTGCTCCGACTGGCCCAGTACAACCACCTGGATGAAGGAAGAACCCTGCCTATAAGTTACAAGTTGGCCTGTGAAGCAGTTGTTGCTGTATGGCAGTGCGCCAGAATTCCTTCCCAATGGCTAGATTCGTGTGTCCAAAAACTGTCAAAGCTGTACGAGAAGTATCTAGTGGTCAAGAAGCACCGAACTCGACAATGAGAAAGTGACAGAATGAATGAGGAAGTGTTCAAAGGTGATCTGGAAGAGCTGTTTGATATATCTACAAAAGATGCAATGTCAGTAGGCTATTCAAGAATGAGGAAGACCAGGAATTCCTTCGGAAGCAAAGAGAAGACATCTTTTTCTGTAGCATGAGTGGGGCTGACCAAAAGACGCCTGCAAAAGAAAGCAGAAAGAGAGAACGAGAAGAAAAAGAAAGGATGGCAAAAGCGAGATACGAAGGAAGGGAAACCAAATCCAGGATGGGGGCAACAGCAGAACTTTCTTCCACATCATCATCTCAGGAATCTGAAAACGAAGATGAATATAGACCTTCTGCGTCAACATCTACAGCAGCTGCTGCTTCCCCAATGCCAGAGAGACTTAAGAATATCTTCAACTCGCCCAAAGTCATTGGCGCCTTGGATTGCATCAATCTTCCAGATAGCAGAGCTGTGTTTGTGGCTGGAGCTGTTGCTGAGGTGCTTGGACATAATCTTTCAGAGCTCACACACTCCCGAAGTTCAATCAGGCGGTCTAGAAGACAAGGAAGACAGGAAATGGCAGCAGCAGAAGACCAGGAATCTTCTTTGGGGGGACCTCCTCTTTTACACTGGGATGGCAAACTATTGCCAGATATTGATAGATCCAAGGCAAGCATTGATAGAATTGCTATCCTTGTCACTGGAAATGGCCATGAGAAGCTTTTGGGAATTCCGAAGATGGACAAAGGTACTGGGGAGTCTCAGGCGAATGCTTGTGTTGAAGCAATTGAAAAATGGAATCTTGGGTCTCAAATCAAAGGACTCGTATTTGATATGACAGCCAGCAACACAGGGCTTCACAAAGGAGCTTGCATCAGAATCGAAGAAGCTCTAGGAACCGAACTGGTCTTGATTGCTTGCCATCACCATGTCACGGAAATCGTGCTGTCCGACGTCGTCTTCTGTATCTTTGGTCCATCTGGAGGTCCAGAATCCGGACTCTTCAAGCGATTTCAGAAACAGTGGCCATTGATAAATCAAGATGCATGTGTTGCAGCAACCGATGAACTCTTCCAGGATCCGGTATTGAGCAGATTGCGGAAAGAGATGCTGGATTATTTGCCACGTATGCACTCGAAGCACAGCAACCAAGGGACAATTATCAAGAATTCTTGCGCTTATCTCTCTTGTTCCTTGGCAGAGGAAGTGGGAATGAGTCATTTTGAGCTCCCGGCCCAACACACCATGCTCGTTGGATGGGGAAAGGAATTTATGTGTTGAAAATCTTCCTTTTCCAAGCTCAATTGAAACTGACACCACGAGAAGCCAGGAACATAACTGACTTTGCTCTGTTTGTGAGTCTCATTTACATCAGACAATGGAACGAAGCGTCCCTTGGAATTCGAGCCCCCCTACAATGACATCAAACTTCTGTCACTGCTCAAGACTTACCCAAATCAGACTGTGGCCAGTAAAGTGTCCGCGGCCTTTTCCAGGTATCTTTGGTTTCTCTCTGAGCACCTGGTTGCCCTAGCCTTTTTCGACGAACGTGTGACCACAGTGACAAAGGAAAGGATGCTCCAGAACCTACAGCATCCATGGTTACCTGGCCCTCCTCGACGTCTAGAGATCAAGGATGAAGTGGAAGACATGAAGTTGGAGGACCTTGTGACTAAAAGGACCAGTTCCTTCTTTGATGTTTTGATGGAAGGAGGAAAAGCAAAATCTCAATCCTTTCTGGAGAAAGGACGGACGATCCTTTTTTCAATGAACTTCACGATCGGTCCTCTCGGATGGAAGTAGTAAATGACATGGCAGAATGGGGTATCAGCCTGATCCAAAAATACAAAAACACGCTGACGAAGGACAAAGAGCAGAAACAGTTCCTTCTTCGACTGGTGGCAAACCACTGAAAGAAGCTCCCCACTCTATCAAAGGCAGCTCTAATGTCATAGTTTTTCAAGTGCATAACTGTTTTCTGCTGTGTGAGACCCCTGATTTATGGATTCCACATGGGGCAACCCCTAAATACTATTTCTTGGGGAAAATATTTTGTGTGATTTTCAGTTATGTATAAAGGAATAAAAATACCCTTGTGGAGAAAGGAAATTTGTTCTTTTGTTTTTTTGGACCACCTTACTAACTAACCTACACCGGGTTACACACTTATTCTTAGGGTTTGTTTTCTGCCAGTGACAATAGTATATATGTTGGTCCACGCGATAAGAACAGGAATGGTTACATTTCGGGCATTGCACACAAGCGGGCAGAACTCTGTGGCATTTAAAACAATCCACCGCTACTTTGTTATTTTCAAAATATTTAGAAATGGTGCGGTAATACTCAGTCTCGCAACTGTCACATTCAAAACCTTCACTAGCTTTAGCCATTGTCCTCAAACTGCGTGAAGCAAAGGAAATTCCTATGGCGCACGTTGCAAAAAGTGTCTGGCCCAATCCAGCCATGTGACAATCTGAAAACAAGTGATACATCCACGAAACGCATTACCGTACGCACACACGCACACGGAGTCTCCACGTAAAAATTATATATTAAATGAATTTTATAACCGCGCACTAGCACAAAAAATGATTAGTACCATCATAAAGAGCATGAAAAATAGAGCTAGTGAAACATAACCTCTCATTTCTCATTAGCCCCTGTGTCTAGCCAAATATCCATTTTTAGTCATTTTGTGAGAATCTGACATCCATTTCTTGTGTAAAGTAGTTTTTGAGATACTTCAGTTGAAAATATCGAAAAAAATACGCGTTTGCACAGAATTTGGAAGGGGAAGTGGCAACACTATCTCTGCTGTGTGCCAAGTTTTTTTTTTTAGAAATTGTTGAAGTATTTATGGCAATATCCTAAATTACAGAACAAATGTACGTAGGTATGGGCGCACCTAAAGCAAAAACACCCTGTGTGTAATTTATTTATTTAGGGTCAGATTTTTATGAAATTTTCAGTTAATATTAGTCTTTTAACCTGCTCACACGCAGTTAAAACAGTACAATATAGGTATTGAATTGCCATTCAAAACTGACTAAGAAAATATATATCTTCTGCAGATTTGTATAAAATATGGTTTTTTATTAAAATATACCTATTTCCTATTTTTGGTATTTTTTCAATATATATATATATATATATATATATATATATATATATATATATATATATATATATATATATATATATATAATCAACTACGCTATTTGGTGAATATTTCCTATTTTTGGTGTTTCTGGCTACTTCTGTGTAATTCAATTTGTCCTGTTTTAAAATTAAATCATTATTAGCAATTGGTTTGTTAGTTCGGTGTTTTTGTGACCACAAGTATGATGTGTCAGTTTTGCATATTTGACTTTGAAGACGTAATCCGCCATATTGCCCTCAATGAAGACAAGAGTTTAGACCTTTTTTTTCAATCACAGAATAATTAAGACATCTGTGACCTGCCCTAAATGCAATAATGCTTGTATTTTAAGAAAAGACCAGAAGGTCTTTAGGTGCCGTAAAAAAAAATCCTAAAAATAAACGTGTCATTTCAGTGTTTCAATCTTTAAGGGTACACAAAATTTAGCGGACTACCCAGGCAAGGTGGGCACATGTTATTACATTATCATTTCTATAATTTAGGTCTTGGGGCCCCGTAAAGCTCATGCATCACAAATTGATTGGTCCTAATGTTTTGCGGACAGTTCAGTACGTGACACCGGTTAGGTCAACTGTACACACTTGATGATTGGTTAGGTTAAGTCATGATATTTTTGTTAGTTTAAACAAAAATGATGAGTGCAAACTTTTGTGGTTAATTTTGAATGGTTTTGTACAAAACTGCCATCCATTTCCTGTGCAAATGCGTTTTCAAGATGACAATACAGGCATCCCCGTTATACGATCATTCGGTTTACGATTTCCCGCATTAACGATTTTAAAAAAAGTACCCCCATCTTTCGATTTACGATTGCCTTATTTCGCGTTAATGATCTCCAACTTGAAAGCATGTCTCAGAAAAGGCCAAGTGCCTGTGCTTCGGGTATTGCTAAGAAGCCTCGCAAGAGTTTGAGCTTGGAGGTTAAGCTTGACATTGTCAAGCATCACAAGAATGGACAAGGGGCTAATTCGATAGTGAAGATTCTTGGACTGGCTCAGTCCACTGTGTTGACAGTGATCAAGAATTCCGACAAGATCCTGGCAGCTGGCGAGAATGTGTCGTCATTATCTGCCAAGAGGATAACGAAGAGCCAGGATTCAACTATCCAAGAGATGGAGAGGCTTCTCAATCTGTGGATAGAGGATCAGAACAGGCGCAGGATGCCTCTCTCCACTGCCCTTATCTGTGCCAAGGCAAAGAAATTGTGGGAGGACATCAGGCAGTCGAGAGGTGAAACCTCCGAAGCGTCATTTAAGGCGAGTTCTGGCTGGTTCGATCGCTTCAAAACACGCGCTGGTCTGCATAACCTGCGCCTGACGGGTGAAGCTGCCAGCGCTGATCACGTCTAGTGATGTGAGTCATTTTTTATTGTCATTTTTTTTGTTTTGTTTTTCGTTTTTTTTGTTTAAAACGAAGATAGTCCTCTTTTTTTTTTTTTTTTTTTTTTTTTTTAAACTTATTCCATATTTTTCTTCCTTTAATCTAATAAGTATATGAGTATTACCTATAATTTACTATACTACCATGTTTATACAGTTATACCTAGTATATATAGTCATCTTTTAGAAAAACTGAATCACGCAAAAAGTATATACGGTAATAGAAAGGAAAAACAAACCCTCATTTTTTATATGTATATGTTAGGGTAAATGTGATAAATTGGTAATTATGCATAATTACCGGTAAATATGCATAATTGAAAATATCATGACAACCTAACCAATTGTCAAGGGCGTACAGTTGACCTAACCGGGCATTCAATTGACCTAACCTGGCATTCAATTCAATTGACCTAACAGGGCATTCAAGGTTAGGTCAATTGAATGCCCAGTTAGGTCAACTGTACGCCCTTGACAATTGGTTAGGTTAAGTCATGATATTTTCAATTATGCATATTTACCTGTAATTATGCATAATTACCAATTTATCACATTTACCCCAACATATATATATTTTTTAACTAGAACATAAAACATTCTTCCTCGTTTCAAACAATATACATAATTGTGATTGGCAAGAGTACCAGTATATATATTCCAGATAGAAAAAAAAAATATTCACCTTTTTTTGAACCTTTTTGTTAACCTAATGTTGTTTAACCTTCATTTCCATGGAAGAATCATCACTAGATTGGGTAGAGCATATATGCTAGTTTCAATATCACAGGTACTGGTATAATATACATAATAAAAAATACATAATACTGGTATAAAACAATATATATAATTGTGATTGGCAAGAATACCAGTGTGTGTAATATATATATATATATTCCAAATAGAAAAATAAAAAAAATAAAAATATTCATCTCTTTCTTTAACCTTTGTGTTAACCTAATGCTGTTTAACTTTCATTATCTGATTCTATTTCCATTGAAGAATCATTATCACTAGATTGATTAGAGCATATAGTTTCAATATCATAGGTACTGGTACTTATTGCAGATTTGGATGTTGACGAAGCCAATGTAGCACCATGTTTTACTTCACTTTCTTGGAATTTTGCATTTTGGGATATAAATACTAGCTTTGCTGCTCTGTCTGTGCTTAATCGGTTTCTTTTGGCTGTATGGATATTACTGTATGTGCTAAATGATCTCGGAGGTAATGAAAGGGCAAAATAGAGGTGTATGAGTTTGTGTAGGTATATATGTGAGTACTGAGTATGCATGCGTATGTATCTGGAATTCTGGATGTATGCGTGTGTATGGGGTATATAATAGATATAAATATGTGTACATAAGTATTTATGTATATATTGGTATATATGTATATGGGTGTATGTGTATGTATATATATGGATGGTCTCGGGGTTAAAAATATGTCATCGCGGGTCTAAAGGATAGTTAAGTGGGAGATTCAAAATCCAAGGCATGGATGGGAGAGTCCTGGAAAGGTTGGACAATGGGCAGTCAGCTCCCAGCCAGTGTTCTCGCAAGTTTAACGGATCTCAAGATACAAGACTTTCAGTGCAAGAAAGAGGCCAGTTTTTTTTCTGTAAATAGGCTGAAAAGGACATTCTATACTGGTACCATATGGCCTATTTTATTATTTATGTATTTATTTTTATATATATCATTGCAAAAGTATACCTTATAATTAAATTGGCAATATCTATATTAATTACTAAAAAAAACGACATAAAAAAAACCGTTTTTTAACATCACTAATCACGTCACCGCAGAGAAATTCCTTGACGTCCTCAAGGAGAAGATCAGCGAAGGAGGCTATGGCAGCAAACAAGTGCTGAACTTCGACGAGACTGTACACTTTTTGTACATAACAGTAAAATATATAGCAAAATAATAGTGGAATCTGCAAATTTTGGGGGTCTTCCAGAATGTTTGGGAATGTATCCCTATTTTTCCCATAAGGCCTTCAGTTCGATATACGATCGTTCAATATATGATGGGGTTTTTAGGGACGCATCCCAATCGTATAATGGGGGATGCCTGTATCTCGAAAACTACACATTTGCACAGGAAACAGATGGCAGATTTGTGCAAAACACCTCAAAATTGACCAGAAAAGTTTGTTCTCATCATAAAAACAGACTGAGTGTAAAAATGAATAATTACCAAATTTTCAATATAGAGGTTTTCAAATAGCTACCGAGAAATAGGTCAAAATTTAAATTTTTTTAAAATTTTGAAAAAAAATTCAAAATTTAAAAAAAAGAAATGAAATTTTTTTAAAGTTTTTATAAATTAATATATTTCCAAAAGGATATACAATTATGTGCCCCTGAAAAGGACCATGGCTACATTCACAAAAACTTGGCACGGTACATTGGGTATACCTTAGCCACATGGCCTAAAAAGGTATCCCAATTAGTCTACACCATGCCATACTCTCCAAAAACATTTTATCTTTTCATGACCATGGATTTATAGGTTTCAGCCTGGTTAGGACATAGTTCACCTAACCTGGCCTTCAATGTTATTCCGATGTCTACCATTGAAGGCCTGGTAAAAATCTGATAAAGAAATTACACAGGGGGTGCTTTAGGTGCACTGGGGTATGAAGTCACCAAATATTTTGTGGTTTTGCAATAAGTGTTTAGCTGAGGTTATGGACATGCTCAAGGCAAGGTTTAAGAAAGCTGCTAGGCCAGAGTCTAGTAGGCCTAAGTTAGTTGGATGATTGATAGTGTGGTGAATATATGTCTTAACACTGCTTTAGATTTTAGGATAAGAAAGTACTTTTTAGGGTAATTTTGATGTTATACACAAATTTGACTTCTGTTTTCTGTGCAAATGTATAGTTTTTGAGATACAAGGAAATGGAATGCAAAAAAATAGGTAAATTTTTACAAGTGTACATTACAGGCTTTGTAAATCAAAACTTTTTCTGATGGTTTTTGATGTAGTTTGAACGAAGGTTAATTTCATTCAAACAATAGCAAAAACAATTGGAAAAACAGTTTTAATATATAATTAATCTAACCTAACCTAACTTAAAAATTTTCCAAAATTCCTCAAAAGCTTGTAAAAATACAAGCTCTTGTAAAAAAAATACTAAAAAATATACATTTGCATAGAAAACAGAAGTCAAATTCGTGCATATCAAATCAAAATTACCCTAAAAAGCACTTCATTATATTAAAAAACTAACCCAACCCAACCTAATTTGTGGAAGCAAAGGTCATTTTCCTCAGTAATTTTTAACGAGGATTCAGAATATATTAATATTTTTTAGTGGTTTGGAGTGGTATTGAAATGAATATTATCTGATAGTGTAGCTGGTGAGAGTAATGTAACAGTTAGGATAAAAATTGAGTCTAATACATGAAATACTGATATAAAATGTAGTGAGGTTGAGCCTAAGCTTGGCCCTAGTGTTAGAGACAGGGATGCAGGCCCAAGTAAAGTTAAGTCTAAGCCAAGTGTTAGTGATAATGATGCAGGTCTAAGTAGTTAGGCCTGATGAATGGCACAAAGTCAGAAGTCATTCAAGGAATAAGATTAGAAAGAATAATAATCAGGTTTCAGATACCAGGGAATTTAGATGAAGCAATACAATGTGAATTTACCATGGTTGGGGACTATTATTAGGAATCAGGACAATGAATTTTGCAATAAGGGAAGGAAAACCTGTAGAAGAATATGTATGCTAAGTGGTTATATATGTATATAGGGTGTATAGGGTGTTTCACGGCAGTATGGTTGATGGATGAAGTGGAAGGAAGTTCAATCCACATTGATGCCCCTGTTCCTTTTGCTGAGGAAACTCATCTGAACAGGTTTCAACCAGATCAGAACACGTTTAGGGGTCCCGAGATTTGACGCTTCAGATTGCTTAGGTACCCTATTTCTAATTTCAGCTGTTCTAGTGTTAGTCGACTGCCTTGCTTCCTGACAGAAGGGTGCACTGCTCTCTGTTCTTTGTGTCAGTTGTCGAGTTTTGTCCTCATTGTGTCTACCGTTGCGTATTTGTACTCTTTTTCTAATTTGTATATTTCCTCATTGCAGATAAACATGGCAACTCGAAGCAAGAAAGAGGTTTGGCTCATCGGACACCCGAATAAGGAGATCCTGGGTAGCCGCCTGCCGATGAAGTTGCAAGTCTTGCAAAAGTGCTTCTTCCATCAAAAACAGGAAAACCTAGGACAGAGAAAATGTCTGAACCTCTGTTTGGATGCTGTGATGGTGTTCTGGAAAAGAGCAAGGATCCCTACTATGAGGCGGGACAGCACCCTTCGGAAAATGGAAGCTCTGCTCCAGCGTTATGACAAGTTGGTGAAAAGCGGGAACAGATCCGAGGAGAGCTGTCGTGTTGTGGAGGACATGTTCAAGGCGGAACTCAAGAATGAAATCCTCGATATTGGTCATTCCAATGCCCTTTCTATGATGACAAACGAGGAAGACAAGCTCTTCTACAAGAGTCAGCAGGAGGACCCAACAGAGAGCAGTATGGGATTGGCAGACATGAAGCTGGCCCAAATGGAGAGTAGGAAAAGGCATTGAGAGGAACAGCAGGAGGAGAGATGACACCGGGAATTCAAGCGGACCAAGATGGTTACACGAGCTGCTACTCTTGAAGACAGCTCCTCATCCTCGGCATTGCCATCTGCGGAAGATGATCCCTCCTTGGCAGCCTCCATGTCTGCTTCATGTCCTTCTCTGAGGAAGTGGTTGAGGAACCTCATCACTCAGGATGTGGCTGTCGCATACGACTGGATGAACATTTCTTATCGTGATGCAGCGATGTCCTATGCCGTCATCGCGCAATCCTTGGGGCATGATTTGAATGAGGTATCCATCTCCTCTTCCACAATGTACCATGCTCGCCAGTCACTTCAGAAGCAAGCAGCAGAGGCATATCAAGAGGGAGAATTCTCTCCTGAGGAGCCCTTGGTGTTGCACTGGGATGGGAAAATGCTGCCTGAAATCACAGGTGATGGATCTGTGGACTGGATTGCTGTGCTGGTCACCGGGAATGGCCAGGAGAAGCTGCTTGGAGTTCCGAAAGTTCCAGCTGGCATGGGAGCGGAGATGGCATGCGTCTGCATTGATCTTGTGTGGGAACACGACCTGTCTGAATGAATCAAGGGGTTATCATTCGACACAACAGCATCGAACACCGGGATTCACGTGGGAACCTGCATCAAGATTGAGGAGGGTCTCGGGAAGCAACTTCTTTACCTAGCATGCAGGCACCATATGTACGAAATTGTCCTGGCCCAAGTCTTCCGGTCTTCGATGGGCCCCACCTCTGGACCCGAGACTGGGATCTTCAAAAGATTCCAAGAGCAGTGGGGTTTCATTGACTGATCTCTTATCACCACTGCTATTGATTCAGATAGCTGCAGCATCGCTGGACCTCTTCAGGGTCTCAAGGACCAAACTGTCCTTGTCGTGAGGGAAGCTCTGGCTTCTGGTCAGCCACGGGATGACTACCAAGAACTTCTTCAACTGGTTATCCTCTTTCTCGGGGAAGAGTGTGTCGCCAATGTGCCACTGCGGAAGCCAGGAGCATACCACCATGCGCGGTGGATGGTGAAAGCGATTTATGGATTGAAGCTGTACCTCCTTCAGGACCAGTTCAAGATGACCAGGCGGGAGCTGAAAGGAGTCACAGAAATCTGCCTGTTCGTCGCCCTGGCCTACGCAAAGGCTTGGAGTCATGCGACGAGAGCAGAGCAGGCCCCACGTGTGGATCTGGAGTTCTTGCTAGACCTGGAAATACTGCAGGAAGATGCCGTGATCGTCGACGTCGCCAAGCAAGCACAAGCGGCCATGAAACGACACCTCTGGTACTTCTCCGAGATGCTGGTGGGCTTGGCATTCTTTGATCAAGGGGTTCCTCAGGAAGAGAAACAAAGGATGCGAGAGAACCTCGCCAAGCCGGCATCGAGGAAAGCGTTGAAGCGTCTGGAGGGGAAGACCATCCTCGGCTCCTTCAAAGGAAAGATGATTTCGGATTTCGTTACTTCGAGGACGAAGGATCTCTTCACCACTCTCGGGATCAATGGCGCCTTCGTCAAAAATCCCGCTTCGTCTTGGGAAAGCGACCCACACTACCAAGCAGGCCTAGTTAGGGTAGGCCTATTCAAAAATCAACTTTTTCTTATTTTCATAGGTTTCTGTACATTTTCCCATGCTTTTTGACCTGAAAAAGCTGAAAATCACAACTATTTTGACCTAGGATGTTGGGAAGCATTGCCGCATGGAGCTTTAAATTTTCTGCCTTGAAATCAGCCAAAGCGCCAATTCCGGGGTCCCTTGAATTATGTTTTGCACTTTAACTTTTGATCTAAACAAGATAGAGCAACAAATTAGGTATCAAATGAAAGAGCATAAAATTAATAAATAATAATAAATAAATGATAATAATAATAATAATAATTATCTATCATTTTTCAGGAAACAACAGAAACTCAATCAGAATCTAGAAAACCATCTACAAGTTACAACTTCACAATGGCATTAAGCAAGGAGCTGAGGGAGCTCTGTGGGCGCACAGTTGATATCTCAGAACCTCCACGTACTGTCCACAGGCTGGTGTCAACTGGGCCATCTACCAGATCTCTCACTGAAACTTTCCTGGTTGGATACCCTTCAGCTTTTATCAGTGGTTCCCAGCTTCCCACCAACAGACAGGCGTTCCAGTATTTCCTTAATCTTCAGAATTTACCGGAAAATGCAGGGAGGCCCATGGTTCAAGACCTTGCATATGAAACAGTTGAATCTATCATCCCATTCTGGCAGATGGCTAGGATCAAGACAATGACCAAGTACAACGCAATGAAGCTCTTCATGAAACTACATGAGAAACATCGTGCTCTGGTGAAAAGCAAAGGAAGAGCAAGTAACCCTGGAGGAAAAAGAGGAGCATTTGTGCTGGAATTAGACAGCCTGTTCGATATAGGAGCTCCAGATGCAATCCAAGAAATACAGAACAACAGACTGTTATCCAGAGAGAAGAAAGATGAGGATATCAGGTTCTACGAAGACCAAAAGACTGAGAGGAAAGGTCATATGTCTGGTCATGACAAGATTTTTGAGACAAGATCCCTGCAGCAAGCAGCGAGGAATGAAAGACTGCAGCATAGACAAGAACAAGGTAAAACTAATTACTTTGAACGTTACAAAAAGTTTTAAGTTTTACTCCATTGCAATATTTAGCATGTACTTAACAATTACTGTCTTAACATGTTGTACTATTTTACAGCTGCAGCAGAACAAGAGGCAGTTGTTCATGTGGATGACATTACCTGGCGTGACTCAACTGACAATGACGCTAACACAGAGGACATGGATTACCATCAGCCTCATCCTGGATGTTCTCACCATCAAGACACTGTGACTAGTGTGACTTTGACGTTTCCAAGGAAGGTCATGGAATGTGATGTCATCTGCAATACAGCTGATCGTCTTGGTTTATCAGACAATCAAGTTACTGCCATGGTTTCTGCCACCTTGAAAGTTGGAGGGGCTGATCTGGATAACTTCATCATCTCAACCTCAACAACACGTCGCAACAGAATGCTGTCCAGGTATAATATCAGCCAGAGTCACATGTCCAAGTTTTGTGAAAAACCCCCACAGTACGCTGCCTTACACTGGGATGGAAAGTTGCTCAAGATGTCTTGGGCAGTGAACCTGGAAGTACCTCAGAGACTTTAGCTGTGCTAGTATCTGGTCCACCTTCATACACTGAAGGAAAGTTATTGGGAGTACCTGTCATCGACAATTCTTCTGGCACAGCTCAGGCTGAGGCTTCAATGGATTTACTGGAGACATGGGAACTTACGGATAATGTTACTGCCCTTGATTTTGACACTACATCCAGTAACAGTGGAGTTCACAGAGGAGCTGCCAAACTGCTAGAGAAAATGCTGAACAAAAAGGTGTTTTATCTGGCCTGTCGACATCACATCCTGGAAATCCTAGTAGGAGCAGTTTGGGAGAAGCTGTTTGGGAAGGTGAAGGGGCCAGATAATCCCTGGTTTGAGCATCTGAAGGATGTTTGGACGTACTTGTCCAAGGAAAACCCAAAGATGCTGGCTATCAACAGCAAATGGCTGAAGGAAGGAACGCCTCCTCGAGGTATTCACTGGAGTCGACCAGGCGCCATTCATCAGGCCAGATGGATGGCCAGAAACCTGTACTCCATGAAAATGCTGATGTTTGCAGATCAACTTGAGTACGACGAAGACACTGTATCAAAGCTGGAAAGACTCAACACCTTCCTTGCGCTGTTCTACACTCCTGTATGGATGATGTCAATGTCTGCTGCAGATGCTCCCGTGAATGATCTAAGTCTAATCCAGGACATGTTGAAGTATAAGAAAACTGACCCAGAGCTTGCTGATGCAGTACTTAATAAGATGGAAAACCACAAATGGTACCTGACGCAGGAAGTCGTGCCATTTGCCCTGTTCAGCAGTAGATTGAGTGACACATTGAAGCACGACATTGCTGCCCAGTTACATGCCACTGAGAAGCCAGACAGCTTCAGAACAGGAAAGCCTCTATTCCAGAGAGTCACAGCTAAGACCACCCTGGTTGATCTCATTGGCCCAGAATCACATTTCCTGCTGGACACACTGAACATTGGATCCGAGTGGCTTCTGGAACCTGTCACGTCTTGGCCACAGAATGAGGACTACAGAAAAGCGTTGGACTATGTTAAGAATCTGAAAGCGGTGAATGACATTGCTGAACGTGGTGTCAAGATGATGAGCGACTTTGCAAATGTCATAACAACAGATGCCAAGCAAAGGGACTATCTCCTTCAAGCTGTGGAGTTCAACAGACACCGCTTTGACAGCTTCAAGAAACAAACTCTCAACAACTGACTGTGTAAATGTCATTATGAAATTAATCATCATGTAATGCTTTCACTTCTTGATCGATTAGACTTGTGACAAAATGTTAATCTCAAATTTGTGTCATGAATAAGGCGCCTTGTCTGCCTTAAGTATGAGAAAGCAAATTTTGTGATATTTCTGAAATCTTTGTATGTACCAATGTGCCATTTCTTGTTCCAAGACTATCATAATTGTATAAGTTAGAAAGAGGATTAAAAACACTTTAATTTGGTGCCTATTTTGTTGCTCTATCTTGTTTAGATAAAAAGTTATAGTGCAAAACATGATTCAAGGGACCCCGGAACTGGTGCGTTTGGCTGATTTCAAGGCAGAAAACTTAAAGCTCCATGCGGCAATGCTTCCCAACAACCTAGGTCAAAATGGTTGTGATTTTCGGCCTTTTCAGGTCAAAAAGCATGGGAAAAAGTACAGAAACCTATGAAAATAAGAAAAAGTTGATTTTTGAACAGGGCTATAGTTAGGGTCTGCGTCCTGGCTGTGGTGAATGACTCAGCTGAACAGGGATCGCTCTCATCGAGAAATTCCATACTGCCCTAACAACAAAGGAAGAAGACAAACAGTACCTGCTGAAAGCAGTTTTCAAGAACAGGAAGGATTTTCCGAAGAAGCAGAAGGGGGAAATGATGAAGTGATGAGTCTGTGCTCTCTGACGTAAGGCGTGATTTCTTGGGACCCCTTATTGTTGTCGAAGGAGTCTCATTTTTGGCCAGGAGTGATAAATATGTAAAACGAACACAGGCATCTATGTGGATTCAAAATATAATGGTGGTTCTCATTTATGAAACACCCTAATATAGGGTGTCCCATAAGTCTGGCATCATAGGAGAAATTCATATTTTTCTATTTCTACAAACCATAATTCATATTATTCTCTTTCTATTTCTACAGGCCATAATTAGTGATGGGACGATTAATCGGAATCGAGAATCGGAAGAATCGAGCATTTTTCAGGAATCGGAATTAGAATCGAGAGAATTTAAATGAAAGAGGATAACAAATTTCATTTTTATTGTATTGTAGCTATACATTAAAACATGTATATCCATGATGTGTAATCAAGAAGATTAAAATGAATTGTTACAACTTACAGTTGATTTTTATTTTTAAACCAATCTATTGTAATTTATAATTTATATTACCATACTCATAATGTAAATAGTTAATCTTACCAGAGTAAAATATGATAATTTCCAGAAAAACAAGTATAGAATTATATTTAAAAATATTGAGAATCAGAATCGAGACTTTTTAGTGGTATCGGAATTGGAATCGTTAAAAATTTTGGTATCGTCCCATCACTAGCCATAATGTCTGTGAGCAAGGAAGAACGAATCCAGTTAATTCTACTCATAGGAAATCGGAGTCAAAGAGAGGCTGCTGCTGAATTTAACAGACTGCATCCAGACAGACTGCAAGTCAATAACATTTGCAGCAGCGCATTATTGGGGCATGTAACACCATTACTCCTGAGTCTAGGCCGGGCTGAAACTCAAGATAGAATTAATCAGTCATTAACAGTTGGCTTTTGATATAAAAATAAGATTCCTGAAAAAAATAATTGGTGGCCACCAACGTGTGTCCAGCCACCCCCGTTTTTGTAAAAACATCTAATGCCGCACTAGCAAAATCAGGAAAATGGCAATATCTCTTCTTCTGAACATGCTAGAGAGATGGTTTGCATACCAAAAGATGCAGAATTTGATTTAGAACAAATTATTAAGAGTGGTATTTTTTCATAAAACCTTTAGTTTTTGAGTTATTTTAGAAAAACTAATTTTTGGGGCCCATAGACCCCCTTTTGACGGACCTTAGTGACAAAAAATTCTAAAATAAGCATGATTTGGCTTTTTGATTACTAACATTGCCCTAAAAGGATGTTGACATGGACATAGTGATCACATGATATGACTTTTCCTTGTTATCTTGCATCCATTATGCTTGATTAAAGAATAGAGGGTGGGGCTGCTTCATGAACTTTTTTTAAACGTAATAAATTGAAAACTTGTTTTTTTTTCAGGTGCCTTTGTTATAAGTTTCCAACTGCAATTTGTCATTGAATTCAACATTTGCAATATAAAGTATGACTTCTACAAGGAAAACAGTTGCTAAAGTACTTGGTGATGTATGTTTTATGCCAGCAGAACAGTTTCATTTAGGGAAATTGCCTACGTTGAAGCAAGTTATTGAAAGGTGTTTGTGTTTCGGAGACTATAAAACAGATACTGTACTGAGAGCTACTTCTGAGGAATTGCATAAATTGTGGGTCACATATAATGTTTATCCAATATCAGTAAATGCCATACAGAGCTGACTGAAAACCCAAATAAAGGAATTCAACTGCCTTCTGAAGTATGACAAAAAGAAAAGGGGACCTAAATATCATCAAGATCTGGATGATTTTCTGAAAACTGTAAACGTTTTATTTGACATATATCAACATGATCACAAACTGTTGGCAGATACAGAGAAAAAGCACTTACTAAAAATGACTGAATCTGATTACCAGTTTTATGAGGTAGGTCTGTTGATTGAATTTCAATCTATTGAAATTTGAATTTGAATCTATACCTTATCCTGCATTTGTGCTTCTACCAAATGAGATGGTCAATAATTATATAATTTATCAACAGACCAATACTATGGATACTGCATCTGCTGGGCAATTATTACTGGTGAAGTGGATGAAGACCTTGCACTCTTAGAAGTTGGCCTGCTAAATTGGTCATTCTCTGTCAGATCAACCAGTGCCTAACACCCTCATCTCTCAGATTTTGCTGAAATTTGGTTTATAGGGAGTTTGTGGGCCCTGAATCCATTTCTGAAATTATAAGGTCAATCCGACCAACGGTTCAAGAGATATGACCTCGGGAAATTTGAGGTCACTTGCGAGGTCACTAACATTTGGCGACCCATAACTTGGGTAATAATGGTCACAATTATATAAAAGTATATATATTTAGAATCAGAAAACGACAAGGAATCCAAATATGCAAGTTTTAGAACTCTAGGTTGAAAAATAAAAAAGTTACACTGTAACCAAAATTTGAGGTCACGATTTGACCTCTGGGGTATCAAATGAGAATTTTTTTTTTAAATGTAAAAAATGAAGGCATAGGCATTGGCTATTAGAATCAGCAAAAAAAGTTTGTTTATGTTAGTATTTTTCATGTAACTAACATATAAGTGAACACCATATTCATAAGTTGTGCGTCAATTCTACCTATTTTTTCACACTTAAGCTCATAATTTGACCTATAGAAATTAAAATTACATTTTTTTATAGATATAAAAACAAAGGCAAAAAATGTAAAATTGTATTTCACTGCTAATCTACACTGGCAATAATAGTTATAATAGTGAAAGGGGAAGACCTACTTAGAGGATTCATGTGCTAGCCTAATACAATTTTTGCATGCTCGATGCTCTCATCAATTTCTTTTTGTGGAAAAATGTATTGAATTCTGCTGCCTCCTCTTAGGGTAGGACAACTCATTACAGTTAATATATGATGTCCTGGCACTGCACATGAATCCTTGTTTGATGGATAATAATATGCACTTGATCCTGATGACCCAGAGGGATGTAGAAAGTTCACAGTGAAATCATCAAACTCTTCACAATATTCCTCCACAATTCCATACCAAACTTGCATGTCATAAATGCAGCCAACATACTCTCCTGGTTTGACACATTTTAGGTTACCAAGCATTGCAGGTTCATTAGTAAAATGACTTTTCCTTATTCTTTTCTTTTCTCCAATGCCACTTGAAATGGGATACACCATCAGTTCTTCCTTGTTTAGGGGAACAAATCTATGATATTTCTGAGTTCCAGGAATAGCCCTACTATCCTTGAATCGATGTTCCAACCGTTCTTCTGCATCTTTCAAATCAGCTGTAGTTACAAAGAAAAAATTTATCTTCTTGCTCAAGTTTCTTCACAAAACTGAAACACGTGTTCTGGTGTAAGAATTTGCCTCTCTGTAGTTCTCTGCAAACTGGCACGAGCAGTAGCTCTTTTCACTGTTCCTCCAATCCTATCACATGCATTTTTGCCATGGGATGTAGCAAAGAAGTGCCATTCACAAGACAGACCAAAATCCTCTTCATGGTAACAGAGATTTGTGAAGTTGTATCTGTTCTTATATTGGCCAGCACATCCATCTGAGAAATAGTGCACCTTCTTCAATTGTGGGCATCTGAATTTAACATATGTCATAAGCTTCAATATGAATGAGTAAACCATTATAGTGTTGTGTTTTAGTGATGCAGATAAGAAACAGACACTAAAATGGCTAAGTTCCTGGTCTGCAGATGATCTATAATAGATGACAAAAGGGTGAACTGTACACTGTGAATTGTCCCAGTGAAACCCTTGGGCAGCATCCTGGACAATGAAAGAATAATTCTCAGAGAAATCACCTACTATAACTACCTCGCTCTGAGGTGGTAGTGTTTCTTTCAACTGCTTGAAGTACTGTGATTGTTGCTGAGCAACAAAGTGATGACGAACCATGCGGGATATTTTCATGCTTAGGGATGATAAGTATTCATGAAGTGGCTCCACCTTATCAACCATTGTACAACGGTCAACAGTCACCCATTGCTTGTAAGATATTTCATTTGGAGCTGATTTCACACTGTCAAGTAACTCAAGAAAATCCAGGACACCCTCTTCTCTTGGGCAATCATTGCAAAGTTGCATCATGCAAGTCTCTCTTTCTGTACTGCAGACACTGTAATCCATAAGATCCTTGTATGAAAGACCTCTTTCTCCCAATGCAGCCAGCTGCAATTTTGGATTTTGATGGTATGTGCAGACACAGACAGAATGAGTCCCACCACTACCGGCAAGCACACAATATGATGGCCGTAATTTTGCAAATGTGGAAAATCCTATTTTGGGATTCTTTTCATCATTTTTATATAGTTCAAACATCTCTCTTAAATTCCCGAGGACCAATCGTTTTTGCACCTTCATTGCACCTTCAGCACTGATAACTTTCACGCAATCCTTTTGGCCAGGACACATACGACTAACCTCTTCTGACTCATAGAATCTTCTAACTATATCTTTGTGTTCTTCAGATATCACTTTTCCTTTGCTCATTAGTGGAATCTTCGGAAGGATTCCATGTTCTGATTTAAGTGAACGGCTTCTTTTCACCATGTATGTTGTAGTTTGAAAGAAACTAGCTGTTTTTTCAATTGTGTATGGTGAGTGTGTCAATATTTGTAGTTTGTGATGGTGACATTTGCTCTCCAGGAATGACTGTTTCAATTCATTCATTAATTTGTCTAGATGTTTTTCAGATTTAGTTTCAGGTTTTGAAGTATCACTTACCTCCTCGGTAATTTGAACACCATAACTGAGTTCTAGCCTCTCCTTCAGGTGTTTCTGAGCAGATGATAGCTTACCACGAGCCTTGCGCTTTTTCTGGCTTAATGACAGCCCTTCTGAAAAGAACAGAAAAAAAGGTTTCACACACCTGAATATTAGTAATTAAATATTAATTATAGTACCTTAAATGCTATATAATTGGCTTATAGTAGATCAACAACCTTGTAGTAAAGTATAAGTTATTATATTAATTTATTACTTACTTTTTTTAACTGGTGTTTGGTCCAGAAATGCTAGAACTGGTTCAACTGAAGTTGAAGGATTTTCCTTTATCAAGCAATCACTGTCATTGTCCAGATCTTGAATTGAAGAGATGTTACTCAAGCCACTGATAGTAGATGATTCATTTGAATCCTGCTCAGACTCGTTGTTTTCAGTGGTACTAAGTATAGTGGGGTTTTTCATTATCAGTGTCCAGCAGTTCACACACAACAATGAGTCTTTTTTCACTCTTCCAGCACATTTTTCAACAAGTACATCAGTCACTTTTCTAAGATTGATTGTTATGCGTTTCTTGTGTTTTTGAATAGGGTCCTGGCAGTATTTCAAGTGCCGAACCATTGTATTTTGATCTGTAAAGATATAGGATTTACAATTAGGTAATATATATTTTTTAGAAAATATATAGCTATACACACTTAATATTTTAGGCCTTGATAGTCTCTGAGGCTCATTAAAACACCATACCCACCAGCCACCCACAGTGCTGGCTGGAACTGTACTAACCTGTAGACAAGGAATTTTGCAACTATCTGTGTTGATTCTGCACTTAGACAAGTAGCAACATGTTTCAACAGGTTTGTTTAGGCTACATGTGAGCTTAGTCTTCCCCTTTCACTATTATAACTATTATTGCCAGTGTAGATTAGCAGTGAAATACAATTTTTATTAAATTCTTGGAGCTTGAGGTCAAATTGATAGCTAAGATATAAAAATTCCTTGAAATGACAAGCAATTTATAAATATGGTGTTCACTTATAAGTTAGTTACATGAAAAGTACCAACATAAACAAACTTTTTATGATTGTTTCTATTAGTCAAGAACTCTGACTTTGTTTTTTATATCTATAAAAAATGTAATTTTAATTTCTATAGGTCAAATTATGAGCTTAAGTGTGAAAAAATAGGTAGAATTGACGCACAACTTATGAATATGGTGTTCACTTATATGTTAGTTACATGAAAAATACTAACATAAACAAACTTTTTTTTGCTGATTCTAATAGCCAATGCCTATGCTTCATTTTTTACATTTAAAAAAAAGATTCTCATTTGATACCCCAGAGGTCAAATCGTGACCTCAAATTTTGGTTACAGTGTAACTTTTTTATTTTTCAACCTAGAGTTCTAAAACTTGCATATTTGGATTCCTTGTCATTTTCTGATTCTAAATATATACGTTTATATAATTATGACAATTATTACCCAAGTTATGGCTCGCCAAATGTTAGTAACCTCGCGAGTGACCTCAAATTGCCCGAGGTCATATCTCTTGAACCGTTGGTCGGATTGACCTTATAATTTCAGAAATGGATGCAGGGCTCACAAACTCCCTATAAACCAAATTTCAGCAAAATATGAGGGATGAGGGTGTTAATTTCAATTTTTTTTGGTTGATCTGACAGAGAATGACCCAATAAGTTCATGATCATTGGAAAGAACCAGATCTAAGATTGCTTGATCCCTAGTTGGTTTGTCTACAAATTACATTAGAAAACAGTCATTGTAGCAGTCAATAAAGAAGTTACCTTCCCTATTATTTCCCTCTAAAAAGCTCCAGTCTATATGAGGTAGGTTGAAATCTCCCATAATTAATGTTCTAGCACTATAACCTTCATTTATTTCTTGAACCATACTGTCATTAACTTCCTGTGTTTGGCTTGGAGGTCTGTAAAATGCACCTAGCTATCTGAATATACTCCTTGCCTAAAACAAATATCAACCCAAATTGATTCTACCCTATTGTTTAATTTAGTACTATCATTCTGAATTGAAATTAAATAATTCTTAACCCATTAGTGCCCACTGTCCTCATATGAGGACAGTGCCCACTGTCCTCATATGAGGACAGTTAAAAAAAAAAAAAAAAAAAAAAAACTTAAATTGTTGGTTTATGTTGTGACTTTTGCATAATAATCCTCCCAACATCCTATTTTGAGGACAGCTGATATCTGGTCATATGATGCTAGAATTAAAAAATTTTAATACCAAGATATTTAAAATGATTGTTATGTACCATTCTCTATATAATATTTGTTGAATATCTATTTCAATAATTTGGGCATTAATGGTTAATGTATAATACCAAACCACCCCTCTGCTTATCCATTCTCTGATTAATATATATTGTATAACTATTTGATTCAGATTCTGCTCTAGTGTCATTAAATGCTGCCTCACTAATCCAAGTCTCACCAATGCAGACTATATCCAGTTTCACTGATGATATAACTAAATAGGACTAATTCATTTTCTTATTCCTAAGACTATGCATTTGTATGAAAACACTTAAACCCCTCAGTTTTAACTGGTTCCCTATGTTTGGCTTGATAGCTGATATGCCTATTCCTGACATAATGTGTATTTAAGACCCTAACAGTATTAACTTTACATATACCCTGATGCTTTATACCCTTTGTTGATCAAAAATTATCTTCCAAAACCCCAAAGAGCTCACATTTTCCTCAAGAAGTCTCCCATATAAAGCAGTTCCCTTTTTGCTAAAATGTAATCCATTGTTACTTTAAAGTTCCTCCTTTAATAAAAATTATCTCACAAATCTATGAATTGAACCCCTTCACTACATAGTATCCTAACTTTATCATTTAACTAACTATTTTGTTTGCTAGGTCTATTAATTATGTAGAGGTACCAGATAAATGGAAAAAAGCAAATTTATGAAAAGGGTAGTAAGGAGGAGGTAGGAAATGATAGGCCTGTTAGTTTAACATCATTGGTTGGAAAGATACTAGAAAAAATTATTACAAATAATATTGAAGATAATTTGGAAAATTTTAATCTTATTTCAAGTTCCCAACATTGATTTAGATCAGGAAGGTCTTGTTTGTCTAATCTCTTAGACTTTTTTGAGTTTGTAACTGAACAGGTAGGTAATGGAAATGATGTGGAGGTTATTTATTTAGATTTTAGTAAGGCATTTGACATGACCCCCATATCCCCTTCATGGGATATGGGGTTTACTTATAAATTGGGTAGAAAAATGGTTAGAAGACAAAGAACAGAGAGTAAATTCTAAATGGTTGTGAATCTGGGTGGCAGAAAGTGAAAAGGGGGGTACCCCAGGGATCACTGTTTAAAAGTCCATTACTCTTTATTTTATATTTAAATGATTTAGAGAAGGGAGTAGGTAGTAAAGTTTCTAAATTTGCAGATGATACAAAAGTAGTTGCCCCAGTTACAAATATAGAAAATTTGGTGCTACTATAGCATGATTCCTACAGGTGACTGATACTATAGGGTGATTCCTACCCATTTTGGTTCGAAACTACAGTACTCTAGTGTGATTCCTATCCAAGGTATAAATGAAAATATAATAAATATAAAAAGCTATTTATTATTCAATTTTATTTAAAAAATAGTTTTGGTGCTACTATATAGACAAGCAATTAGTAAGCAAGGTAAGAAGCTATAATTAAAAGGTAGACTGCCGAATCGAGGTAGGAATCACGCTATAGTAGCACCGAAAATTCTTATAAACTGCAAAATGATGTTGATAGATTAGGGGCGTGGATTAATGAATAGCAGATGGAATTCAATTTTTCAAAAATGCAGTCATCCATTTTGGTAAAAATAATGAAAACTTTAGTTATGAGATGCAAGGAAACTGGCATTTTGGCATTATAGTTGGTAGTGATCTAAAATTGCCTAAGCAGTGCTTAGAGGCAGAGGTACAAATAGCCATGTAGGGTATCCTAGTAACATAGATGCAAGAAAGAAATTTAGCTGGCAGAAAGAAATTGGGACAAAGGATTAAAAGAAAGAAAAGGAGACAAAAAATGGACTAAAAAGCATATTTATTAAAAAAAACAAAAATTATAAGTAAGGGGTAAGCAGAATTAAAAAAATTTAACAAGTTTTGCCTTTAGGAGGGGAGTATTGTGGCAGAAAGATGTGTGTATTAATAGCATACTTTTTATATATAATAATATATAAAATATATTTTTTATTTTTTTTTAAAGTTTGGGAAGAACCGATTCGCCTCTATTTAAAAGGGCATATCTCGGCGGAAAAACAAAGAAAAAGTGAGAGGAAAGAGAAAGGGTGGAGGGAACAGTCGAAGTAGAAAAAGACCAAGGATGACAAGGACTGCAAGGTTGAGCCCCATCATCCTTGGGTGCTAGGGGCGGGAGGGCGCATGTGAAACCTCCTGGAACAAGCACGTACAAATGAGCACAAAGAGCACTCAAGCGCACGAGCTTAGAACCCCCTTGCGGGGGTATAAAATATATATATTATATATATTATTATATATATATGTGAAGTGATAAAACAATAAAATATTGAAAATTTCATCCTCTAAATGGTCTTTTATTCATAATTTTGGAAAAATTGTACTTTTGAAATATTGGCCAATATATATTTTAAAAAAAATTGACCGATATCAATAAAAATCTACTGAGATCACCGATACCAATATATCAGTACATCCCTACTGTTTATAGGCATCTACATTTTTTTCATTAGTCTCTGTTACCTCCCTGGAAATATTGAGGTAATTTCCAGGAGAGGAACTTTGCAGTTCCTTTTCATTGGGAATGGTAAATGGGACCAGTGCCTTGAAGGTCAATAGGTCCTGCAAACATTATTTTTCTAAACATTTTCAATCTGTTATCCCTGATTGGCCACACACTTTCCATCAACCCCTCTCTCTCTCTCTCTCTGTGTAAGAACTTGAATGTAATTTTTATTTTGAAAATTTTCAATATGGTACTCTACCAATATAAAACAAGTTGGTATAGTCCACAGCATAGTATTTTTCTTCTACTTCTTCCTGAATTTTCTTAAAATCATTTTCATTGCATTTCACTTTATCTTCATCTTGTTCATCTTCATTATCAAGAGGAAGAATGTCACTTAGATCATCACTATCATTATCATGCACTGAAACAGCATGATCAGATTGTTTGCAAGACACCAATATTATGTATTGATAGGCCAATCATCAGATTGTTTGCAAGACACTAATATTATGTATTGATAGGCCCTAAGATGGTCTAATTCACCCCAGAGGCACTGGTTTAGACAGGGTGAATTGGACCAAAATTCTTTTAGCTATCATGAAGAAAGTATAAAAGTTATAAAGTTTTTAACATTTGAATAATGAACTAGAACATTTCTGCTACAGGCAAACAAATTTTTGTTTTGAAATTTGCTATAGTTTGGCCATAGTGAGAAAGTTAGCAAAATATATGAAAATTGGGGGAAAAAAAGTTTTTCTGAAGTTATTTTTTGGGGTTTTAGAAGAATGATCAGGACACCTTTAAAGACTAGTTTTGAGCATTTCATGCTGGGTGTGCATCAAAGATGGATGTTTGGGCTACCGTATGTGAGGAGAATTTAAAATTTTTGTTTTAAATTACTGTGGTCCTGGTGATCCAATTCACCCCATCTGACGCTACATCATATTTTGCCTTGGAGTAAAGGGGTCTGGTGAGGCTGGTAGTATCTCTGTGATAAGACTAAAATTCACCTCATAAGTTCTGCTGGCTGAGAAGCTGAGCTCTGCCTCTTTTGTAAGCTACCAATCAGGGACTTTGCTTTGCCCAACCCTGTGCTCACTTGCTATACTAGTATTATATTTTAGAATAAATAATAGAAAGAAAATATTTACACATGAAATGCTAGATACATCAGTACAAAAACATTGTTTATATTTTTTATATTTTATAAATATATTCACAAGTCATATTACAATTATGAACTCTGCATATCTAATTAGCATTTAAAATTTCCTTTCTATTCTTTATGTACTAACGTATTTAGCATTTCACATGTACAGGTTTTCTTTCTATTATTTATTCTAAAATATTATACTAGCATGGAAAGTGAGTGAAGAAAATAAGTCCTATGATTGTATGCAGGGCCTGTCAGAGGGGGGCTAGGAGGACCATTTGGCCTGGGCTTCACGCTTAAAGGGGGACCTCAAATTTAGAAACTTTCAGGTTTGAATATAATGTTTTGCAGTGAAAGTAATAGTTAACTGGGTTTAGCTATGGGCCTCAAAAGCTGGAAGTGGCCCAGGCCTCTCTGGACCTCTGAGAGGGCCTGATTGTATGTTAGCAGTTACATACAATATTGTATAAACAGTGTATTATTAAAATATTTTGGTGCATAAATAGTGATGTGAGGCAAGAATATTCTGAGAATATTCTCCAAAATATTATTTGCTGAGAATATTTGAGAATTTTCTTTTTTCTTAGTTTTAAAACATTTTTAGATTGTTTTGCATCTTTTTAGAGAATTCTAGAATATTTCAGAACCTTATGGAACTTTCTAGAATGTGTGAGAATATTCTAGATGACTAGAACATTCTAGAATACTCTGGAATTAGGAGAAAATAGTATATAAAGGATGGCAAATTGTTTCCTTGGTTAGTTGTGGTTGTGTATGGCAAGAGCAAGTATCAAGTAAACTTTTAACACATGGGGATAGCCCAGAAAAGTCTCATGTTCCAGAGAAGTATATGGAAGAATGCAAAGATCAAGAAAAAGAACAGCAGCAGCAGAAGGAGGAGGAAGAAGAAATACCATAGGCAAAGAAGCTGATGATGACAATGAGGCAATGATTGATGAGTCAGAATCAGAGTAATACCAGGGTAACCAATAATTAATTTCTATATAATTTTGAAAAAATCAAATAATTAAAAAAAATCATGATTTTTTTTTCATAAAAAAGCTGATACTGAAAAACTGAAATTAAACACATAATTACAAGGGGTATTTTTTATTTCCAATGTTTCTTGTGAGATATGTTTTATTAATTTCTATATAATTTTGAAAAAAATTTAATAAAAAAATCATTTTTTCATAAAAAAGCTATTATACTGAAAAACTGAAATTGAACACTTAATTATTACAAGGGGTATTTTTATTTGTTTCTAAAGTATTTTGTCTGATATATTTTATTAATTTCTATATAATTTTGAAGAAATAAAAAAAATCATGATTTTTTTTCATAAAAAAATCAATTGATTTAATCATGTGATTAAATCATTTTGATTTAATCACTGCCATCCGGGTAAATACTGTACAGTACTTTGAATTGAAATAGTCTTTATACAATGATTCAATAAATTTTTTGCATTAGTTAATTTATTTATTTCTTCACTCATCCTCTCATTCACTTCTGACTTAGAATTTCTCCATTTTGACGGGAACTGAAGTTAAGTTGTATCGGAATAGTTGAAAAACCCCTCAGATGTTTTAAAAAAGAAAATTCTCAAAAATTCTCAGTTTGGAGAATATTCTCAAGAAAATTCTCGAGAATATTCTCCTAAAGATTATTCCCAAGAATTTTACATTATGCATAAATAAAGAACATAAATAAAACCTTTATATGCTGATGGAAATATTTTAGTGCATAATGGAATAAAAAGCAAAGCTTTCCATGCTGAATATCAAATTTTTGAATGTCATTGAACAAACAGAGAAACTATGATGTGTAGGCTGGGGTGATGGGTAGGGAAAGAAAATGGGGGCTAGAAAATGTACGGTACTCACTACTCATACATACTCTTGGCTCATGACATGGTGGCTTCGTAGTGAAGAGGGTTAATAGGGATTGGTTCACTATATTTTTATATTAAATAAATAAAATGTGTATAAATATGGTACACATGAATATTATTGAAAATAATGTTAGTTAATATTTACTTAATATTGATTATAGTTTTATTACTAATAAAAGTAACAAATACTGTACAATGTAAAAGTAAAGCATCACACAATAAATTGTTTCAGAGCAAGCTGGTTGGTTTGCCCATCTCTGATGTAGCTCCTACTTTAAATTGACAGATAGGGGCTGAAGTTGGGGTTTACTGCATGGGATCAGGATCATCTGAATTCCTAGATCCAAATTATTTTTCCCTTATTTAATGTTCAAATATTAATTTTGTACTAGAAATGAAGTGAAAATAACTTAATTATGGTGCCTGACAATTGAACAGATGATTTCGGATGGTGATTGGCCACCACAAATGTAAACATAAAACAGAAGCCAACAAAAATGCACATGATGCACTCTCATCATTCACAATGTATGTTTATATAAAACTCAAATAATTTGAATCTATTCAGTTCTACTCCCTTAATGATGAGTTAAGCTGCAAAATCCAATCACACACTATGTACAGTACAGTATTTATTTAAAAAAAATAAAAATTTATGTCCTGGGATGCCAATTGTGCTAAACAAATATGCACTAAATGAGGTACAACTGTATATGTATTTTAATATATAGTAGTGTCATACTGTACTCTATGCATCCCTCATTATTGCTCTTATCTTGCAACTACTTCAGTACAAAATTCTCACCTTTGGTAAGTATTCAGTTACATTTATGTATCAATATAAATAAAGTACCTACATGATTTTTCAGGTATCACATGATTTGCTTTTAAAGGTCTGGGAAAAAACTGCAACTTAGATGACTCTCCCCATCCCCCTATTATCTGAGTTAGATTTCACATATATAAAAGGGAATACAAAGGACACCAAACAGCAACAGACTGGCTGGTTTCTACGAGGTTATAGTATCAGTATCATATCATATATATATATATCCTGTACTTGCACCTAATTCACTACAAAACTAATAAATTCTGCAAACTGGTAACCACAGATAGTAAAACTAACAATAGTGTAATTAGAGGCCTATATATCCCCCCCCCCCCTATTTTACTCTAGAGAAGGTCAAGGTCAGCCCATCTATTTTTCTTTGACTTCTTTATAAAAAGTTTTGATGTACTGGCATCATCAGGCATTATAAAAGTGAGCTTAATTAACCCTTTATAATGCAAAATATTTTTTATTTAGATTTAATCTAAAGGAGACCATATGGTCATGCTGGGCTGAAAAAGGTTGAAGGAAAAACAAGCATATAATTTCAGCCAGTGTTGAAGTTTGGTAGAAGTGATGCTTAGCTTCTAAAAAGAGGAAGGAAGTGACTCCAATTCCTTTAGAAAGGAGAAAAAGTGATACCCCCCTGATCTAAAACTAACATTTTAACTTGATGGATGATGAATTTTGCTAAACTTGGAATTTGTGTGTATAAAACTCTGTAAAACTTCATCAAAATCATTCCTTGACAGTTTTGTTGTTGATACTTCTTTTTACCATTTTATTGGTTCTTTTTATTCATGATATAGTTACATTTAGCTAAATGAAAAATGAAGAATGTCTCATCTCTCTATTATATATGCTTCACTTTGCTGATGATAATTGGACCATGTTTATCAGACATCTTAGTTGTAAAAAAGGGTTCCAACAAAACTATTGAAATTATTGGGGATTTGCCTGCCCTCTTTGGACCTTCACTCCCAATTGGAGGGTTAAAGGTAAGAATTATACCAATGTCCTTCAGTTATATTGAGATGATATTGTATGGTCATATGACATATTAAAACAAAATTTGGATTAAGCTTGGTCTATTTAGGATATAAAGTAATATTAGAAAAAATTAAAGCCTATTTGGCCCATTAACCTCATTACTGTAACAAAGTTCTTTTTCAGGGATATGTTGTTTATACATCACCCCCTGATGCTTGCAGTCCCCCAATGCATCCTCCAAAACTACGAAACTACAGTGGACCTTTTATTGCCCTTGTGCGAAGATATAACTGTTCCTTTGTAGATAAGGTTATCAATGCTCAACTTTCAGGATATCAGGCTGTTATTGTAAGAAATGTTGGTTCCAATTCTATAGGTAAGAATATTAATATAGACATGGGTCAGATCAGGTAATTTCACTATGAAAGGAGGTTTTCTCTACATTGCAGTAAGCATAATTAATGATTTCCAAATATTGTACTTTTTATACATTGAGGCTTTTGGCTACATCAACCCATGCTTTGTTTTATTTAAATAATAATAATAATAATGGGGATATAACACCCCATTGAAAATTGTTAGTCAGCATGGCAAAATTACCCCACCAGTGGGGTAATTTCACCACCTTCAATTTAAAAATATATATATTGCAAAAGCATCTGTGAACAATCATATATGAATGAGTAGCAGTGCTTCACTGGTCTGAAGGCACAAATCCTTCAGAGACTTCACATTGGGAATCAAGGAGACCCAAGAATCTAGTTTTGGATAATGGGGAGCAGCAATCCATAAAGAGAGAGGGAAGAGATGGCAATGCAGCAGCAGCAATGACAAAAATGCATCACTACTCTCTTTGAAGGAGAAAACTGAAACCCATAAGATGTGGTTCATCTGGAGACTGAATCCAGGACTCATTGGAGGAGACATTCAAGGAAGGTGGATTGGGAACTGGAGCAATAGATGGCAAGGTTGTCTATGTAGAGGGTAGCTGTAATCCCTGAGGGCAGAGCCATCACCATGTCATTGATCACCATAGTGAAGCAGATGATGTTCAGGATGCTGCCCTGGGGAACCCCTTCCTTCTCCAAGTGTACAGAAGAGGTGGTGGTACCCACCTGTACATGAAAGGAGTGGGAAAACAAAACATTGGAAATGAAGGAAGGGAGAAAACCTTGGAAACCCAAGAGACAAAGTTTATGGCAGACCCACCACTGCCAGGTAGTGTCATACACTTTTTCCAAGTCAAAAAAACTGCATGAAGGTGACACCACTCTGCAAATGATACATGGAACCCAACCTCCAACTGAACTAAAATGTCAGTGGTGCAACAGCCCCTGTGGAAACTGGTCTGTGTGGGAGAAAGAGAGTAAATTGTGGTGTTCAAGGTGCCACACCAGGCAACAATAAACCATTTTCTCAAGAAGTTTCAAGGAGCAGCTAGTGAGGGCTATTGGATGGTAGTTAAGGGGAGATGTTGGGTCCTTAACCAGGCTTGGGAAAGGGGAGCACCACTGCTTCCTCCACCCAAATCCAATTGCAAAGAATTCTTGCCACAAGAGTGCCACTGAGTGCAGCTCCAACATAGAAAAAAGATGGTTGTAAGGGAAATTATTGGGAGTCTGGAAAAGATGAAGGGAGCAAGCAAGCAAAGCCTTATGCCAGAGAAAAACAGGATCATGGTGATTTTGTCAGGAGTTAGAATCAATAGTTTCAGCCAAGACTTCCATGACTGCAGTAGGGGATGACAGGATGAGATGATGATTTATGCAGATCTTCCAAATCTTGTTCCAGATTTGGGAAGGAGGAGTGGGGGAAGTGAGGGAGGAAATTTAAGTTTACCAGGAAAGGTGATGAACCTGAGCCCGCACATATTTGAAAGCTATTGAGTTAGCAAGGGGTGTGTTGCACTGAAGTTGGCAAAAGGCCAACTTCTTATCACAGATGGCCAGAGCACATACCAGGGTCCACTATGGAACCAAAGAGGATGAGGGGTAGGGAAATGTTGACTTTGGAATGGAGGACAGAGTGGCACAAGTGACATGATCAGTGAGGTAGGTGAAGGCAGCATCAACCATTGGAAAGTTACCTGGAACTGCAAAGGTTTGAGAAAAGAGGCCAGTCAGCCTTAGTGAGACCATTGGGTAGGAAGAGTGGAGGAGCCAAGGGCCTCAAGACAAGACATACAGAGGAGGAGGGGAAGATGGTCACTACCATAGAGGTCTGGAGTGACAGACCAAGAGAAATCAAGAAAGGTGGAAGGAGAAGTGAGTGAAAGGTCTATGGAGGAAAATGTGCAGGTTTGGAGGTGAAATGCTGTGGGTTGGCAGGTATTGAGAAGATAAACAGTAGTAGTTGAGAGGAGGGAGACCACAATGCCACCCTATTGATTGGTGACAGTATTACTGTACCCCACAGAGGATGGCACCGGTTGAAGTCTCCCAGGAGGAGGAAGGGGGAAGGGAGCTGCAAATGGAGAGCAAAAGATCATTAACAGAAACTTTCTGTGATGGGGGAAGATATTGAGAACAAATTATATATAAATAGTCAAGGAGAACCTGGGCTGCATTGGCCTGGAGAGGAGAGGAGAGTGGAGGGGAAGGGGAGTAAACAGTATGTCAGGCTGGATGAAGACAGCCATCCCCCAGTGGGGAGCTGCATTGGGAGGAGGGGGGGGAGGTATGAAAAGAACCTATGAAAAGGGTGCAAGAGGTGGACCCAAGTTGGGTTTCCTGAAGGCAGAGGCACACCAGAGAAAAATTGTGGATAAGGAGAAGGAAGTCCTCCCACTTAGAAAAGGTCACAACAATTCCACTGAAGAATAGCTGCCATTAAGGGTGAAAAACAGGGGAGTCAAGGAATATAATTGCTCGAGACAACTGGGGTGGGTGGGATGAGGAATATAATCTTCCTCCAAAGGCCATTATTTTTGAGGATATGGGTACTTATGTATAAATCTTTTACCACACAGTGAAATTACCCCACTTTACCCTCTGCTACTCTAGTAGCTACAGAGATTAGCTTACTTTCTACCAGATAATTTGTGAAGCCTTTGTGTATAATTGTACAAAAAGCAAAAGCAATGGGACCTACATTTTCTAGATGACAACCACTTCACATGTGATAAATTGGATGTAGATTAAAGGTGAAGCATGTTTCATATTGATTTATTCTGCTTAAACTATATTCTAGTGTCTTCATTGAGCAGCTAGGCCTAGAATCTAGGTAACTAGGGTTTTCCAACCTTTCTTAAATGGTAGACAACTATGGAAATTTTTGTATCCTTTTTCAGGGGTACTGTATTCAATTATTTCAGTCCAACAACCAGCTTGGCTCAAGCATTTTTTAATTAACCCTTTAATGACAGAATTTTCTGTAGGGTTAAGTTATGATTTGTGTGTATTTATAACATTGTGAATTTGCACCAAAAGGGGTTAACTCGGTCCATCATAATACGTGGGTTAGATTTCTGGAATCACTCAGCAAAAGCAATGTAAATACCCAGTTGGTCCTATTTTCTAACTGTTAGGCATATGATTGGTTAGGTTAGATTAGATTTCTGAAATACAATGGTTTCACTCAGCAAAAAGGTTAATGTGCCTGGTTACTGGTTAGCCACCTTTTTCTAGCTGTTCAGCATTGGTTAGGTTAGGTAACCTGAAGTTTGATCAGGGTAGTTTCCTCTGCTGAATGAAATGAAGCAAAGGTAATGTAAATGCCTAGTTAGCCCCCTTTTTTAGCAGTTAAGTGTATGATTGGCTAGGTTAGAGTAATATTTCTCAAACTTGTTGAGAGTGCAGCCCCCTTTCTGATGAACTATCTTTGTGCAAGCCCCTTGATGAGCTTAATATACAATAGAATTTCAATATTAGCCTTTAGTATTATGGTGGGATTTTTGCAACAACTGTAATGTAATATTCCTTGAGGACATTACTCAGACAAGTAATGTAATTTGAAGCTGTGCTGGACTTCACTTTTCTTTTTACATAGATCTTTTTGTATTTTTATAATAAATTTGTCCTAAATAGCCCCTTCAGACACTTGCCATTCCCCTTGAGGGTCTTGACTGGGTTAGGAAATACATAACTTGTGTGAAATTTAAAAATTTTATATTTAGTAAGTCTTGGGCTGAGTTGGTTATTGGTCCAAAATGACCCTCTGATACTTTTTCAGGCACCTGACTAAATTACTGAGCTACTACCAAGCTAAATTCAATATTGTGGTCTATTGATTTATATGGAACCATAACTTTTAAAATAAATTAAATTAAAACATTAAACTAGACTAGACTAGAAAATGAATAACTGACTATCCTAAAAAAATTCAGGTAGGCCTGGTGCTTGTGCTAGGTGTTGAAAGGGTATCACATTCATGTAGTAGAATTATATTTTGTATATAGCTAGTAGGGAAATTGTGATTTATTCTTCATGAACTTTGGGTATTTCAATGTAAAACATGCTTCATTTCCTTTTTTGGTACTGTTTGGACAATTTTAAATTTAAATACCTATCAATGTTTCATATTTACTAGCTTAAAAACACTTGGGTTGCCTTTTAAATATGGCTTCTTTCAAATGTTTTGTTTACTTAAGTAATTGTTTAGTTGCTGTTAAAGAGACAAAAATAAAGGCAATCTCCAGTCAACTCTTGTCACACTCCACCTGCATGTGTATAGAGTTTGGAGTTGGCTACATTTTATTAGTCTTAATCTTAGCATGCTAACTTATTGTACTTGACTACATAGAAGACATAATTAGAATCCTGGTATAGGGGGAAGGGGGTGGTTGGAATTATATTTTTTAATTCCTCTTTCAAATTCCAATAGTAGAGAGATTTAGAATACAGCTAAGTAGAGAGAGAGAGAGAGAGTCCTCATTTAATGTTAGGGTGACATTCCTAAAAAGGGTTATGAAAGTGAATTTATGTAAAATGAAGAATATTTTCCCATAGCAACCTATGTATTAAGGGGGCATGCCCTCCTGTTGTGAAATTTTTTGATACCAGGGGTGGATTTTTGGACATAATAAGCATAGCAAATATACAATTACTACCACACACATAATAACTCAACATTAGAAAATCTCAGTTTTCCATACCATGTACCACAGACATCACACGGTACAGAAAACATATACACACACACACACACACACACCTAACCCACAAAGCACTGACATGACTCAGTCCAAATGTGGTCCTAGGTGCAAAGCTGCCACCCATTGACAGGTCAGAGACCAGCCTGAGCAGATCGGATCGAGTTAACTTAGCATGATTCCGATGTGGACATCACCCCAACTTACCGACATATAAACACAGACTAGACTAGACAACTCCACAGGTGACACCTGCCACCTGTGCCAGGACACACCACAAACAATTGAACACATTATGACATACTGTACCACTCTAACACAACATAGAATACAGTACATCACCACTAGTGCACTGAACCTCTGGTCCACTCTGGAGAGGGTGATCGGTTACCTGCATACCGCCAGCTTGCTCGATCAGGGTGGGCTGATCGTCTAACCAACAACAACAACACTAGAAAATAAACATATGGTGTGTGTATATATATATATATATGGACAAAATATAGCTATATGTAAATATGTACTGTACAGTACTCATTGAGTGGTGACTGGCAGGGGCTACTCAAGGTTGAGTGGCTCCTTCCTCCCCAAGGCTGGAGGAAAATGGAGGTGTGTAGGGGTTACTCAAGCAGAGTGGCAGGATCGTCTACCTCTCCACTTGAGACTGTCTGGATACTGCCATCATCACTGTTTTACCCACTTAGTTCACCACTTTCATCACCTTTCAAAGTGGTGAACTTTGAAAGGTGATGAAAGCCAGCATGCCAGCAGCAGTTGGCATGTTGGTGGGTTTTGCTGCTGCCTTCAAGTTACAGCTTACAACTTATAGGGCTATGGTTGCATTAGGCCTATAGTACCTTTGGCCCTGGGCCTTTGTCATATAAAACCTGTACTTCATAATCATATTAAAATTTTCAGAATTACATTTTAACTTCTTTAAATGTTACAGTATTATGGTACTGACAGTTTTTGGGGTTTTATTTTTGTAATAAACACATCCAAGCCTGGTTAAGAACAGGTCCTTTCCAACAGTGATTGCCATATAATAACTCACTTTTGGGGAATGATGTGATTATACAGTACACAATGTTTAACTCATAAGACATGAGTAGTAGGGTGGAGCGAAAAATACTTTTTTTCTAGTATGAAGTTCTAATAGTGATTAAAAGTTGCATTTAGTGGACGATATATACCTGCCAAAATATGAGTTAATTTGTTTAATATTTTCAGCTGCCACCAGGGAGCTAAAGTTAACACAATTTTGGGTAAAAAGGAAAAAAATGCTTCTATTTTAGGTTTATCAAACTATTATAAAATTTTATCTTAGAATTCTCTAATAGTTTGATTAAGATTCGTAAATGATAAGAATTCGTTTTGTAAAAATGCCTTTTCATATGCTTAATATCTTCAGCTGCCACAAGAGGGCTGAAGTTAACTTAAAAATGACAATTAAGTATGATTCTCTATTTACTTGAAAAAGGGAACAGTAATAAATTAGGATGTCTCTCCTCCTTTATACTGGCTTGAGACAGTTAAGAAACGTTATTTCGTGCCTTAGCGGAGTTACCACCCTTTCCCCAACCAACCTCTCTCTAGAAAGGGTTCTTGCTGAAGACTATTTAGTAATTTGCTTTTGTGTCAAATTTTGGCTGTTTTTTCCTTGATTCTAATGTAGCACGAATCCAACCGTCTCTGTTTGTAGGTCCGCAGACTGACCCAGCAGCGTCTGTAACGAGCTTGACGCATCTCTCTACGGCTTGTGTATGACACGGAAACTGAAATAATTCTGAATGAAGAGTAGTACCATGTTTGATGCATGATTCAATATCATCAAGAGAAACTCCTTTGGTTATCGGTGGTTCTGCTATCTGAAAATCTTGCCACATAATGAGATCTGTATAGTCTTTGGCATAAAAATTTATTTCTGGCACCTTAAAATACCTGATAACATCTGTTTCTTGAATGCATGCCCTTGCTTTTATGATACGCCTAAATCCCAACTGACGCACATGCTCCCTTTCATCAGCTATCATTGCAATGAGAATGTTTTCTTGATTTGCGTAATATGCATTTCGCTGAATGACTGAGTCATGTACTCTCCTAAGCTCTTCACGGAGATACCGGCTTCTTGCAATCATATGCCACATATGTTTAGCACCATATTGGCATAATGGTTTACGCTTTATCTGAAACCACATTGGTGCGTATACCCTAACAATGAAAGTAGCTAATTCTTGTAAATTGCCTGAAGGATTCTCTGTGCTTGCATATAACCGCAGAGTCCTGTTTGCTGTGGTGAGCCACCTTGAATGTGATATATTGCCTGGACTCTTATGACTAAGACTCTTTGAGAATGTTCCACTTGATATAGCCTTGTGAATTTCAAGAAGGTATTTCTGGTCAGTACTTATGTCATCTACATCAACTTCACACATGTCCTCTTGAATTTTAATGGGTTTGAAGTTAACTATGGGAAGCTTTTCACAGTCTGAAAGTGCTCGGCCAATTTCTCCTGAAAATGCTCTTGGTCCAGTAGTGGTACCATCCAAGTGATGAAACAGATGGCGCAATGGAAGTTCATTAAGGTGTAAAAGGCATATCAGCCACTGCAATGGCTTATTAAAGGCTTCTTCCAGTAATCTTATTGTGCCTCCAATACTACCAGTGTTAACCACTGTCGAATCACAGCCAACTGCAACGATGTTCCCTATATCAACATTCCTTTCTTTCAAGCAATTCACTAGCGCTGTGCAAATGTATTTAGCTTTGCCACTGGAAGGTATCACATGTGCAAAGTACAGAGAGTGTGGTTCAGATATTATGCTGATATGCTCTTCGCGTTTGGTTCTTTGGTGGTTAGAACCATCACTCTCCTGGACTTGAATCATTGTTTTATCCTTTCTGCCATCAAAGTATAATCCCCGCATGGTTTTTGGCTCTCCTATCTGTTGTAGTTCCTTTCTCTGTTTTTGTCTTTCACGTCTCAGCTTACTTCTGTCTATAATATTCCCTTTGTCTTCGGGAGTAACAATTTTAAGATCTGCCAATACTGCAGAAGCAATAGCAGCCCCAGCTCTGTTCGACATTTTAAATCTATCACAAGTAATTGCTAATGAAGGCAGTGGCTCACGCATCTGTTGTTCTGATATTACATATTGAGTCGAGGTTGTATCTTCCTCATTATCTTCAGATATCTCTTCTAGTTGTTGAAGTTCACTTGTCTCTGTTTCGATTTGTAAGTTGGACGTATTGGTTATAGCAGCACTAGTTGTTTGTGAGGATTCCAGACGTGCTTTTTCCATTTCCTTTCGATGTTCTCTTGCTTGTAATCGTCTTGTGTGTGCTATGTCAATGCTTCCTATCACCATTATTCTGCGTGTTCGTTGGTCATTTAAAAAATCCTGCTCTTTTGGAGGGACTTTCTTACTCTTTTCACATGAGCATCTCCTAAACTCCTTACATTTGCAGGTGCAGATGTCAAACAAAGTGCATTTTGAAGAGTTTTCAAATTCTTCAAGCTGATTTTTGTACTTAGGCTGATCCTTGCGTGACTTGTATGGCTTTAATAAGGACCTGTATTTATCATGGTACACTCGCATCATCTGTAAAACGCGTGTATGTGAAACTATTGGCAAAGAGGCCTTCTTCCAAATATTTTCTACCTTTTTGGAAACTGCCTCTGCTATTTCAGAAAATGAAAGCTCCTTGTTATTCATCTGCTCCTTCACTAAATGTTTTGTGAACAGGTAATCTTTCATAATGCAGTTATAAGTTGGTAGTTGCATATCACTCATCTCTCACAAGGTACTTCAAATATGGCACACTTCATATGTTCTCTAGTGAAATGTTTATATTTAGTATTTGATGCCATAATATTTTTAAGAAAAATTCACAATCACAATAATATCCTGTAACATCAAAACATTATATAATTAATATATATAATATATTTTATAAGTATATATAATATATTATATAAATAAACTAAAATTATATAATACATTATAACAAGCATTTTATAATAAAATCAATATTATCTCTATATAAATCACTTTAAAATAAAGTTTTATAATATTCTGATCCTATTAAAAAACTCTCCGATCAACTGAGCGACTAGGCCTACTACCTAAGAAGACAAGTGTTAACACACTGTTCTAATGACTCACAGAAAGAACTTCCTTCACACCAAAACCCTCCCCCCAACCCTCCCCAAACCCTCCCCCACAACCCTCCCCAAACCCTCCCCCCAACATTCAGTGTAGTCTCAACATGACTCAGTTACTCTAAATTGTGTTAACTTCAGCTCTCTTGTGGCAGCTGAAGATATTAAGCATATGAAAAGGCATTTTTACAAAACGAATTTCTATCATTTAAGAATCTTAATCAAACTATTAGATAATTCTAAGATAAAATTTTATAATAGTTTGACAAACCTAAAATAGAAGCATTTTTTTCCTTTTTACACAAAATTGTGTTAACTTTAGCCCCCTGGTGGCAGCTGAGAATTTTAAACAAATGAACTCATATTTTGGCAGGTATATTTCGTCCTCTAAATGCAACTTTTAATCACTATTAGAACTTCATACTAGAAAAAAGGTATTTTTCGCTCCACCCTAATGAGTAGTGTGGTATCTTTTTAGGATTTTTTTATTATTGTGTTGGAAATAAGTAAGGTAATAAGCTTAGTCATGATGTAATGATTTAAAATTTATGAAGTTGTCCTAGTTCTGAATTTTCTCGAACCAGTTGAAGATTAATACTCTATTTTCATTCATTTTGCAGAGGTCATGACTGGTGATCATGATACAGACTTAGTACGGATTCCTTCTGTTTTCATAGGGCAGGATGATGGGATCCTCATTCAAGATAATTTTCAGTATACTAGTGGGTAAGAGTTCTACAGTGTAGTAAAGAAGTCTTTAGAAGTGGTTATTTTAACATATAGATTTTGCATTAAATCATGAATTTATTTTTCCCCTGGACAAATAAATTGAAAATTCATATACAATATTTATCAAATATACCCTGCGTTAAATGGGTGGCAGACATTAACTAATTCTTGAGCCAAAATGAAATTTGCTGAAAGGAAGTTCTAGAGTCCATTTGTTTTAAATGTAACAAGCTGTAATGGTTCCCCATTTGAAGAACTTTGTTTAATGTTGAAATTAAACTTATAGTATATTGATGTACCCTAGTTCTTACTCTGAGTTCAAATGTGTTCATGCTAAGAGTTGAGCATTCACTCACATTCAGTCAGCCACATCAGTTTTAATTAACAGTGTAGCTAAGCTAGAAAACAATCTTAATTTAGGGAATTAGATCATTATGTTTTAGGAAAGGTTTTAGGCTGTTTTCAAAGTGGTATATATTTAATTACTCGTAAAATTCACTGCCATTGAAGTAGTAGATATAAAATTTATTTAATGACATTGATATCAAGAGGAAGATACTTTGAAAATAACAACAAATCAAGGTAGCTTTTTATAATAAGAATGGTAGCAATAAATGTTTTCTTAATTAACCTAAGTGCGCAAAGATCTGTACAATTATGTGGGTCTGGTACAAAGACAGCCATTTATTTATATCTTAGTTCAAGTCAGGGCTGGCTAATTTAAATTAGAGATGAGCAAACTAGAAGTTCTCAAGGCAGCGTCACCCATCCTCCCCCAACCTTTAAAATATTTGTCATAAAGTTCTCGGCAAATAAATATAAATAATCAAAGTAAAACTTTAACCAAAAGGCAGGCAAAATATCCAGTAACATTATTTTTTTATTATTGAAATGTTTTTGCATTATTGTCACAGTTACATCGCAATATAATATCATTTGTTTAATTTTTTTACTTTTATACGCGTCATTACTTGGAATGAAAATTTTTCCATCCCTATTTCCAGTGGTGTAGTGCTAAATAAAGAAGTGAGGGAACGCATTTTGAAAGTGTTACTCAGATGCGGGGGGGTTACAATGGCGAGCGTGGCGAGCCCATACAGCTGGGGGTCTGGGGGCACTGTAAGTCCCCCGGGAAATCTTTTGAAATCTGACCAATTTCAGGGATATTTTGAGGTCATATGCACTGGATATTAGGATATATTCCAAGGTTGAAGATGCAGTATTTCCAGTGTCATTAGAGATATGACATCCAGTACGATCAATAAAAATAGCTAACAACTGGAATGATTAACTAAAAAAAGTTAACAACTGGTACGCCGTGGTGACTGTTTCACCAGATCTTTATAGGCTAGCATTGCCTCAGTCGAAGCTAAAAGAAATGAAACAGTTAATGATTCTTTCTCATATTTCTTCTAGGGGTGGGAATTAAAATTTCATGACATTAGAGATTTGTAAGTTCGGATTTATTTGAAATAGTGAGGGAACGCCGTTCCATCTACCAAAAAAAGTAAGGGAACGCCATTCCCACGCGTTCCCACAGCACTACACCACTGCCTATTTCACTATAGAGACTGGGGGTGAAAGAAAGTAGCTTCTGAGTAAATGGATGTTAGCCATCCTTGGTTTAGAAAAAGAAGTCTCACTTTGATGTGCTGGGCCTTTCCTTTTACGGGAGTAGGGTAGCTACATTTAGAGTTAGAGCTATATTTATTAGGGGTGTGCCAGATATCTGGTATCTGGCCTATCCAGCCACTTTTATTATCCAGCGAGATAGCTGGATATTTATTAAATTTTTGAAAAGATGGAAAAATAACATTGCCTAGTGTTGATACTCCTCAGGGAATGGACAGTCAATTAGAGCAGTGTTTTCTTTCTAAGTTTTCAAAAATTAGTAGTATGACAAAAAAGCTCTATTTATTTGTGCACAATGATGGCTCTTTTCTTTGATGTATCATTTGTTGAAATTCATTCAGATGTTTAGGAGAAGTGGTGATTTGAAGTTGACACCTGTGAACTTTTTGTAGTATTTTCAAAGATTCATAGAAAATTCTGAAATTTGAATTTAGATGAAAATGCTCTATTAGTTAGGTAGGAGCTCTATTCACTGATGTCTCATTTGTTGAAATCAGTTCAGCCATTTAAGAGGAGTAATTATTTGAAGTGATATCAAAGTGATATTGGCTGGATCTAGATATCTGAATGTTGCCAGATATCCAGTATCTGGCTTTTATGATAGGCTGGATATCCAGTATCTGGCAAATTTACTATCTGGCACATCCCTAATATTTATTCTATGGATTTTATTCACTTTATTGTGAAAAAAAGTCTATTTCTCATGTAAAATGAAGCTTTGGTTTAATGTACTTTTATCATTTAAGATTGAATTTCAAAACTTTATTTCTGAGAAACAGCCCTCAAAGTAAGAGTTTATTTTCTGCTGTTGAAGTTAACGTATAAGAGTTAACATTTCTCATAGAGGAAGCTTGAAGGTGTTTTGTTTAATTTTGTATGGAAGAAAACTTTTAATAAAAGGTTTTTGTTTTTATAAATTTAGGACTTTCAGTAATTTCTGTCTGCCAATTAAACTGTGAGATCTGATTTTAATTAAAAATTTAAGATAGTGAACTGGCCTACAATAAAAAAAATGGGTGATTGGAGGAAGGGCTACTTTAGTCACACTCTTGCAGTCCATACTCACTTTTAATTATTAAGCAGAAAATTTAAAAAGGAAACAAGGTTTGATATTTTTTTGCGAGTACAGTACTTCCCAAATAAAATTTCAGTGGTATGTATACTTTTTAATGCTTTAGTGTTAGGTATTTATGATTTATGGCCAAACTCTTGTACAGTTGTATATATTTGGACTTTTACTCTAATTTTAGAAATAACTTTCTGGCCTGTGTCAAAACTAAAAAATTTAAATATGTTTACCACATCATTATGGAAACTGTAAAGTAGGCTAGGTCTAAGCATCTCGTGTCAGGATGGAACTTGGCAATTAGATGAATTGTATGTATTTATAAGATTTTAATTTTTAAAAACATTACTGTATTTTATGCCTCATAAGACGCTACAAGTGGTAAGACGCACCCTATATTTAGCAAAGAATATTTAGGAAAAAAAATATTTCAAAGATTTATCAGCCTGACAAAAAATATATTCCCATAACTTTATTAAAAGAACATTAAACAAAACAATAACATGTGAGCCCTGAAGTGATTTTTGGAGACATTTTTCAGGAAAAAAGTAGCATCTTATGAGGCGTAAAATACAGTACATCTAAGTCTTAAATATATGGTACATACTGGGGTATGAATACTATTTGAGAGAAAAAAAATTACAAACTTCATTTTTTAAAAAAATTAATGGTTTTTCCCAGCCCTGGTTTAGGTAGACCATCACAGAAATTATACTTTGAAGTGTATATATATATAACCCATGTATGCTTACTAACACTGCTGTAACTCTCTTTATAGATACTTTGTTGTAGTAACAGATGAGCTTCCCTTTGATATAAAAAACATCTTGATTCCATTTGCAATTACTATTGGCATTTGCTTTATCGTTATGCTTACAATGATGGTAAGTGTGAGTTGACTCCTGTTTCAATTATCAGCTGTAGACAAGAGGTTAGGCTTCATGCTTTTTGAATCATTATTAGGAAAAATATTTAGGTTATATATATATATATATATATTATATATATATATATATATATTTATATTATATTATATTCTAAATAAAAGGGAATAAAATAAAACTGTCACCTGGGCCAGTGGTTTACAAGAAGTTGGTTACCAAAGAGCTGTAGGTAGGTCACAGAAAAGACTTTACCCCAATTCTAAATTTATTTATCCTTAAATTTTGAAAGACCTGCTATAATTTTATATATACAGGGTGTCCCATAAGTCTGGTCTCGTAGGAAAATTTATTTGAAATTAAATTTACAAAAGTAATACATTAGAATAAGAACAAAAATGTTCAAATTAATGTCCTCCTCCTCGTTTGTGCATGATGATACGATGTTCCAAACTTAAATGTGCACGTGCCAAAGTCTCTGGTGTGATTTGCGTACAAACAGCATGGATATTTTCTCTAAGAGTCTTCAATGTACATGGATGGTCAATGAACGCAACAGACTTAAGGTGACCACAGAGAAGAAAATCTAGGGGTGTGAAGTCTGGGGAGCTTGGTGGCCACTCAATTGGTCCCCTGCACCCAATCCATCACCCAGGGAGTGGTGTCTCAGTTTGCATATCCATTCAAGTGGAAACATGCCTCATTGCTAAAATAATAATAATAATTGCTAAATATGATATCATCCACTAGGTTTCTTTTTGATTTAAACCATTCGCAAAATTGAAGTCATTGATCTGTATCATCCCTATGTAATTCTTGTATAAAATGTATTTTGTACGGATGAAATTTGTGACAGTGCAGTATTCAGTGTACGGATGTCTTTGAATGTCCACTTTCATACACAGTCTTTCTCACTGATCATTGTGGACTTACTGCAATCCTGGAAAGTACATCAATACTGCTTTCAGCACCAGTTGAAGTTCTCGGATGACCTGCTCTTGGTTTGTCCTGAACACTACCAGTCTCTTTGAATCTTGAAAGTATTTGACCAACAGAATGCTGACCAAGTTGTGGTTTATTGGGACAATGACAGTGAAATTCTCCAGCTGTCTGTCTTTGGTTAAGGCCAGAAGCATGCAAAAAAACAATTTCTGCCTTTTTCTGAGGAGTGGAACTCACTCCCATATTAATCCCTTATTGCCCCTCCTCTCCAATATTTATATGGAGTTTTTTTAAATAACTTGCACTCCAAGAATCTGGAACACACACTCAATCCATCTTTTCTCCCCTGTCTATGATCTCCAATCTTTCAAATGCAGAGTGTCCAAGCATCTCAAAAACTTTAGACCTTGAATTTGGCTCTCTTCTTCCTCTATTGGGGGAGGGGGGTTCCATTTTTGTGGACGTTTGCCCATGGCCCCTCCTTCCTGTATAATATATATATATATATATATACACACACATAGGTATGTAGTACTAACCAAAAAAAATGGGACACTACTTTTACATTATCATGTAATGGAATTTTGATATATATATTTCTTTTCCCTTCGTGGTTTTATTCATCATAAATATTTTTCACGTGTCACTTTCGTGAAATAATTTTCATATAATGAACACAACACACGTTCCGGTGTTCCTGAGGATGTCATTAGACGAAAGCGCTTGAGCACCACTTTGTGTTTCTTTTCCCTTCGTGATTTTATTCATCATAAATATTTTTCACATGTCACTTTCATGAAATAATTTTCATATATATATATATATATATTAGGGTGCTTTTAAAAACTGAAAGTGTGAATTTCGGGTCATGGAACCCCGCAAATGATGAGGTTCCGGGAGCAAATAAAGCACATGATTTTTTTGGAAAATCATCAAATATTTAGAGGTTGCCCAAAGACCCCAAAGTTTTACCCATATGCTCATTTATTTATGCGCCCTTTTTAAGTCACTTCTAGTGTTTATTAACCCATTGATACACAGCGTCCCCAAAATTAGAAATTGCATTTGTCAATTGCGTTCTGATAATCCATATTTCTTTACTTCAGTATACCAACAAATGAATTTTCTTTAATTCTAAATCGTTTTCTCTTAATTACTCACGTCTTTCATGCATTTACGTAATGGTGGCCAAGAAGCATCACAGTTCTCATAACGGTAAGTGTTATTTAAATAATTCATATATTTCAAACGTTTTTTTTACTTAGCATTTTAATGGATGGTATTATGAATTGTTTGTAAGTATAATGACTTGTTTTACCGGCAATATATTTGTTTCCAAAAATAGTTATACGGTTTAATTTTTATGCGTATAAAATTTTGGACGCTCTCTGCTTCAGCGTATTGCAATCATCTTTTTTCGCATCGTCTGAGTAAAATAGTGTAGTGTACCGTAGATTATTTTAAATTTATATATGGATTGGATATACTGTAAATGGTTATGTATGCATGATTTTGCAAAATTATTATAATTTTAATACATATTGTGTTCATGGGTTATCAGCCAATCATTGTTTGAACACAGATTACGTTTACAAAGAGGGCAGCTTATTTCTACACATTTTCCTGAGGTACTTTATCCATGAATGGGTTAAATTAACTTACCAATTTCACTGTTTTGTCTTATTCACAGATAACTGGTGAATGATGGCGGCATGTACAAGATCGAAGAAATCAATCTGGCTTGTGGGGTCATCAAGTCCTACTATTGCCAGTCAGCAATTACCTTCAAGAGGTGATGTATTGAAGTACCTTTTCCATCTCCACAATGAAGAGAAGAAATCCTTAGCTGAGAGTGTGTCCTCGACATCACAAGCCATCATTGAAATCTGGGTGACAGAAGGTTTACCGACGAAACATCCGCACGACGTCAAGAAGCACGTCCGGAAATTGCATGACGAATGGCAGGGTTTGAAGAAGAGAATTTCGCGGAAAACGAAGACCAATTTGGACAACCAGGCTGCGTTCAGGTCAAGCTTGAACAACCTTTTCGACATTGGTCACCAAAATGCCCTAAATCTTATCAAAATTCAGGAGGACAAGGACTTCCTGCTTGCTCAAAGGGAGGAGGGTCGGACAGGAAGGATTGGAAATGTCGACAAGAAGATTGCCAAAAAAGTCGCAAGGGCCCAAGAAAGAACTGCTCAGGAATTGAAGCGGAAAGACAGGCATGTGCAGGAAATGGAAGAAATCTCTGCTACCGTTGTTATGGAAACCTCATCGTCAGCGTCATCAAGTGAGGAAACAAGTCCCGAAAGAAAGCCAGTTACATCGTCGGCTCCAAAACATCGCCATGGGACGATGGCAATCAGTTCAGAGGTCGCTGCGGCATTGGACCGCACGCGGATGAGTGACAGGGCAGCTGCTCATGTTCTCATCCCCTTTGGCATGCAAATAGGTCAGGACATAAGTGAGATGTGCCTCAGTCCAAGTGCTATTCGGGCCAGCAGATCCAGGTACAGATCAGCCCATGAAGCAGAGGTGAGAGCTTCCTACAAGCCTGAATGCCCTCTTGTTCTTCACTGGGATGGAAAACTTATGGCAGACTTAATGGGAAGAGACAAAATCGACCGTTTAGCCATCTTAGTTACTCCCAGACTCCAAGGCAGAAAGGACAGCAATCGTCATCATCGAAACCATTGAAAACTGGGATCTTGGCCAGAAGATCAAAGCTCTTTGCTTTGACACAACAGCCACCAACACCGGCATCTATGGAGGAGTGTGCGTGCGAGTAGAGCAGGCTCTCGGGCGTGAAATGATTTACTTTGCGCGTCGACATCACGTGCTGGAACTGCTGCTTGAAGCAGTATTTTCTTTCCTTGTTGGAGACCTTTCCAAAGGACCTGAGATTACGATTTTTCAGAGCTTCCGTAATGTTTGGCCGCAACTGAAATTGAATGAATACTCCACTGTCGCGGATGAAGAGGACACGGCTGCAGTGATCAGTCCCTGGGCCGAGAAGATGATTCATGAAGCAAATAACCTTCTGAAAGTGAAGCATCCCAGAGATGACTACAAAGAGCTTCTTGAACTTGTAGTCATTTTCTTGGGAGGAGTACCTCACGGACGTCGGAGTCCTGTGTTCATGGCTCCAGGGGCTTTGCACCGAGCACGGTGGATGGCGCGTGGAATTTACTCTTTCAAGATTTGGATGTTCAGATACCAGTTCACGATGCACATGAACCAATGTCCTTCAACATCTCGTGGAGCAAGTAGCAGTGACTGCGGGACTTCTGTCTCTTTGTTGCTCAAGATTACGTCCTTCCGTGGTTTTCAGCAAGAGAAGCAGCAAGCGCTCCACGAAGCGACTTAGCCCTCCTTCAAAAGTTGCAAAACACCAATGCCGCTGGGTACAAGAGTTTTAATCGGCATCTCTGGTACCTCAATGAGGTAAACGTGGGCCTTGCACTATTCGATCCTGCAGTCGATGATAATGAGAAGCAGAAAATGGTAGAGAATATAAATTCCGTTGAAGGGTCAGAAGCTCCCCCCCCAACGAGTCTGGATTCCAGATCCAAGAGGAAAGACCCTGGCAGACTTTTGCTCTTCCAATACGTACAATCTGTTCACCCTTCTAGATCTTCCGGTCGATTTCCTGCAAGAGGATCCATCAAACTGGGAAAACAACAACAGCTTTGGTTCAGCAAAGATCAGGGTGGATTCCTTAAATGTAGTGAATGATGCAGCAGAGCGAGGCATATCATTGATTCAAGAATTCACGAAGGCTGGAAGGACTCGGAACGAAGAGCAGATGCAGTTCATGATTCAAATCGTCGAAGAACATCGTAAAGTCTTGCCGACAGCCTCCAAAGCCACTTTGATGAAAAAATGAACGCCAACACTCGCGGTGTCATGTACTTTAATCGTTAATTATGAATTTAGTGAATATACTCACACGATATATTTGTTCTGAATACTTATTGGAGATGCAATTTATCATTTAAACTGAGAATTAAAATTTCCATTGCCCTATAAATTGAAAATACCTATCAGCTGTGGGCAACCTCTAAATGTTGTTGGATTACAAAGAAATTTTGCCTGTTCTGTTTTCTCATGTATCCTCACAAAATAAAGGGTTCCGCTCCCTTGCATTTTCATTTCGCATTTTTCACCATATACCATAAACACACCCTAATATATAATGTTTTTTAGATCGGAATTAGGACAAAAAAAACTCAACTGAAACTTTTTAATGTAGTATATATTTTCCATCGGAATCAATGACACTCTGCCAATGTCCTACAAGCTTTTCAATGCCATGTTTATAAAATTCAGGTGGTTTTGAGGCAAAAAACGTACAAAGACTGGTGTGCAGGTCATCTAAAGAAGTATACTGTTTCTCGTCAAGATAGTTTTGCAGACTCCTGAAGAGATGATAATCTGAAGGCGCAAGGTCTGGAGAATATGGAGGATGTGCAAGTTTTTCCCACCCAAGCTCCTCAATTTTTGCAGAAGTGATCTGAGTGGTATGAGGACGTGCATTGTCGTGGTGAAACACGATTCCTTTTCGATTAACCAAAGAAGGTCTCTTTTCTTTTAGTGCAGTGTTCAGTCGATCCAGTTGTTGACAGTAGATTTGAACGGTGATTGTTTGGTTGTGTGGTAAGGTTTCAAAGTGTATTACACCACCTTTATCCCACCAAACACTAAGCAACACCTTCTGAGGGTGAAGATTTGGTTTTGGCTGTGGTGTCGCTGGTTCTCCGGCACCAACCCACTGTCGATGGTACTTAACATTCTGGTACAGTATCCACTTTTCATCACCAGTCACTAAATTGTGCAAAAATGGATTTTGGAGTTCATGGAAATGAACAGCTGTGCTAATGTTTACCCGCACCCTCAGATTGTCGACTGACAATTCATGTGGCACCCATTTTCCTAACTTAGGCACTTTCCCGAGTTGTTGCAAATGTCGATGGATGGTGGACGCGGATGAATTGAGTTTCTGGGCCAATTCTTCGACAGTTGTTGAAAGGTCTTCTTCAAGTGCGGCTAACAGCAGGTCATCATCAAACTCAGCAGGGCGTCCAGAGCGTGCTGTATCTGTCAAACAGCAGTCACCATTCCTACACTTTTGAAACCATCTTTGACATTTCCTCACATGCAGAATATCATTGCCATAAACTTCCTGAATGTTTCGCATTGCTTCAGTAGCACTATTCCCTTTTTTGAACTCATAAAGCATTATATGCTTGATATGCTCTTCTGATACTGCCATGTTTATGAGGGGTTCACATAAAGCAAAACACACATCTTCACTGGTCAAGGCCTGTAAAGTATGTAGCGAAACACGATAGATCTCCTCTTAGATATAACCTTTGAAAAACTTATGCTTAAACCGAGTAAGACTAGTTTAAACTTAATCTATCGTAAAAAACGACATTACTTATGGGATGACCTGATATATATATATATATTATGAACCTGATGTTGTTTCGTGCGTTGGTCTCTCTTCACACGGAGGTCAAGTGGGTGGCCCCACCTCTAGGTCTGGCCTGGTGGAGGAGCGAGTTGCTTTCTTGCGCTCTCCACCATACATAGCCAGGCATGCCTGGCTCATCTAGTACTGTCCTGAGCTAGGCATCCAGTCTTTTCTTGAAGACTTCAACTTTGACCCCCGTTACGTTTCTGAGGTCCTTAGGAAGCTGGTTGAAAAGTCTTGGCCCCCTGACAATCAAGCTATTTTCCTTCAGGGTTGGAGAGGTCCCTTGTCGGGCCTTTAATTTGGGAACACTATACATTCTGCCTTTCCTATTTTCCAGTGTTGTTTGAATGGTAATTGGGTTTAATTTTAGGTTTAGTACCAGTTTTTCAATCATTTTCCATATGTAGATTATGATGTACCTCTCTCTTCTTCTTTCCAGTGAGTACAGATTTAGTTTACGTAGTCTTTCCCAGTAGTTGAGTTCTTTGCAGCCATCAATCTTGGCTGTGAAATGCCTTTGCATTTCTTCTAGTTTATTAGTTTCTTCCTTTTTATATGGGGACGTCAAAACTGAGCAGTATTCAAGTTTTGGTATAATCAGTGTTTTTAGCAGGGGAATCATTACTGTTCTGTCCCTTCCCTTCTCTTGAATGTTCTTAGTACCTGTCCGGCGACTCTTTTTGTTTTATTTATCGCTATCTGATTTTGTGTTTCGAATTTCACATCATGTCATTATTATCCTGAGATCAATCGTTTTCGTGCTTCTCTGAATTTCCTGTCTATCTGGAGCGTAATATGCAGTCTGTTTAAGTTCTTCTTTTCTACCATATCTCAAGAGCTGAAATTTCTCGGTGTTGAATGACATGTTGTTGTCTTCTGACCATTTCTATATTTTGTTTGTGTCCCTCTGCAAGGCCTCCACGTCATGTACATCGCTGATTTTTGTGCTGAACTTTGTATCATCTGCAAAGGATGTTACTATACTGTTGCTGTTTACTCCACTGTCTATGTCTGTTAACATGATAATGAACAGGAGTGGGGCCAGTACTGTCCCTTGTGGTACTGAGCTGCATACTTCTGATTCTGATGATGATATACCTTGAATTTTGACGACCTGCAGACGATCTCTAAGGAAGTTGTAGACCCATTTTCCCACTTTGCCTGTTATTCCCATGTCTTTAATTTTATGTGCTATTATACCATGGTCACATTTATCGAAAGCTTTAGCAAAATCTGTGTATATAACATCGTAGTTGTCATTGCCTTCCAATGCATCTAGGATATTGTTGTAGTGTTCTATTAGTTGTGATAGGCATGATCTACCTGATCGGAATCCATGCTGATTTTCATTGAATCTTTCTTGTGTGTCCAGGAAATCATAAATTTTCTCTAACTATTCTTTCAAATACTTGGTGAGGTGGGACATCAATGACACTGGTCTATAGTTCTTTGCTTGAGATCTGTCCCCTCCTTTATATATAGGGTCAATGTTTGCTCTTTTGAAGCATATATTATATATATATATATATATATCCCCCTGATTAAGTACTCCGGCTTGCTGGGCCGAGGGGGCTCGTACACCTCGTGGGTTGTTGGGGTTTCCTCAACTCCTCGCAGGGTGTGGGTGAAGAGTTAACTAGTTGTTTTTTTTGTTTTTTTCTCCCCTTTTTTTTCCGCTTCTCCCGGAATTTCTTTTGTCTTGACTCGGTCTTGGGCCTTTGTCAGTTGTAGTATTCCCCCCCCTCTGTTTGTATTTTGCAGTCTTGGGGTCATCGGGTGGTGCACCTGCCAGGGGCATGCTCCATGGCTGAGCCATGCTCTGGGGATGGTACGGGCGCCCGGACCGCTGCTGCGTCTGGATTGGGTCTTTGCTAGGCCCTTAACGGACAAATCTCCGTAGAGCCAATCTGCTGTTTTTAAAACGACAGTCAGGTTGGGGGGCGGGCTACCCGGGACGTTGGGTATTTTTTGTAAAGCTATTGTTTATGGGTTCAATTTCAAAATTTCAATCCCCTCCTGTTGATGACTTTGGTCCTCCCTTGGATTTGGATAAGACTTCTACTTCTGGTCGTTCAGCGGCCTCTGCCTCTGCTGGATTGCCCTTAAAGCTGTATGGCCCCCTCTCGTCCTCTGCGGCGTCTAGCTCTCGTGGCCGGATTCGTGGTGGCCGTAGGGCAGGCTCTTCGCAGCCCTCGTTCTCTCGCCCACTCTGGTTACCGTTACACATGGACCGGTCCCTGCTGTCAATTTCTGTCCAGTGGACAGGTTCCTTGTTCTCCGCCCTTCCACTGGCTCCCTTCTGGGCAACTCGGAATGGGTGTTTCAGCGTCTTAAGACAGTGGGGGTTCCCTGTCATTATGATATCCGCCCTCTGAAGGATGGGTCTCTTCTTTTGAAGTCCCGTTCTTCGGGGGTGACTGAGTCCCTTCTACAGTTGCAGGATGTTTTGGGTTGCGGAGTTTCTGTGACTCCCCATCCACAATTGAATAGCTGTCAGAGCACCATTTTCGCTTCCCGTCTGCTGTCAATCCCGGTTGGCGAGTTGCAGGAGGATCTTGCCCCCCAGGGGGTAATGAAGGTTTTCCACTTTTCGTCACGCGGGATGGTGCTCTTACCCCATCCGCTCGTCTGCTCCTGACCTTTGACTCCCTTGTGCCTCCGGCCTAGGTTTTCTGGGGCGTGGGTAATCGCCAGTCGTGTGAGTTTTTGGTGCGACCATATGTGCCTGACCCAGTTTGCTGCTTTGGCTGTAACCGGTTCGGCCATGTTAGCTCTGTGTGCCGCCGTGAGGGTAAGCTATGTGTCCGCTGCGGTGGACCTGCGCACCCTACCCCATGCACGAAGCCCCTGCTGTGCTCGAACTACTCGGGGGCCCACCCTTCCTTCTCTCGGGACTGGCCCGTTTTCAAGTTTGAATTCGAGGTGCGGTCCTTAAGGACTACCGAATTCCTTAGTGCGCGGGAGGCGTGGCGGGGGTTGTCCTATACTGCGGCTCTTGGCCCTGGCGGGCCCTCGGGCCCCTCCCGTGCTACCCTGGCGCCTACCGGAGTGGTGCCCCCCTGGAAGTCCCTCTGCCTCATTTTCAGACATCCCATCTGATTCCCTGCCTACAAGTGCCCCTTCTCCCTCTCCGGCTCCTTGGGGTCTGGATCTTTGCCTACTCATCTCTCGGGTGGAGAAGGTGATGCCCCGAAGGGGAGGAAAGCGTCGCCGTGGTCGGAGCCCTCCGGACCCGATCGTGACCACTGCTCGCCCTGCTTCCCCTGCTTCCCCTTCTTCACCGGAGGGGAAGCGGCGCGCCGCTCCTGATCCACTCGGGACTCCTCCCCCTATACGCAGGGCTGGTGAGGCGTCACCTCCCAGTGCCCCAACTAGTGTCCGGGTGTCGGTTGAGGTACACCGCCCCATGACACCCTCGATTACTGACTCGGTTCCCATGGTGGACCCGGTCGAGAGGAGCCTGGCCCTTCTTCATGGAGTCTCTCTCCCTTCGGCTCCTGCTGAAAGTGGTCTGGTCTCTCTCCTGGATCTACCTCTCCCACCTGTGGTGGACCCCACCATCAGCACTTGTCTGGTGTGACGAGCCCTCGAACATCTGGTTCTTCCCGGGCCCCCTCTGGTGAGGAGTTGGGGGTTTCGGCTGGGCCCGTCTCGTCGTCTCTCCCCCCCCTCAGGGGAGCCCCCCTCTGAACTCCCTGTTCCACTTTCCACCTCATACTACTATGGGTGAAGCAGCTGCGGGGTCGGTGGCCCCCCCCATTCGGGGTGAGTCGGGGAAGCCGATTTATGTACATCATTCATTACCCTCGCGAGGTGTGCCTCTTCGTACTTCCTTGCAGGCTGTGCGGCTCTTTTTAGATCGCCAGTACACTGCCTGCTCGATTTATATTTATCATGACCCTCCTTCTCGCGACGCGGTTCGCGAGTTGGTGTTGTAACTGCCTCGACCGTTTCTCCTCCTCGGGGACTTTAACAGTCGCGACCCGGCTTGGGGAGATGTCCGGTCGACTAATGTTGCTGGTATGTTGCTCTCCTTAATGGAGGAACTTTCCTTCGCGTGCCTCAATTCCAGTGAACCTACCTACTTCCACGAACCACGGGTTCATCTACCTGTATTGATCTCTCCTTGGTGTCCCTCGATGCCTTACTCGATTTTTCGTGGAAGGTGTTGGGGGACTCTTACGGCAGTGATCATTACCCAGTCGGACCGCAGCCGGGTGTCTCATCTCGACCGAGATGGTGCCTTGCGCGGGCTGACTGGCCATCCTTCAGAGCTCGTTCCGTCATTGCCCGTTCGGTGTTGAGCTTTGGCTGTATGGATGAGAGCTTGGAGTTCTTCGAGTGGGTGGTGATGGGCGTCGCGGAGGACTGTATTCCTCGATCTTCCGGTAACCCGCGGGCGCGTAGCGTCCCGTGGTGGACTCCAGCATGTCACCAGGCGGTGTGTGAGAGGAAGAGGGCAACGCGCCGCTTCCACCGCACCCGGCGCGCGGACCACTTGATTGAGATGCGGCGTGCGAAGGCTTTCGCCCGCCGACTCTCAAGTTGGCCCGTCGGGCCTTTTGGCGTGCTTTTGTGTCCGGCATTTCCTCGTCTACTCCTTCTGCTGCTGTGTGGTGGAAGGTACGTAGTATCGAGGGGAAGCCGGGGCCTGCTAGTCGCCCTGTCCTTCGGGACGGGGACGGCTTCCTTTCGGGTCCTGCTGCTGTGGCCGATCGGCTGGCCGGTGCTTTTGCTGCGGTTTCCCGTTCGCCTTCAGCTGCGGATCGTCCTTTGTTGGATGTTACGTTCCCGCCGCCTGGGAACGACCCCTATAACCATCTCTTTACGATGCAGGAACTTCAGGCTGCCTTGGCAACCCGTCGTTCTTCCGCTCCTGGCCCTGATGACATTCCGTATGACTTTATTTGGAACCTGCACCCGATGGCCCCACACTTCTTGCTGGATCTTTTCAACCGGGTGTGGGTTGAGGGGTCGTTCCCTTCCCGTTGGAGGGAGGCGATTGTGGTCCCGATACCTAAGTCGGGGAAGGATCCGGCGGAAGTGGCGGGCTATCGGCCTATTGCCTTGACGAGCTGCTTATGCAAGCTCCTTGAAAAGATGGTGGCCGTCCGACTTTCCTTTACACTGGAGTCGCTTGGGTTATACCCCCCGACGCAGTATGGCTTTCGTCGATTTCGGGGTACTCTGGACCCCCTTCTCCTCCTTGGTCATAATGTACAGGAGGCCTTTTCCCGCCGGAATCTTGTTCTGACCGTCTTTTTTGATGTCCAAAAGGCCTATGACACGACCCGTCAGGGAGTTGTCATGGACCGTTTGAAGTCTCTTGGTTTTGTGGGCTTTTTGCCCACATTTCTTCGTAACTTCCTCTGCCGTCGCACTTTCCGCGTCCGTAATGGGGCGGCCCTATCTGACCTGTATGTTCAGGAGGAGGGGGTGCCCCAGGGGTGTGTCTTGAGCGTCTCCTGCTTCAATCTGGTCATGTCTGCGCTACCGGGAGCCCTTCCGCCCTCGGTGCGCTGTTCCATCTACGCCGACGATCTGGCTGTCTATGCCGCGGGGATGAGTCCCCCCCTCGTGGAGAGGCAAGTCCAACTCGCGGTCAATCGGGTTGAACGCTGGGCGTCGTCGGTGGGCCTTACGTTGTCTTCCCCGAAGATTTCGTGTGTGGCCTTCCTTCTGTCGAGAAGATGGGGATCTGGCGCCGTCCCGGCCTTTAATCTTACACTCGGGGGTCAGCCTCTGGCCCTCGTTCAATCAGTATGTTTCCTGGGTATGGTTTTCGACAGCTGTTTGAGCTGGGTTCCCCACTTTTGCCGGCTGCGCGAGTCTACAAGATGTACCCCTGGATTTGCTGGGACATCTGTCGCATACTACATGGGGCGCAGATAGGCGACACTCCTCCGTTTGTACGTGTCCCTGGTACAGTCAAAATTAGACTATGGGAGTGTGGTGTAAGGCTCCGCCTCCCATACGGCCCTTCGAATACTGGATCCGGTCCTCTCTAGAGGACTGCGCACGTCATCTGGCGCCTTCTGCTCCTCTCCAGTTGATAGTCTGCAGGTTGAGTGCGACATCCCTCCCTTGGAGGATTGGAGGTCGTTCCTCATTGCAAAGCACTATCTCCGGATTCTCCGTCTTCCCAACTCTCCTCTGTTCCAGGTGGTTGAGAGGGCATTCTGCCGGGATGGGGGTTGGTATTTCACCAACACGGTGACCTCCCTCCTCGATGGTATGGGCACTCCTCCTCCCATCCGTTATACCGGTCTCTTTCAAGGGTGTTGCACCTTGAGAGAGCACCCCTGTTGCGTGCTGTAGGGTGTTGCGCCCCGTTCGCAGGGCCGATTCTGACTGCCTTGCTTCGGTCTCTGTTCCTTCAGCATGCAGCCTGTCACTGCATGTGTTGCGGTCTTCACAGATGGCTCGAGGTCGTCGGGGGGCGTTGGGGCCGCGGCTGTTCCCCGTCGTCTGTCCTTGCTCCCTGATGAGGCTTCCATTTTCACGGCGGAGCTCTTTGCCATTCTGAGAGCTCTGGAGGTGGTGCAGGAGCATCTGGATGGGTCGTTTGTCATCTATTCCGATTCCCACAGTGCCCTGGATGGCCTGGAGTGTTTCGACCTTGTCTACCCACTGGCCTGATGAATCCAGCTACTGTGCCATATCCTTGTCACTTTTGGTGGCAAGGAGGTGGTATTTTGCTGGATCCCTGCACATGTTAACGTGGCTGGAAATGAGGCTGCCGATCGAGCTGCCCGTTCCGCGTGCTGACTACAGGTTTCACCCGTGTCCCTCCCCTTTTCCGATTATATCCCTGGCTTCCGTAGGTTTTTGCGCTCCCGGTGGCAGAGTCGTTGGGATGGTGCTACAAATAACAAACTCTGCAAGATTAAACCCAAATTGGGATGTTGGGCCTCTTCCTTCCATCCGTCGCGCCATAAGTAGGTGGCTCTGGCCCGCCTCCGTATTGGCCACACCCACCTGACCCATGGCTCTTTGATGGCTGGGGATCGGGTGCCCTGATGTCCCAATTGTAACATTTCACTTACAGTTGCCCACCTCCTGGTGGAGTGTCCGCTTTACTCTGCACTGTGCACAGAGTATTTTCCCATTTTGGTGAGCGTCAGGCCTTGTGATAGGCTTGGTGCTATTCTATCTGAAGGTCCCTACTTTTCGGTAACCGGGTTGTTCTCCTTCCTCTTTCGCTCCTGACTTCGGCCATGAGCGGTCATACTTTGAAACAAAAAAAAAAAATAATATATATATATATATATATACAGTATATATATATGAGGGGGTTGCGTGTCTTAAGATACCTGAGTGCCACCACAGGCAAAAACGTGTTTTTGATGGATATCACTATTTTCACCCCTTCTCTGTCGCGTGGTTTGGGTTATAATGACCTTACGACACGAAGTATGGTTGAAAACCTTATGAAGCGAACTACTTTTTTCACCTCTATTGCCAGCCAAAATTTCACCAAAGTTTGGCATAATAAGAAAATTTAAAAAATATATATATAAAATATGAAAATCTATTCCAAAAACTCAACAACATCTTCATTAGCATACTTAGAACTCTAATTTAGCCAAAAATGAACGTTCTAGCTCAATTAATAACAGAGCTACTATTGCCAGAATATTGCTGAACTTTGGAGGTGATTTCTGGCAAATTTTAATTTTGGCACTTAGGTACCTTAAGACGCGGGACCCATCATTTTATATATATATATTATTTTTGTGTGGCCTTTTGTTTTCAAAACCTGTTCAGCTCATCTTGGCATTGACTCCATCAATGATTTACAAATATTGGTAAATTATGGATCATTCAGCCAGCACTCATAAAGGTGCCTTTTAAGCTTATCCTTAGTTAAAATATCTTTCTTTTGTATGGGTCTCTTCAAAATTGACCAAAGGTGTTTGGTTGGATTCAGATCTGGTGAATTTCCAGTTCAGTCTAATACTTCACTGCTATTTTCCTCAAAAACTTCACAACATTTGCTGAATAACATGCCACATTTTCTTAAAACAACAATTTTCTGCATTCAAACTAATTGTTAGTCAGAAGCAACAACTTTTCTTTCAACATTGGTATATATTTCTTGCTATTCATTATTCTATTCACAAAAAATATGCCATGTTCCATGGATTCTAAAGCAGGACTAAACCATAACCTTCTCAGGATGCTTCATGGTGTAAGACAGGTGAAGAATTGATCTTTTGGCACCATTCATTTTCCTTACTGAAGGTGTTCAAACTCCAAAAACCTGAAAATGAGACGCATTGCTAAAAATTACCTGAGAAAAGTGAACTCAAATTCTGACATCTCAGGAAAACACAAAAATAACACTAGATAATAAACATCACACCTGTGAACATACAAAGCTATTCATAGCTGTATTATTATTTTATAATTTGTAAAGTGGGTGTCTAAATGTCTTATAACAGCAGAGTTAGTTGGTACCATTATGTCGTTTAGAGGCAATTTTGAATTGTCTGAATATTCTGGATCACTCCTGAAAATGAACCACAAACTTTGCATAACCTTTTCTTAAAAAAAAGTGTACATTCATGACACCTTACCTGTTTCCAGTCATCTACAGTAAAGTCTGTACTTTTATGCCTTTTGCAACCTCTTTGCATGCATCTTTGCTGTTAACAATGGCTCTTTAGATGGTCAAATGCAGTTCATGCCATGTTCCTTAAGCCTTCTTATCACTGTTCTAGATGTTTTTACCCTACAGCTTTCCAGCTCTCTCTGAATATCATGAGACATCATCATTGGGTTTTTCCTACAAATTCTTAGAAGTTTTCAGTCATTTTTTGCAGTAGTTATCCTCTTTCTCTCAACTATTCATGACTGTCATTGCAATTGTATTGCTGTATGATTCAGTGTACAGCTGTTTTTGATATATTTAGGTTCTGTTGAATTAATTTTGCAGTATGTTCATGCAAAGCAATCACCTTATCAGCATTTTTGTAGTTGTTCCTGATCATTTTATGTATTACTCAGGATGCCCATTAACTCAGGAATGAGAAGCTTCATACACACTGGCAAATACAACTTCTATTTACATAAACTATACTTTGTTTGGTTGTTCAAGTTGGCATTGAATTAGAAAAGATTTTTGTATGTATTACATTACCTTCAGGATATTTATATTTTTACATAGATTACATGGCATCCCATTTTTTTCCTGTACAGTACTATATATACACCTTTCAATCTTTCATATGTTCCACGTGATGATTCCTCATTTCACGAAGGTCAAGCTTGTCACCCCTCCTCTTGGAGGATATATATATGGGATTGAATTGAGAATGGTCCCCTGAGATCTTTTATGTTACACACAAACTGCATGGAACAAGGAACTCTTCTGGGAAAATTAAATCCACTACTACCCTTCAGTAAAATCTTCAATTTTTTCTTTCCTTTCTCAGAGCATTAAGAGTTGTTAGTCCTGAATTTTTAGATTCTGAACTATGCAGTATTATGAACATTGGTAATTTTTAAATTGTTATCCTGTTCCATTTTTAGAAAGTTGTTTAAACAAAGCTAAAAAAGTTAGTTATGACAGAATTTGATCATAAATTCCACCACCTTAGCCTCCCATACCATGTAAATTTTAATCACCTTCCAATCTTACTTAAAATAGTTGAGAGTAACAGTTTTTAAGTATAAAAATACTATTAAATTTTGTGTAATAAAAAAAGCCCAGATAATGCAATTGGTTGTGTTTATTTTATCAGACATAAACAGTTTGTTTCAGTTTATATTGACCAAATGGGAAAAAGTTAAGATGTCAGAGTAAAACAGTATAAATATGCTTGTAGAACCACGAATACATCTAATGCATTATTTAATCATAGCATTAATCAGAAAGGTTCTGCAATTTTACTAAACCATAAAGATATAACTGAAAGGAACATTCTACAATGTGCCTTCATATATGATACTTTGTAAATAATTTTAACAGTTCAGGAACTTATAAAATGAACCAGATCTTGTTAAAATAACTTTTTCCCATAGTCAGTACTGGTTAATTTTTTGCTACTCACTCCTAACTATTTTGTTTATGCCTTATCCTTTCATTCCCTGATGATGTGTATTGTTAAATACATGAAGGGCCTTGAAATCACTTTTCATTTTCCTTGTGGGTGTGCATTATGCACTGTATATGTATAGTAGGACCTGCTAGTGTAACCACATATGCACAGTGACCACTCAACCACAGTGACCACTTTTCTAGTGTCCTGGCCAAAAATATTAGACTTAAAATATAAATTTTTCTCAGCATAGTGACTGCCTGTACATTGTAGAAAGTGATGGTTTTACCCAGCTAAAAATAATTTTTGCTGAGCATTTAATCTATTAAAAGGACTATGATTTTAAAGAACACGATGCTTTAACCAGATTCTACTGTATACATGAACAAATTTCCAATATCCATGTCACCCCTGTTTTCATAAGCAAACCACTAATGGACATGTGTATATACTTCATAACTAGTTTGCATCTGGAAGGGGCCTGAAATGGGCATTGGAAACTTGTCCATGATTTGATCCACTGACCTAGGCTACAGACATAAAAGTAAAGTATTTACAATAATGGCTTGAATAATAGGAAGAAATTGTATTTGGTTAGTCTTACAATTATACTTTGAAAAGGTAGTTCAAATTTTAAACTTTGCATAATTTCCATGCCATTCAAATTCACTTTATTTTTCTGCTGACATAGAGAATTTTGGATTATTCTTGTAAGCAAAGCGAAACTTGACTGGTTGCCATTCATTATGGGATACATTGTTATGCTGGCTACCATTTTTCTTCTGGTTCTGGTCACATGGGTAATTATTGTTTACATCTGCTGTACAGCCCACATTACTGCAGGCTTTATGTTTATATAGTCACCATAACCTAAATTGATGCTGATATCATTTAGTAGGTGATAGGTTTATGATTTAAATTTCTTATGACCTGTAGTGACTCCTTCAGTGTTGTATTAAGTTGAAGCAAACTGCATAATGTAGGATTCATCTTTCATAATTGTTTATAATCAGTAATTAATAGATGTTATTACTAATTCAGTATGAGCTCTAGTTGTCTGGTAACATAAATAAAGGTAGGCTTTATCAATGTAAGTATGTTAATACTGGTATTACTGATGCAGTTTTAGGTATTTGAAGTTTCTCTTAGCTATGATTAATTTCAAGTTAAAAGGAAATTTTTTTTTTTAGAAATATCAAGACATTTTAACAGTGGAGAGTGTAGTTAGCTCTTAATTAAGTATTTATTTACGAAGTTGATATTAATTAGGATTGCAGGCTTCTGGTAACTTAATTATTGTTAACCTTTGCATTATTCATTCCTGTTACCACAATCTCTGACTATAGAATATTAATATTAACAAGGGGGTCATTCAACAAAAAGGACCTGAAGTGAGTTGGTCACTGAACTTTGTCAACAATAGCTTAAATACTGAAAAAAGTTTAAAATTATCGTCACTCTCACCTTCACACATGGTCAAACAGTAAATTGAATAATCCTTTTGATTCCTTCCATGTTTGAACACCATTTAAAAGTAAAACTGTTCATATTCAAGCAAATTTGTCATAGGAAATATCCTTTTCTTTTATTTATGGAAAAGTAACTGAAATGTAACTGCAAAATGACTTCCGCAATGGCTCCTTCAAATGAATACAAAATGTTACAAATGTTCCAATAAGAATATTTTTTTTAATTGATTTAGTAATATGTGATATTAAAAATGTTTTAATATTTTTAACTTATATTTGTAGCTGGTGAAGTGCGTTCGCGATTACAGGCGAACGAGGAGACACCGTTTGCCATCAAGAGCTTTGAAGAAACTGCCCATCCACAAATTCAAGAAAGGCGATCCTTACGACTGTTGCGCAGTTTGTCTAGAGGATTATGTTGACAATGATAAACTCCGAATACTTCCATGCTCTCATGGTAAGTTAAAAAGAGAGTAAACTGCGATAATAGTTATGAACCATTATAAAATACGAACTCTTCTTAAAATTTTATCTGTAGTGACTGGTTCGAATTTCTAAACATATTTTCAGTAGGTACACTACTTAATCATTCCGAGTGTTTTTTTTTTTTCAAAGTATATATCTAATTTTACTTCAATATATCATAACGCTTAAATTGTCATCGCGTAAGGGTTATACACTTCAGCCTATCGGGACTACCTCTTGGCCACGTTGTTCGCAACACTTCTTCCCGTTAGAAAAGCGAAGTTAATCAACGTTGGTTCTGTTTAGTAGTTCGATGGGTGACTGTTCTCTGCGTTCAGATGATGCAGCGATGATTTAGATCTTATGTAAAGCTGTAAGTCCTCTCCATCGCATGATCTTTACCATTACAATGGAGGCAGATCAACCCCAAACATTATTATTAATAATAATAATAATATTATTATTATAATACCTTTCAACCTTTCAAAGGTTCTGTGTGATGATTTCTCATTTCACGAAGGTCAAGCTTGTCGCCCCCTCCTCTTGAGTTGACCTGGTGAAGTAGTGAGTTGGTTTCTTGTATTCTCCACCTCACATAGCCAGGTATGCCTGGCTCATTGGGGATTGTTCTGAGCCAGGCGTCTGAAGATGTTCACTGCAACACCATTCATGTTCCTTAGGTCTTTGGGCAGCTGATTGAACAGTTTTGGTCCTCACACAACAAAACTACTGTATTTTCTTTCAGGGTTAGGGATGTTCCTTCTCTAGCCTTTAATTTGGGAACACTACAAAATCTTCCTTTTCTACTTTCCACCGTTGTTTCGGGGTTAAGGGTTCAGAGTAAGATTAGGGACTAGTTTCTCCATTATTTTCCAAGTGTAAATAATGGTGTGTATCTCTCTCTCTCCTCCTTTCCAGTGAATATAGGTTTAGTTCGCATAATGTTTCCCAGTAATTTAGTTCTTTGCACCCCTTGATCTTGGCTGTGAAGCTTCTCTGAATCCCTTCTAGCTGTCTAATGTCTTCTTTTTTATATGGGAATGTTAGGACCGAGCAGTATTCCAATTTGGGTATGATCAGTGTTTTCAGTAGAAGAATCATTATATTCATATCCCTTCGTTTAAAGGTTCTCAGTATCTGCCCAGTTATTCTCTTTGCTTTGTTTACTGCTATCTTATTTTGTGTTTCAAATTTCGCATCATCAGTCATTACAATCCCTAAATCTTTTGCTCTAGAATTTCTCCGAATTTCCTGTCCATTTGGGGTATAATATTCCATGAATTTTAGGTCTTCTCTTTTTCCGTACCTTAACAGCTGAAATTTCTCAGTGTTAAACTTCATATTGTTGTCTTCCGTCCACTTGTAGATTCTTTTCATGTCGGTATGTAGAGATCCTATATCTTCTGGGTTTCTTATTTTTTACTGATCTTTGTGTTATCGGCAAAGGATGTTACTGTGTTGTCTCTGGTAACGTCCTCATCTATGTCAGTTAGCATGATTATGAAGGAGTAGGGGAGCTAATACTGCCCTTGTGGTACTGAGCTGAGGACCTCTGATTCTGATGAAGATACGACTTGCCGCCGCTCACTAAGGAAATTATATATCCATTTCCCTACTTTTCCTGTTATTCCCATATATTTCAGTTTATGTATTATGATTCCATGGTCACACTTATCGAACGCTTTGGCAAAGTCTGTGTATGTTACATCATAGTTTTCATTGCTTTTAAGTGCATCAATAATGTTGTGATAGGCATGATCTGCCTGACCGAAATCCATGTTGGTTATTGAATTTTTTCCGAGTTTCCAAAAAGTCATAGATTTTCTGTCTAACTATTCTTTCAAATATTTTAGTGAGATGAGATGTAAGTGACGCTGGCCTATAGTTTTTGACCTCGGATCGATCTTATTCTTTATATATTGGGACTATGTTCGCGCTCTTCAGGATGCCCGGTATTTCTCCCATGTCTAGTGAACGTCTCCATATCCAATATAGGGGCTCAGTGATTGCATTCTTGCAGTTTTTGATCAGTATGGCATTCCATTTATCCGGTCCTGCCGCTGAGTGTGCTTTTAGTTTCCTTATAGCTTGTGTAATATCATTTGTCGTAAAGTCGAAGTCTGTTATACTTTCCCCTTGTAGTTCTTCAAAGAAAGCGTTTCTATCGCGTATCACTTTGTCGGTTTTCGGGATACTGAACGATGATTCATACTGAGCTCTTAATATTTCAGATATTTCTGTTAGATCATCAGATAAAGCACTGTTCTCGTTTTTCAGAGGTCCGATAGTCGCATGTTTTTTCGACTTTCTTTTTGCAAAATTATAGAAGTACTTTGAGTTAACCTTTATTGCTTCTATAGCGTCGTCGTCGTCTTTTTCTGTATGCTTCTCAATTAGTTCCTGTATGACGTCATCGATACTCTACAGTTTATCATTTAATATTTTTCTGATGTTATCTTTACAGTTACTTAATTTTGCAGTCACTCTTTTTCTCTTTCGGAACAATGACCTCTTTTGTCTTTCGAACCTGCTTCTCTTTCCTCTTTGTTGTATTTTTGGGACATGTCTTTCCACAATTTCCAGCGTCTTCTCCTCTAAAGTCATTAGCATCTCTTCCGTTGTCTTGGCCTTGAAAATGGTTTTCCAATCTATTACTTCCATGCTGGATGCAACATCTTCCCAGTTTATAGCTTTGGAGTGAAAATTAAAAATTTCGAATTTGCCTCTCTCTGTTGTTGTGTTCTTTCATTTCCTGTTGCTTTTATATTGGTTGTTATTTCGATAATGTTATGGTCCGATATTATAGTTGGGGATATTTCTACATTATCAATTAGGTTGCTGTTGTTTGTGAATACCAAATCTAGGCAGTTGTTTTTTCTTGTGTTTTCTGTTATTTCTTGCGTTAACGTAAATTCATCAGCTAGAGCTAGTAGCATTTTTACCTGCTCCTGGTCTTCCCGTGTGCCCCCTTTGTCCTGGTGTATACATATATTCTTTCCTATCCTTTTATATTTCATGAGTGGGAAATTAAAATCACCACAGAGAAAAATATTTGGGGTTGGAGAGTGTACATCTTTTACCCAGTTTCTTGCCTCTGTAATGGAATCTGAAAATTTTGAAGTTGGCGTGTTTTGGGGTCTGTACATTACAATTAGTACCATATTTAATTTTTCAACTTTTGCTGCTACACATTCTACGGAGCTGTTTGAGGTACTTAATAGTCATTTCTGCCATATGTCTTTCGCGTGTGTAAATAGCACATCCTCCTTTATGTCCCACTGTTTTGTCGGCTCGGAGTATGTTATAGTTGTCAATTTGTATTTCTTTTTTGTCAACACAGAACTCAGTTTTCACAGTTCGCCTGGCAATCTTTTAGATGAGTTTCCATGATGCATGCAAAGTCTGCTCCGGCTTCTTGCATGAGTCCTTTCAATTATGGAACTTTGTCCGGGGAATGATTTGATTTAAGGCCCTGAATGTTGGCTAGGATTATTTTTATTTTTTCTCTGTCGTTTTCGCATACAGGTGGTTCCGATTCGTTTTCCAATGGTGGTGCTGGTTTCGTTGCCTTGTGGTCGTCCGAGAATTTGCCTCTTTTTATCTTTGACGGAACCTGTTGTCCCGATAACGCATGAAGTGTCTTTGTGCGTGCCTTCTGCATGGTTCTCGGATTCCGATATTTGTCAGCTGACTTTGTATTGGCTGGATAGTATTTAGCAGCTGAATTGTGTTGGCTACGTCAAAAAAAATTGGTACCCTTCTTTGATGATCGTTTTTCCTGTTCATCCTTTGCGCCGTTCCTTTGAGGTTGGTGGTAACGGCATTTTTGTCCGTATCAGCACCTTACCTTATGAACCTTATGTTGTTTCGTGCGTTGGTCTCTCTTCACACGGAGGTGAAGCTGGTGGCCCTGCCATATCTTGCATAGGTGTTGCAGACAGTAAGATGGTAGAACTCGCACATCTTTTCAAATTTGCAATATTCACTTGTGTAATGTGTATGACATAATGTGAAATGTTTATTACATAATGTGGGATGTGCATAGATACATTGCCCAATGCCCATCCCGATATCTGCAATTCCCTTTGGCGTAGTATTTACATACGGTATTTTCTACGCTTCTACTTCTTATCTTATTATTTTCAATGTTCTTAATTTTGGTATTATCATTATTTTTCTTTGGCTGTTTATTTCCTACGTTTTTAGTTATCTTTTTAGCATTTCGCTCGTTGGACAGTTTTACTACCTCGCAACTTTTACTTCTATTTTCTTTCATTTATGCCTTCATTCCGTATTATATTGTTTATATTGTTATTCGTTATTTTATTGTTATTCGTTATTATATTGTTGTTCTTTATTTCCTCCTCTCTCTCATCCACCCGAATTTTCATTGGGACATTTCCGGACTCTTCTTTCCCATTATTTTACCCTTTTTGTAACACTAGAGTGTTGTTATTATTATTATTTCAGCCTATCATAGCAAGTGCATCGACCCTTGGCTGACCAAGAACAGGAGTGTGTGTCCCGTCTGCAAGCGAAAAGTAGTAACCGGAGATGAAAGGCCTTCAGATTTTGAATCAGATTCGGAAGATGAAACAGCCCCTCTTATTAATTCTGAAACTGGAACGCAAGGAGGAACTTTTGCGCAACAGAGAGTCAGTTTCTTCAGTTTAATCCTCTGTAGTTTTATCTGCTCGCAAACACACTACCTTTTAAAAAATTTAAATTAAAAATTTTACAACTGTACATTATATTTAAATAAATTATTTTTTCATTGTTGATAATAGAGGAAATAATGTTGCTTAGTGTGTGTTAGTGTAAGGTCATTCCTCGCTTTCTATTTACTGATGATTAATGAGTAATCTGCTCTATTCTCTGTTTATTTGTCCCATTGTGCGTGTTCTAATCTGCAACCCCATTTTGTGATATGTTTTGATTATGGATTAAGATAAATTGTTCCTTCACCTAACTGGCAGTTACTTTTTCAAATACAGGGTGGTCCAAGAGTCCCCATCTATTTTGTTGAAATAATCATATTTCTATTTTATTTTCTACGGGCCATAGATGATGATGGATGTACGAGAACGTGTGATGGTAGTAACACTACGTATCCAAGGGAAGAAGCGCAAAGAAATTCGAGAAAAATTCGAAAGAAGACTTCACAAACCAGGACCTACAGACAAAGCAATTCGCGAGCTGGTCAATAAATTTAAAGACCAGGATCTGTTCATGATGAGGCAAACTCTGGACGTCCAGGTACCTCTCAAAAAATGTCGAATTGGTAAGACATCAGTGATGTAGGACTTGAGACCTTTCTTTTTTTTTGGTCCCGGCCGTGGTCTCGACTACATCAGTGATGTTCCTCAAATAGAACGAACACTTATCTTGTTTTAAGTAGGCAGTTAACTGTTGAAAAATGTCACAAACTATGAATTTGTGAATAAATTATGAGTAAATTTTGCAGCTGTCACTTGATAACCTCTTTAGAATCTTTATTCTTGAATGTGAAATACAGAGCTTAGGAATTAGGCATTACACAGTACTGAATACACGCAAAAATTGCATATGGTCTCGGTTTCGGTCCCTTTTTTCTGGTTTCAGTCTCGGTCTCGGCCATGGTGGTTTCGACTACAACACTGTAAGAGAGCCCTTTGAAACAAATCCTAGAATGTCAACTCGTACAGCATCACGTAGACTGAGCATACCAAAAACGACTGTTCTAAGGATTTCACGAGTAAAATCAACATTAAAAAAGAAAAGTTACCATATTCTCATGGTAACACGTCCTCATGAGTTTTACACGAAGAGGATTATCGAAGACGAGCCGCCATGTGCGCAGAATTGATTGAAAAAACTCATACCGAAAACTTAAATCACATTCTCTTCAGCGATGAGGCAACCATTCTACACATGCGGAAAGGTTAATCGGCATAATTGCCATATCTGGGCTAGTGAAAAACCGACCGAGTTCTACGAATGGAAGAGAGATTCTCTTAAAGTTAATGTCTGGTTGGATATGACAAGATCAAAGATTCACGGACCTTTTTTCTTTGCAGAAGTTATGGTAACGGGGCCAATTTATCTTGATATACTTTCGCAGTTTCTTGAACTCAAGCTTCGTTCAGATGGCATTCTCGACACTGTTGTCTTTCAACAACATGGAGCTCCATGTTATTAAATGCAAACATCGTTCGGGCGTACCTTGAGCTCTTACCAAATCGCTGGATTAGACGGTGGAAACAGCCCGTGGGCAGCATGATCTCCAGATTTAACACCATTAGACTTCTTTGCTTGGGGCTTTATAAAGTCTGAGGTTTACAAAATAAGAGTTACAGACCTGCAGGATCTGCAAACCCGCATTGTCGCGGCAATCGCTAAAATAACCCAGAGGTGCTTGAGAATGTATTCCGCACTGCAGTGGACAGATTTGAGATTTGTAGAAAGATTGATGGTGCTCACGTCGAATCTTAGACCTAAGCTTGGTAAATAAATATACATCTAATTGTTACTACATTTTTATCCTAAAATACTATTATTTTCAGCAAAATATGTAGGGACTTTTGGACCACCCTGTACAGTGGGCAAACTTTTATTGAATTACTGAAATGAAGTACAGTAATTAGCTTATGATAGTAATGGTAATAGTAGAAGAATAGTGATTGATTATAATTTGCAGGAAAATCCTTTTCAAGAAGCGGAGAGACAAGCGGAACGGAGACGACAGGGAGGGAGGCAAAACACGGGGTATTCTCGTTTGGAGGAGCCAGAATCTGAGTGTGATGAGGATGAGCCGGAGAGTGAAAGGACGAGCAATCATTTAGGTAAAAATCGCGATTCACCAAGTAAAACAAAAGCACCACGTAATATACAAAGTAAGTTTGAAACGGTTCACTTTTATGCTGAATTTGAAGTAACCGCACTAAATGTTGATAGGTGAGGTGTATATTTGAATATATTGGATTGTATCAAATTTTTATTTATTTCAGTGTAGCGTTTAATCAGCAAACAAGTTATCTCAGATATTAGGTTATGCCAATCTCAGATATTAGGTTATGCCAGTGCTAACTGCAGATGCACAGTAGGGTGGGTTGATATTTGTATTCAAAAGTGACACATTGTAGGGGGTTTCATATGGGTCACAGTAGTCACCCAGTAAAATATTTCGCGTATTCTGTCTCCTACCCTCTGCACAAATTTTTGATTTTTAGTTTCAATTTGCCAAAATGTACATTTTTCAGTAAAAACTCAGATAAAAATTGTTTCAGCTGTTAAACTTGTATTTATTTTTTTATTCAAACTCAAAGAAAATTACATTTTTACGTGTTTTTGAGTAAATAAGAAACAAATTAATGAATTACATAACATTTTTGAGAAATTAAACAACAGAACTTGTCTTCTACAAGAAAAAGAAAAACATTACCTAATGAAGTGCTCTTTTGCACGATGCATAAACGTAAGCTATTTTGAAAGTAACACTGCATGTTTGTTTATTCCACCCTTTCCATTCAAATTTAGGCAATCTTTGCCGTGATTCCAGTAGGTTAAAAATATATTTTTGGCGATTTTCGTAGTCAATTCGTACATCAGATGCATTCGTGACTAGATTCACAGTACTTTCTACTCCTTGGCTGTGACAAGGAAAGGCTGGTATTTTGAGTGGTTCTTGTCTTGCTAGTAAAAGTTCCTTATTGCTAAAGTTTCTCAGAAGTGGAGGCTGATAAATTACCTCTTTCTGCCAATCAATCATTTCAGTGTAGCCTGAAGAATCAAAAATAAGAGTTCGAGGTAGATCAAAGTTTCTTGATCCAGAAAATGTAGTTCTTAAGAGAGTGATTCGTTGGATTGCAACCTCTCTAACTTCTCTTCTTGAGTAGGTTGTTATCGATAGTAAAATATTTTCGGGGTTCGCATAGTACGAGATATTCTGAAACACCGGTTCTATGATCACACTGTATTTCTCCTTCAAGTCACGCAGCAGATACCCTAAGTATCAAAAGTTAGATGATCCGTCAGATGCCAGTGGATGTGACTTAACCCAAAACCATCCTGGAGCATAAGATAGCATAATAATTTCTAGATCTTTGAGATCTTAGGTTGGATTTGGTGTTGACACATAGAGTCTAAGAATTCTATTTGCTCTAGTTAGCCAACCAGCATAATGAATTGTACCAGGAGATCTTTGGAGACATTTCCAGATTGAACAGCTAGGCACGTATTGTAGAGATATAATAAAAACCCACTCTAATAGACAGAGTTTATTTCCACAACAGTTTCGATGCCCACTGGCATCCTCTTCGGGTGGATACAGAAAAACGAATCACCCGAAGAGGATGCCAGTGGGCATCGAAACTGTTGTGGAAATAAACTCTGTCTATTAGAGTGGGGTTTTATTATATATTTTGACCTTCACGTAGAGAAGTGAAGTTTTTTGCACATATTGTAGAGATACTTTTGGTCACTGCTTAAAGCATTAACAACAACAGGTGGAATTTCATGAATGTTAACTTTAAGAGGAGAAAAAGCAACCACTTCGTTTTGTTAGATCAGTTTTCAATTTATTTCCAGTTGAACCCTTGAAAGTACTTGGGCCTGTTGTTTTCCCATCTATTGCCTCGTAGACGTGCCTGAATGGTAGTTCGTTCATATGAAGAAGGCATACCAGCCACTGAACAGACCTATTCAGATAGATTTCAACATGCTTTATTACTCCACCGATTCTTCCAGTGTTCACAGCAGTGCCATCACATAGTAAAGCTTTTAGTGTCTGAACTGTCTGAGTCCACTATTACAGTAATCAGCTCTTCTACACAACGAGCATTTCCATGATCAGGTGTTACATGATCTATGTAAATATTTCCTGGCTCTTTAACAATGACGTAGTGCTCTTCTTTGATCTTGCTTGCCCTGGTTAATGTGTCATCTCTTCTCCCATCAAAGCCAGTGCATTCTATTCCTATGTTCTCCGATTTAACCCCTGATTCAGGATTCTCATATCTTTTAAAGCAGCATTAACAATTGCTGCTGCCCTGCAACTCACTCTGTAACGATCTGCGGTCACTGCCAACTCTTCATAGGTATATCTGTTGTGCTCATTTTCTATTAACTCTATATCAGGCACGAAGTCTTCATCCTCTCGATCGGTCTCTACCTTCATGCTCTCAGCACCGGCTGCATCCTGTGATTCCTGTGATGTTGAAGGGACAACTCTGATAGCTTCAGTCACTTCTGTTTGTGATCTCATTCGGCGTTCGTGTTCTTTTTGAGATCTAGCAATAGACCTTTTCCTCATCAAAGTAGCTTTTCTAGCAATTGGCCCCAGTTGGTTTAATCTTTGCTTTTGTCCTACAAAAGAATCTCACTCAGTAATTGTTATTTTATCCTTGCACCGGCAGACATTTCTATCAATCCCTTTATCGTAGCAATCACAGGTACATACATCAAACATAGCATCATACTCGGAAACTTTTTGTTCAAATCTCTCATCCCTTCGGTTTATAGGAACCTTGTTCAACTATGAGGCTGCTTCTATCACTCTAACAACTTTCTGAAAGATTCCACAAGTACTTATTGTAGGGAAAGAGAACCTTCTCCATATGGTTTCAACGTCTGTTGTGCGACTATGTTACAACATTCATTAAAAGTAATCGATTTAGTTGATGCAGCCTCTTCTCGTCGTCGCACAAAGTTGTAGTGCCTCACAACATCTGCTTTTGTTGGTGTCATAGCTGCTGGGAACTCGGAAGGATGCCCAAAGGCTGTATTTGACGGCTTTTTTTCTTGTTGTCATGATTAATTTGACTTAACCAATAATTTAACTTAAAAACCAATACAGTAGTTTGAATCAATAATCAATAATAATTTCATTTAATCAATAATCTGAAACAAAAATAAAATATAATTTTTGGCAAAAAGTACTCAAATAATTAGGGTTGCCAGCACGGTGGCGTAGTATCGCGATACATTTTCTATATCTTGTATCGTATCGCGATACATTTTTTATTATTTGTATAGTATCGAAAGATACGATACAAATAAGTGTCAGTAACGCGATACTTTATCATAAACTCACTCAGTGATGCTTCCCTTCCCCTCTCCATCGTCAAGAATTATCTAATTATTTAGCGAATAATTCATCAGACATTCAACAATTACACATGTATCTTTCGACGAAAGAATTGTTCATAAAATACAATACTACACTGCCATCAAGCACTCCGGTTGAGAGACTTTTTAGCATAGCTGGAAATCTCTCTCCTTCAAAGAGAAACAGAATGTCTGATGAATTGGTTGAGAAGTCGCTGTTTCTAAAATTCGATAAAAATAGAAAGTAATTCAGTTGTTTCATATGTCATATACAGGGTGGACTGGGTGGTGCAAAAGTCAGGAACCTATATAGGCACATTTTATTAAATTATAATAAATGTTCGAATTGGTGGCTTTCTGACGCGTTGAATGCATGATGTTTGAACATTCCTTAACACATTGGTACTGATTTTGGCACACTCGGATGTGGTTTTATCCTTTACACTCGGATGTGATTTTATCCTTTAGAGAACGTATGGTTCTGGGTCGATCAGCATAGACTACCGACTTCAGATGGCCCCACAAGAAAAAGTTAAGAGGCGTGAGGTCTGGAGACCTAGGTGGCCATTCGACGGGCCCTCGCCGTCCGATCCACTTGTTTGGGAATGTTTTATCTAAAGAGCTCCGGACGATGGTTGCGAAATGTGGTGGCGCACGATCCTGCTGAAACCACATCTCCGCCCGTTCTGCCAATGGAATGTCGTCCAGTATGGGCATTAGAAATATTTGCAGCATATGCAGATATGTTTCACCTGTTACATTGCCGTCGAAAAAGTACGGACCAATTAACCGATCCCCCCAGAGGCAGCCCACACCATAATTCGTGGGTCGAATTGCACATGTCTTTCCTCCATCCAGTGTGGGTTCTCATTGGCCCAATAGCGTGCATTATGCTTATTGACACGACCGCTGAGGTGAAATATCGCTTCGTCGCTGAATATGACCCTTCGTTGAAGCTGTCGATGTTGTAGAAACCACTGGCAAAATTCTACACGACGGTCTGTGTCGTCACCGTGCAGTTCCTGAACGAGTTGGACTTTGTAGGGGTGGAAACGATTTGTTGTAAGAATTCGTTGAATGGATCTTCTGGAGACACCCGTTTCCTGGGCTAACTTTCTTAAGGACTTACGTGGGCTGTTTTCGAGGTGATTGAGTACCGTTAGTGATGTTGCTGCATCGGTTGAACTTTTTGGCCGGCCACTACGCGACCGATCATGAACACTTCCCGTTTTTTTGAAGCGAGTGAACAGTTTTCCCACCTGATGCCTGAACAACTGGCGGCCTCTCAAGGTTTGTCATTAAAAGCAGCAGCAACTGATCGGTGTGTTTTACCACGCCTTGCACACATTAAAACTATCTCCACCCATTCAACTATTGTCAATTTTTATGCCATAGGTTCAACAACTGAAGACAGCTGGTATGCACCCTTAGGACCTGTTTTGGATCGCTGATCACGAAGGTATGCTCTTTCTTCAAGTGGCACCTTTGCATTTCGAGGGCAAACACAGATGATGTGTTCTTGTGTACACTTGTCCTTCTTACAGTATACTCTTGAATCACTGCAAGGCAAAATATCCAAAGAACAGGAACAGGCAGAAATATCAAAAAGTTTGTCCAAGTTAGCATCCAGATTTCGCTTGACACTTGCCTTAGCATGCTTGCGATTAATGTCTTTCACAAGAGTGAGTAGGTCTTTAACCTTTCTGTCAATGGATTTGTCATTAATCAAAGGCAGCCTTGGATTCACTTAAGACCAAATGGATTTTAAATCCTTGCTAACTTGCTGCACTAAGGCCCAAAAATCTGTGCCAGGGTTAGCATGATTAAGGTCATAATAGTATTGAATCAGCTGCCTGTAAGTGCTTGGTTCGGTCATTAATAATTCACAAGGACCACCTCCATACTTTTCTTCACTTTTCTTTCGGGTCAGGTGTCTTGTTTTCGCTTTCGGCATTATTTACACCACCGGAAAATCTGAAACATAATGAAAAGTGTTAATGCGAATAGCAATATGTAAGAAATAAGCGTGAATGGTCGCAGGAAATATAATATTTTACCAATATTTTTTAATAAAGATGCATAATTAATAATTATATAAAAATACAAGCAAAACGTTGATATTTATGCTTATAGAAACAAGTTAATAATTTTGGGTTTGCTTTGTTTTGGTTGCGCGTATGCCGCATACGGGATTTTACGCATGAAGCGACAACAGAAAAAATTAAAAACTTAAAAGCTAAATTCGCATTCTGATCTTTTATCAAAATGTATTTCTTTGTGATTTTCACATTTCATAGATAAAACGACAACTACTGAATGTTTATTCGCTTTTTGGTACCAACTTCGACCACCCCTAATATATATATATATATATATATTTTTTTTTTTTAAGTTCGGGAAGAACCGATTCGCCTCTATTTAAAAGGGCATATCTCGGCGGAAAAACAAAGAAAAAGTGAGAGGAAAGACAGAGGAAAAAGAAAGGGTGGAGGGGACAGTCGAAGTGGAAAAAGACCAAGGATGACAAAGACTGCAGGGTCGAGCCCCATCATCCTTAGGTGCTAGGGCCGGGAGGGTGCACGTGAAACCTCCAGGAACAAGCACGTACAAACGAGCACAAAGAGCACTCATGAGCACGAGCTCAGAACCCCCTTGCGGGGATATATATATTAGGGTGCATTAAACGCCCCATGATTTTCAAAAAGTTGTTGGATTTTAATGTCTATTCCCTCAAATGTTACACTTGTTGGTAGAAGTATGTATGCCAAAAAGAAATCAAATCGGAGGTGGTCCTGGGTGGCCACCGGCCACTTTTATATATTTAGTAGTGATGCACCGAATATTCGGCAAATATTCGGTATTACTTATAATACTAATATACAAATATTCGGTATTACTATACTTACATTGATTGAAAGTTGAAAATGTATAAAACACAACGCCAATGTCACTACTCCAACTTTGCTCGTTTCCGCAAATTTGGCCTCGCTTTGCGGTCACATTCAACCACTTGAAGAAGATTTTGGAAGTGGTCTTCTCCTCTTGCAGCTGAGACAAAATCAGTTGTGAGCTTTACTGCTCTCTCCGCAGGGTCATTCACAACATTTAACCCATCCACAATGGACTTGGCTGCCTTGAAGTGGTCATTGTTCTGCCAATTGTCAACATCCTCTGTTAGGAAGGTCATATCCAGGTGAAGAAGGTTCACTGTAAACCACGAGTCCTCGTTCACAAGATCAGCCAGGGTTGTCGCTTCTGTAATTTTTGGAAATGACGGTTTGCCATATCCAGAACCGTAGCGGTGTTTTGGAGTGCTTGGCATTTCATCTGGTTGTATGGCCAGTAACACATCTGCAAGGGCACGACGCTCCTTTTGAGGTACTGCATTGCTGAACAGTGCCAAAACAACCAGTTCTGGGGTTAAATACCACAAATGTCTATCAAAGGCTTTCACAGCGCTGACTGAAATGATTGAGTTGACAGCTTTATAGTTGAGCAGAGTCTTGTATAAGCACAAATCAAACCATGGGGCATTTGAAGCAGACTGACATATGAGCCACCAATCACAATAAATATAAACAACAAACTCCTTCAGTTTTTCCTGTTGATGTGTTGTTACAGTTCCTCGAGGTAGTACAGAAATTTGCTCTTCAAGTAGGCATATTTTGATGGAATAAAGAATCTTTGACATCCACCTTGCTTTATGCATGGCCCCAGGTCTGTGGAGTGTTCCTTGTTTTGTGACATCATCATCGAGGACTACCTGGCAGAGTTGTGCCATTTCCTTGTAGTCTTCCCTACAGTATGAAGCACTTGTGCGGATTGTGCTTAAAACCTTGTTTTTGCAGGATAAAAGCAGTTGTTGTGCATCGTCATTGTACATTGAAATGTCAATTTTGGTTAAACTTTCATCCTTTGCATGCGATATGCGTTCCCAATTCTTCTGGAATCTTTGGAACAAAGATGCTTCTGGAGACTTTGATGTCTCAATTTTGAGAGCGTCAAACACATGATCCAGGATTACCTCTCCAACATGATGGCGACATGCACACCACAGAAGAGCACGGTCCAGTTTTGATTGAATGGTAACACAGGCAGCTGTAACGTGTCCAGTGTTTGATGCTGTTGTGTCAAAACATAAGTTGACAACTGACTGTTTGCACTTCCATGAATGTAGAAACGTGTAAGTGTGCTCGGCAATGATGTCACCTGATGACATATCACTTCCACGAGGATATCTAGCCACTCCCAGTAGCTTTACATCAGTGGCATTCCCAACCAACACTGGCAATCTTTCTTCCTTGCCATTCTTGTTTGTGAGCGTATGCATCTGCTTGCCATCCCAGTGAAGTGTTGCAGCTGTTGGGGCGATCCAATTTTCTCGAATATCTTTGGCGATAGCACTTGTTATTGATCGTCGAGCCTTATCAGCAGTTGAATACGACTTGGCCACACGACGTGGATCACCTCCTGCCTCTTGAATTACAGCTTCGGTGAGCACAGCCTGTTGAACAGGAGTTATGTTTAGTCGTGTAGCAACAGACACGACTGAAGGCCTTTTCAGAATATCATGAGGAATAAAGGCAGACGTACCTGCATATGTTGATCTGTGGTGACTACGCTTCCTTTGAAGCTCTGGAATCGCCTCTTCTTCAGTTTCTTCCAAGCTATCTGCAGAGGCACTATCATCAGAGCATACAGAACTTTTCATCTCTTGTACACTGGATGATTCATGACGTTCTCGTCTTGAAGCTTCCGCTAAGATGCGTTTTTTTCTTTCTACGATCTTTATCAGCTTTCTTCTTGTCAACACTACCAAATGAGGCTACTCTGTCAGATTTCATTGACTCTAAAAATGCTCTATCTTCCTCATTCTTAATGTTTGTCATTGCATCTTTTGTCCATACACCAAAGGTCTTATCAAGACGTTCATTCATGGATTGCAACTTAGCCAAAGTGTTTGGAGATTCTCTGCGAGAAACAGGTATTTGACGCAATTTGTTATTGTCATTAAGAAGGTCAAGTATTAGTTTGCAGCATTGATGGTCTGAAAGCATAGGAATATTTGCTTTAGTGTAGAATGTTTTCAGTTGGATAAGGACTATGCTGGCAGATTTCCATTTGAGTGGCTGTGTTTGTTTGCCTTCACATATTTCTTTCTGGATGTGCCACATCACGCATCGAAGAACCTGCCGGCAAGTTGGGAGGCGGACTCCTGTCAATGTACCATGTCCTTCTGTAAGAGCATTGCCAAGACCAAAAATGGCACTTGCTAATCTGGTCTTCTTAGCTTCCATTGTTACAGCTTCCATTGTTTCTGAAAGACAATAAAGGATATTATTAGACTATAAGTGAAGTTTCGTTTATGGTACATGTTTTATGTAAATCACCCCTTTAGGGTGCATCAAACGCCCTTAGGTTCTTGGATTTTAATGTCTATTCTCTCAAATGTTATGTAAATCACCCCTTAGCAACTCTATATTAAAAGAAACAATGTAAGTAGTCAACTGGTTGGTAAATAAAAAAAATAGATATTTTTACATAGCGCGGCCCCCGAAAATTGCCGCGAAAATATAAAAGTGACCGGTGGCCACCCAGGACCACCTCCGATTTAATTAATTTTTGGCATACACACTTCTAGCAACAAGTGTAACATTTGAGAGAATAGACATTAAAATCCAAGAACCTAAGGGCGTTTGATGCACCCTAATATATATATATATATATATATATATATTATATATATATATACATATATATATATATATATATATATATATATTATATATATATATTATATATATATATATATATATATATATATATATATATATATATATATATATATATAGGGGTTGGACAGAATGATGGAAACACCCCATTTTCGGTGCTGCATTTTCTGATATCATTAATGGCGTTATGTACTTTATTAAATTAACATGTAACTGCATCTAATATTAAGAACATCTTCTATTTTAATATGTTCATATAGGTTTTTCATGTTCTTGTAGAATAAATAAAAATATGGCGCTTGGAAAAAATGTTAGACTATGAAAGGGGCATGATAGTAGGAGCCCTTTTAGTTGGTGTCTGAATATTAAAAGTCGCATGATTGTCCCTTCGCCTTGAGGAACAGTCCCATAGTTATGAATACATGGAAAGAAATTTTAAAAAAACTACATCACATAAGCACAGAATTGTTCCCATTATTCTCCCCAACTCCAAATTCATTAGAACTTTGGTACTGGTTGGTGTTAAAATAGGCTTTACTACAGTTCCCATAACATAGTTATGACTGACACTAGTCTTTGCGGACTATTGATTGTTAAATTTTGAACAAAAAAGTTTTGATGCGATAGTCTCTGATTGATTCTTCACAGTTCATAATTATCATATAAGGTTCTTCTGTCGCATTCTGTCACTGTTGCTTTACGCTCCAAAATGTGTTCCGCAAGCAATGCTGCTGACAGATTCGAACTCTGTAGAGATACTGATGGTGCTCATGTAGAATCATATGCTTAAGTATTCATTAAATGTATGCCTTCTATTATATTGTTATTGAATTTTACTCTTTTTGCTACGTTTTCACTGAAATAGGGACTTTGTATTACACCATCAACTGGAATTCAATTTTTCTAATTTATTTTCCATTTAAAATTTTTTTTTTTTACTTTTTAGGTCAATCCACAGCACCCCATTCCCCTGATAGGCATACCCATTAGGCCGGGTCGAATTTCTGGGGGCAGATCGAGCACTATGTGAGGCTTATGAATTGGGGTCCTGACCAACATACTCCAAAAGAAAGTTTATGCTCCACCCCGTACCACTAGCATACTCCCTCCTATTTTTGGCTCCACCCCAAAAATGAAAATGGAGACCATTTAGAGCATCTTCTCATAGAGATGACCCCCCCCCCCCCCCCCCCTCCCTAAAATTGCATAATATATATCGTGTGCAATTTTCAAGCAATTACCTCAAAAATTTGGATTTCTCAAAATTTTCACCACTCGTATTTTCTCAAAATATTTGCTATATCAGAAAATTGAATACACATAAACATCGTTTATGTGTAATCAATTTACTGAGCTGTGTGTTAAATTTCAAATTCAATACCAATAAATTTCATGTTCTAATTATCATATATTTTTACAGGAATTATAAGAATTTATGCTCTTTAGATTTACTTATGATCCATGCATGATTCTATAAAAGTTGGATTTTTAATTTTTTAAAAAGGTTGAAAAAATGTCAACCAGAAACAAATCTTCGAATGCAGCTTTTGGTTTTGCCACTGAATTCCGCCGATCAATGATTCCTACAAAGACAGACGTTGTCAGATACTATTTCTTCATTCAAAAGAGAGAAAAAAAATCAAGTCAAGGGGATCAGCAACTGCGAACGATTGCTACAATATAGTTACCAAAGATCTTCAAGATATTTGGGCCATGTTCTCTTTCCCTGTCATTCAAGAAAGATCTATTTCTTCTGCAGTGGAAAGATTAATCAGATCAGCTCTTTCCTTGAACAAGGTTCCTCTACGTCAAAGGAATGAAAATTTTGCTAAAAAACTTGCTTCATATGATGAAATGTTTGACATTTGTACTTGCAAATGTTATGATAAAGCAATAGAAAGGCCGTTTTGTCGATGTGAGGTAAAAATCCCAATGGTAGAGTGGGAGTCATTTGTAGGCCAAAAGCAAAGAATAAATCAATTAGGGCCATTTGATCGTGAAGCTGCCGCTGTCCAGAGACGATCCCTCTCAAGAGCAAGAGAAGAACAAGAGAGGCAACAAATGTCACAAGTGAAATGGCAGAGGCTATGGAAGTTGTACCATCTTCTTCAGTAGATGACTTTAGCGAAGATATAGAAGACAGTGACAATGAGCTAGAATTCGTGCCCGATGTGGAATTGATTGAAAATGATCAAAATAGGTATTCATACAATGAATTACCATTGGTGGCAGACCGTTACCGTGTGAGTTCGAGAGCTACAGCAGCTATTGTTAATGCTGCATTGAAAGATATGGGAATAATCGATCACTCTAACATGCTTGATAGGAAGAAAATAGAGAGAGAATTCGTGTAGGCAAGAAAAATATTGTTAGATCTAGATGTGAAAATGTGAATATTGAATGTATAGGGTTTGATGGAAGAAAGGATGATACGTTAACCAAGCATGGAAAAGAGAAAGAACATTATTATGTGCTGATCAAAGACCCTGGAGGTATCTATGTAGACCATCTCTGCCCTGACGCAGGAAGTGCTCGGTGTATAGCTGATAAAATTATAACGTTCTTAATTGATTCAGCGAGCATCGACACTCAATGCTCTGCTATGCGACGGTACTGCTGTCAATACTGGTAGAATTGCTGGTACCATAAAATTGATTGAAATTTTTTTGCATAGATCACTTCAATGGCTCGTGTGTCTTTTACACATGAATGAACTCCCCTTCAGACACATATTTGAAACCATAGACGGAAAGACATCAAGGCCAAATACCTTTAAAGGTTCAATTGGAGCCAAATTGAAATGTGATTTAACCATTTTAGACTTAGTGGCATTTTCACCAGTTAGGGCAACGTCCAAGATATACCACCGAATGTCGTGAAAGAGTTGAGCAGTGATCAAAAGTATCTCTATGATATGTGCCTAGCAGTGCAATCTGGATGGGTATCTGAAAGTCTAGCCCGCAGGTCTCCAGGTGCCATTCATCATGCTTGCTGGATTACCCGAGCAAACCGGATTCTTCGTTTATATGTATCGACTTTGCATCCCGAACAAAATCTGAAAGAACTGGTAACCATCGTCATGAAATCATATGCTCCTGGATGGTTTCATATCAAATCCCATCCTAAAGCTACTGACGGAGCACGGAATTTTTTTCATTTGATTGTCTCGATGCGAGGATTGGAAGAAAAACATCGCATTATTATGGAACCGGTGTTCCATAATAATGCCTATTTTGCCAATCCCGAAGCTATCCTACTGTCAATGCTTACTGATAGCAGACAACATGTCAGAGAAGATGCTCTTCAGAAGATACTTCTCAGTCGGACACGTTTCAGTGGCACACGAAATTTTGAGCTTCCTAAATCTCTAAATTTCGATTCCAAAGACTACTATGAGATGATTGACTGGAGAAAGGAAGCTATCAATCCTCCACCTTTGATAAGGAATTTCAGCAATGAAGAGCTACTGCATACAAGAACAGAACCCTTGAAAATTGCTGCCTTTTCATGCCACAGTCAAAGCGTGGAAAGTGCAGTGAACTTAGTGAGAAAATCATCAGAACAAAGGATTGGCTACGACAATCGGCACAAATTTATCCTCAGTCAACTGGAATCAAGAAAAAGACTGCCACAGTTTGAATGGAAAAGCCAATGGGGCCAAGGCACATCCACAAGTAATTAGTGAATTGTGAAGGTAATTTTTAAATTAAATTTTGTTTTTACTTCAAAGCTGTTTTGTGTAATAAATGGTACAATAGACTAATTGTCTTCTTTTCAGACAAATATACTAGGTCTATATGAGGTTTATGAATTGGTCTCCTAGGCAATCAGTACTCCAAACTAAAGTTTATGCCATCCTTTTCTATATACTGATAACACTTTTTGGGGATGCGGCAAATTTTCAAGGATTTGAAATTTCTTGGATAATTGCCTGAAAATTGTACATGAGGTATATTATGCAATTTTAAGGCGGGTCATCTCTCTAAAAAAAATGCTCTAAATGATCTCCATTTTGATTTATGATACTATTTTTAATTTGGGGGCGGAGCCAAAAATAAGAGGGAGTATGCTAGTGGTACGGAGGGGAGCATAAACTTTCGTTTTGAGTATGTTGGTCAGGATATCACTTCATAAACCCCACATAGTGAGTGCCCATCTAAAAAAATCATTTTGACTAGATTTCGACCCGGCCTAATACCCATGCCGGTCTCTCTCCAAATTTTCCCTCCCATTAACAGCACACCTATCTATCAGTCAGATCGAGTTATGTCTTAAAAACCTCGTGAAATTAATTTTAATCCTTCAGGAGAAGTACGGTCAGCAGGTCACTACCCCAGTCATAGTGGTCAGTACTCGCTACTCGTACCCCAACCTTCTGAATCCTGATATGCTTAAACCTTAATTTAAGGACCCTGTCGCTTTTGTTTGGGCTTCCCTGTTTTAAAACATTTTACTGAAGCTTTAGTAACTCGGTAAACTGTAGAATAGGGTCACTGCTCACTATCTCACAATATAAAGTTCTTATAAAGTTTATAATGAAAAAAAGTTTTTTTTTTTTTTTTTGTAAGTGTGGGTCCAACCAAAATTACCCACTGAACCTGGACTATGAAAATTAAAGTCGTCTCCTGAACAGAGTTACAGGCTAACAAAGGTCCTAAGACCCCCCTCTAGGCTAGTCCAAGAAGAAAGCTAAAAAATTAGAAATAGCAATAAAAAAAAAGAATACTGAAAACTTATAGACGTGTAAAGCTTTCACACAGGAATAGTAGTAATAGAACAGTATAGAACAGACCATGCGTACACTTCTCATGTACTTAAGTTACGCATTGGAAGACAGTGAAAAATAAAGGATAGCATGAAAACTAAATTATGTGGTCTAATCTACACCATGCATTTTTTTTTAAAGGAATTTTTTTTGTTTGTTTATTATATACAAGAAGTCATTATTTCGTCGTTGCATCACTTCTCCGTAGCCTGCCAAAGTCACTGTACCGAAGATTTATCATTCGGTAATTTATACTCCGTCCTTCGCATAGGAATTATCTAGATAAAGGCGTACTGGTTAGGAGGGCACCTCCAGCTGGCCAGACCTACAATTTAAGAATCCCCCATACATAATTTTTTTCCTCGCGAAATTTTGATGCATAATATTTAAGTTCCACTCAGTAAATTCCCTAAAGATGAGTATGACTATTTGGAAGTTTTGACTCAAGAGATCTCATCAAGCTTCCCATCATTTGAGAACTCCCAGTGCTCTATAACTAGACAAGACCAGCGCCTCCCACTACATTTATATCTTAAGCAAAAATCACTGCTTCTATCTCAATAAATAAACACTGTGTACTTGGAGTAGCCATTCGGAGGTTTTGACTACCCAGAATTCCCGTCAAGCTTCCCGTCTCTACCATCGGGGCATCATTTGAGAATTCCCAGTGCTCAGTAACCAGACCCGATCAGCACCTACTACTACATTTAAAGTAGCAGGAGGCGCGAAATTTGAAATTGATGAAACTAGTCAGCATACTCAAGTTACTCAACTACCAAACAGGCCTGGAAGGGGGAAAGTCAGAGGTTTCACCCCGAAGATTCCCGGGATGAGGAACCTCATACTGACCGACATTGACATCAACGACATAACAACCCACTCACACCTTTCCCCGCCTGAAATTTCATTCTTAACTCGTGAAACTTTTCATCAGTATACGACTTTAAATTACAAAATTTGCAAACACACTCCCTGTCTTTAGAATCATCGCCTTATACAGTGCGTTCGAAAAGTCTCTCCCCAGTCAACATGCTATAGCCAGTATATGCGCGCTAAACCGGTTTCAGCTGGTTTAAACTCGATCGTGTCAGTACTGTGACAGAGTTGGGATCGTGGCAATAGTGTGTGTCGATAGCTTGGTAAAAAATTCATGAGACACTATTCATGAAACACCATTGCACGACCAGAAAATCGGCGTTTCGGTTGCAATATCAAGAAAGCGAATTGTCGGTCCCATTTTCTTTGAGAACACGATAAATGCTGAACGATACTGTTCGGAAATTCTGTATCCATTTATTGGACAGCTAAACGAAGTGGAAATACTGAATGCATACTTCCAGCAAGATGGTGCCACGGCACACACTGCTCACCTTTCGATGGAGCTACTGCATGATGTGTTTGGGGATCGCATAATTTCAAGGGGGCTTTGGCCTCCACGATCCCCAGACCTTACGCCGCCCGACTATTTCTTGTGGAGAGGAGCAAAAGGTGTTGTTTATAAAGACCGCCCGGAAACAATTCAGAACTTAAAAACGGCAATATCCACTTACATTGCTTCAATATCAACCAACACTTTAAAAAGTGTTTGACAACAAGTGTAGACGAGTTGCTCTGTGCCTGAAAAATGGTGGAAAACACTTTGAACACATGTTGTAAAATCAAAAAGGTTGTGTAATAAAATCACTAAATCATGGTTGAATGAAAACTGTAGTTTTTCAATTTCCTATACGTTTAACATAGCACTGCGGAGAGACTTTTCGAACGCACTGTATAAATGTGTCTATTTTAAAACCAATGTTTCTCAATGTTCCTGTTGTTCAAGTTGAAGAAATTCTCAATTTACGTTATGAAAACGATTTAAAATTTTGATCACCTGAATTAATTCGCCTTTTAAACGCCGAGTTTCAAGCGTATATAAATTCAGCTCTTTGAGTCTGTCTTCGTATGGTTGGAATAAGCGTTGTTGCACGGCGCTAAATCCTTTCTACCATTTCTATACCTTTTATATAGGGCGACCAAAACTGTACAACATATTCCAGATGAGGCCTAACGACCGACTTGTATAATGGCAAAACAATAACTTCATTTATATTAAAAAATTACGAGAAATAAAACCCAATACTGTATTAGCTTCACTGCTCGTGACTGAACATTGTTTTGAGGACTTTAAATATTTAGTGACAGTGACGCCCAAATCTTTTTCGTAAAGAAAATAGAGGTATTTATGAAGAGATACTAAATCGCAAACAACGTAATTAGAGGTACTAAAATTAATAAATTTCGAGCTACGCGAAGGACTACACAAGTTTTCCCGTTTCCAGGGAGCCAAACTGTAATCAATGCACCTGTTAGGGTAACCTAGTGCTGAAAGCGCCGGGTTGTTAGTATAAAGGTCCTGGGCTCGATTTTCGGCTCGGACTGTAGATTTCAGGTTTAAATCGTTTCTCTGGGTCTCCCTCGGTGGGATTGGGGTCCGGATCCCACAAAAAGTTGTTAGTCCTTTCTGACGCACGGCCTTACGGTACGAAAGCCGTTAAACAACCCTAAATATTTTTATTATTATAGTGAATGTGAGGTAAAGAATGAGGTGCGACAAGTAGCTACATCCAGTGGGTCTTGTTAGGTAGGAAAAGGTGATGCTTTTATTTTTCTGTTTATTTGAAATTCAGATTTTGAGAATGTGAACAGTAAATTTTTTTTTTCATTACTTCGATTCAGGTGGACGGGGTTAGGATTTTTATTTGTGAGGTACTGATGCCAAAATTTAACCGATGCTATGCCGATTCTTTGCCTATATTTTAAAAAAATCAATTCCCTTCATAAATTTTACTAATCTAATGTGAAAACTTTCAATTTTCATATTTTTACATTTCAAATTTGTTTAAATGCTTTTCCTCAGCTCACTCCACAATATACAGCACCAGATTTTGTTACTCATATACCGTAGCTAAAATGATGTGAAAAAGTATTATTACTCGGTAATAATTTTATTTTAGTTTCATAAATTGAATATCAATATTTAAAGTAATTGGTTTTCCTTATATTGAAGGTGTTTCTTCAACAATGTCAATAAAAATTTTTATTAAAATTTCAAGTCCCTGGTGGCGTATTTGAATAAAAAAAATGGATATATAATCTGGGTTTATAAAATTATTAAAATAATTAAAATAAAATCAACATAAAATGGTTTAATATATAAATTATAAAGTACAACGTAATGTAGAATTATTATTAATATCCAGTGGTGGCCATAAGTCAAGCATCACCCCATCAATTTAAAAAAAAAAATTGTTTTAACGTAAAAGTAAAATATCAAAACTACTGTAAATGGTAGAAAAGACTTATTTAGAAACTACTCAAGCATACAAAACATACTAATGAATTGAGTCGGTATTTCGTACATTTACCCTTTTTTTTTCAGCACTTCGGCGATACGTCGTGGCATGGAATTTACCAGTATTTCGCAATACTCCGGCGTAATTTCCTGCGCTCACACCTTCTTTATGGCTTCAAGCAAATCATTCAATGATGTAGGATTGTGACAGGTAACGTTTTCTTTAACGGTTCGCCAGCAGTTCTGTATCGGGTTTAAATTGGGCGAGTTTCCTGACCAAGGCCCGACCAGCTGAAAACCCGAATTTCGGAGCCAATCAGACACGGTTTTGGTGCGGTGACATGGCGCTCTGTCTTGTTGGAAAAACCTAAATATCCTGCAGGAGAAGTTGCCGCTGTTTATGGAGATGCGCCACACAACGTTTTTCCAACAAGACAGAGTGCCATGTCACCGCACCAAAGCCGTGTCTGATTGGCTCCGAAATTCGGGTTTTCATCTGGTCGGGCCTTGGCCGGGAAACTCGCCCGATTTAAACCCGATACAGAACTGCTGGTGAACCGTCAAAGAAAAAGTTACTTGTCACAATCCTACATCATTGAATGATTTGCTTGAAGCCATAAAGAAGGTGTGGGCGCAAGAAATTACGCCGGAGTATTGCGAAATACTGGTAAATTCTATGCCACGACGTATCGCTGAAATGCCGAAAAAAAAAGGGTAAATGTATGAAATACTGACCGCAATTCATTAGTATTTTTTGTATGCTTGAGTAGTTTCTAAATACATCTTTTCTACCATTTACAGTAATTTTGGTATTTTATTTTTACGTTAAAACAATTTTTTTTTTTTAAACTGATGGGGTGATGCGTGACTTATGGCCACCACTGTAAAATAGATTACAGTACAATAGTTTATAATATTTAAAGATTAGCTAGTTAAGAGAAAATGTAAATTTATGCGTAACTTATTAAGCTTTTACGTGAATGTAAAATATTTTTATGTAGTTACACTTTGAAATGAGTATATATTATCAGTGTTTTTTGTTTTTGCTTTTTCTATAAATATACATTGTTTTGTAATGAAACTTTTAAAATTTCGGAGAATCAGTGAGAGAATCGGCTAAATTTGGCCGATGCCGATTAATCGGTACACCACTAATTTTAGTTTGTTGGTCGCGTGAGCTACGAAATCTTGTCAGTAAACCTATTTCGCTTTCGCGTACCTAGGGGTACAAAAGAAAATTTTGAGGGTAGTTTGAATGGTTTGCTGGGTAGGTAGAATTTTCAAGATGCAGTTTGGTATGAATATAATAATTCCTATTCCTGCGGAACTGTCGTTATACCAATACTGTTTTTACGTGTTTAAATACTTGCTGCTTCGTGTTAATAATTGAAAGTATGTGAAAATTGTTGCAAAAAAAATATAAAACCAAATTCCACTAAAGTTTCTTCACGTTAGTACAAGGACAATGCTTACCTATATCCACTTGCACAAAATTTCATATCCTTCTGTGAAATAAGAGGAAAGCCAGCGAGACCATATGATCGCGCGTCTTAAGGTACCTAAGTGCCACCACAGGCCAAAACATGTTTTTGATGGATACACTATTTTCACCCTTCCTCTATCGCGTGGTTTGGGTTATAATGACCTTACGACACTAGAAGTATGGTTGAAAACCTTATGAAGCGAACTACTTTTTTCACCTCTGCCGCCCAGATGTGATGCGCGTCTTAAGGCCCCAATATTCCGTTCAACTGGTGGGAGGTGATGGGGGTGGGAACAGCAGGAGGAGCGCGAGCCAATGAAAACATGGCAGCCACGCCGCTCTGCTTTCTCATTGGCCACCCGCTCCACGCGCCGAGAGGGACACGACACAAACATCCCGCCAGTACCTTAAGATTCGCGTTGCTGTTAGCAGGCGTCCTGTGTTCGTGCTCATATTGCTGAATATTGCATGGATTATTCTATTCACCCGGCTTCTAACTATTATCAACGTGTGCAGCAATGTCTCACCGTGCTAGTGATAGTGATGAAAAATCAATGGAATCATTCTGTGCCAGAAATCGCACCCAAAGTTCGGCATAATAAGAAAATCAAAAAATTTAAAAAAATATATATAAAATATGAAAATATTAGGGGTGCACCGATTAATCGGTATCGGCACCTGGCATGCCGATTAATCGGCCATGCCAGGTATTTTCCTAATATCGGCATGGCCGATTAATCGGTGCACCACTAGAAAATATATTCCAAAAACTCATCAACATCTTCATTAGCATACTTAGAACTCTAATTTAGCCAAAAATGAACGTTCTACCTCAATTAATAACAGAGATACTATTGCCAGAATATTGCTGAACTTTGGAGGCGATTTCTGGCGAATTTTAATTTTGGCGCTTTGGTACCTTAAGACGCGGAACAACCTTTACTAATATTAATAATAAAATAAATACATTGTCTTACAATTTACAATGGCATAAATAATTGTGAAGCTTGACTATTTATTTTATTTTATTTTATTTGGCCCCTTAAGCTTTAGGCTTTATTGGGCTCTTAAATGATATGGAGTACAGTATTCACAAAAGTACTACAACCATTAAAATTTTGAGCATTTTTGCTAGTGAAACCCAGTTTGTGAAGCTGCACCAAAAATCCAAGTAGCTTGTCCGCTTAACCCTTTCACTCACTGGGTAGACAATTGTGTAGCTGAAAAATAAACCATATTGATTCTTGTATACCACACATAAAGGCAAATTTGTTTTTTACCCTATGTCATAATTCGTGAGCGAAAGGGTTAAAGTAAATGTTAAGGCAAAGATTATCACTGGTGTGCAACACATCTGATGTTTCAACATAACTGTTTTTTATTAATTCAGGTGTGCTGAATCCAAAAATTACATCCATTTTTTCTCATCACGTACAGTTTTCTGGCAAATACCTATCACCCATTTTGTATGGGTGGTATATAGACATACACCCAATTATGCAATATATGTTTATACATAGAATGATTTATTCAGTATATTTATATGCAGATACCATATATATATATATATATATATTATATATATATATATATATATATATATATATATATATATATATATATATATATATATATACAGGGTGGGCCGTAAGTTTCCATACATAGGAAAAATAAACATTTTTTTATGGACAACCATTTTTATTTATATAATATGCTCTACATGGTTGCCATTGTTTTGAAAACACATTTCAATACGTGTTCCCCACTGTTGATGAACACGCATTAGCACAGTTGACGTTATGCTTGTAATGGCGTTGGTGATACGTTCCTTTAGATGATTTATGTCTCGTATCTTTTCCTGATACACCATGGCCTTCAAGTGCCCCCAAAGATAGAAATCAAGGGGGGTGAGATCTGGGGATCTGGGAGGCCACTCCACAGGACCACGCCGACCAATCCAAGCATCCGGAAACTGCTGATCCAAATACCGACGCACGTGAAGACCATAATTTAAATTTTCCTATGTATGGAAACTTACGGCCCACCCTGTATAATAATCAGGGTACTGGTATAAAAAGAAATTGCAATGATCTTGCTATATTAATTTCAAACGTTTCGACATTTGGAATATTTTCCTGAAAACTTGGGTAATGTGAGTGAGGAACAAGGAGAAAGGTTCCACCAGGATATCAAGACTATGGAAAAAAGATACCAAGGAAGGTGGGATGTCAACATGATGGCAGACTACTGCTGGTCTCTGAAACGGGAAGGCTCAGAAGAAATGCAGCACAAGAAGCGAGCAAAAAAAAGACGACGATTTTCTCCTACTGATCAATCATGATTGATCTATTATGTATCAATTAAGTATCAAAGATGTATTTACTTTGAAATGTAGTCTGTATTTCTTATAATTTTGTACTCTTTGAAATTTAGTTGTTTAATACATACTATTAATATATCTGATTTATATTTTGTGAAAAACCCAGACGTGATACACAAAAGTGGTTGTGAAATTTGAAATCAGCATGGCAAAATTGTGCGAGATCACGTAATAGAAATAAAAATCTCGTACTTTGGTTTGAAATGCAGACTTGTGTTATTTATAACATGATCCGCAACTGTTCTCTTTTTTGCATTAGCTTTTTTCTCTTCTACCATTTAGTGTTTGGAAGGAGAACTAAATTACCTGCATAAAAACGTCATTGACGTAAATTATATTTTGATAATTATAAATTTAATATGTAAGCAAACAGTGGATCAGTTAATAAATTAACTACATTGGCTCGTAATTTATTGGAGATTAATGTGGTGATAAGTTTTTGTAATAAACTTCCAAATCATGCGAGTCTGTCCTTGTGCAAAGGTTAGTTCTTACTCAATATAGGTTATGAGCCAGGCCCCCAAATTTTGCCACCGGTACCATCTGAAGGGAATAATGCTCATAGTGATTTTGGTAAGGTATACACCTCTCGAGTTGGAAATTGTGTGTTAGCATTGCAGCTGTGGTAGCTTTTTGTGTGTTATCACCAGTGCTGTGCTTGCTAATTCTAAGCATTTCAACAGTTAGCGCCGCTAACGCTAATTTTGTCGCTAATTTTTTCTGAAACCATCCCAATTTATATATGTTCTGCCTTCCGTAATTTCCTTCCATATATTAGTACACACCTTGATATAATTGGTTACTAAGGTCCAAAAATGTGACATTATAGTCGACGAAAATGAAAAAAAATTTATGTAGGAGTCGAGTTTCTTTTGTATACTGTAATTGCTAAAAATGTATAATTTTATCTACAGAAATACATTTTTGCAAAATGTCCAACAGAATTATGAAAAGATGAATTTAAAGAATATATAGAGAGATATTCAATTAAATAAAAACATTTTATGCAAGTAGTTTATTATAAATATTATAGTTTAATTATGGTGCCCCTACCACATATTGAAAAATCCTATAATAAAAAAAAACCTTTTATATCAATTTTATTTGTCATCATTGCATTTGGTATGTTTTCACCAACAATGTTAATATGGTTTATTTTAAATTTTAGGTATTGTGGATGTGATGGTGGTGACAGTTCTGTTCAACGAGAGTTAGAAGTGGATCAGCAGAATCCCTTTTCTTCAGAATGGAAAAACTCAAGCAAAAGGAATCTCCTAAAGACCAGTGTATCATACACGAGACGGTATCTAATGAAGATGACCATTTAATCAGTCCTCAAAACTATGACTCCTGGCTATCTTTACGTCAAGCTGCCAAAGTGAGAAACCAAGCTCCTATTCTAGACATTACCAAACAGCTTGAAGACGAAGTAGTCCCAAAAATCTATCGCCGAAAATGCAGAAGCCTGTTCACCATGAAGAGAGATTTGGAGACTGAAAAGGGAAGCGGATGAAAGCCTCCGTGATGAGGCTGGTAGTAGTAGCTGTACATCAAAAAGGCCATCCAGGAGATCGTTATCAGAATCAAGGGTGTATAATCTAATCTGCATTTTCTGTAACAAGGTTAAGTTTGAAAAGCGTTCCAAGACGCGTGAAAAGCTTACACAAGTTGTACAACTGAGAGCAGACCAAAAACTACGAGTGTGTGCAATCCAAAAGGGAGATGAAAAGATTCTAGCAGTAACAAGTAAAGACATAGTTGCCGCAGACGCCCACTATCGCGTGTCATGCTATAAGAATTATACAAGAGTCAAGATAAAGCAACACGAGTACAAAATTGAGAATGAGAAAGAGAATGAAACAGATGGAGATGAATTCTATCAAAGGATTGAAAGAGAAGCTTATGCAGACCTTTTCGAGTATCAGAACTGATATCATTCCCAACGAGAAGATCGTACCAATCACTTCTTTAACCACAAAATTAGAATCCTTCGTACTCTCTGGTGGAGTTAAATTCCTGCAGGTTTCCACGAGGAAGCATATTCGCAGGAGACTGGAATTTGAGATGGGTGATTCAGTAAATATATTTCCAGATGACAAGGAAAAGTTGATGATGGTTCCTGACAGTGTATCATTAAAGGATGCTGTCTTGGAAAATCAAATTCTAAATAGGGAGTGCAGAGTTTGGAAGGCCAAGTCGACCAATTTCAAGATCATAGATCAGACTTCATCACAGATCCGATCAGCCATCAGACAGGACATGACACCCACTCCCTGGCTATACCATCCGTCTGATGTGAATAATAGTGCTCACTTCTCCATACCAAATCAACTAGAGCGATTTCTTGTCAAGCTTCTGACTGGAGATCCTGACACCAAAATTCAGTCACGCAGGGTCACCACTCTGATCCGATCATTTAGCAAGCATAGACAACATAAACCCAAAACATCTACTGATTCCCTATGCGGTAAAAACACTGACTGGAAACATTGAGGTCATCCAGACACTCAACAAACTTGGGCATGGGGTGTCTTACTCTCAGCTGGAAGAGAATGATACTGCTCTGTCTCCAAAAGTTAGCAACAGGCCTTAACCAGAGAGTTGTACTTTCAGCCTCCATTAAGCCTCATGTCTTCACCAACCTAGCATGGGACAATATCGATAGACTTGAGGAGGATCTCACTGGTAAGGGTACGTTACATCGAGTCAATGGCATAGCGGTACAGGCCAAGGTCGATGGACCACATCTTCCCAGAGCTGAACTTCCACGCATTGAGAAACTGAAGCAGAGTTCAGTCAACATTGAGCACCAAGAGCTCGAAGTCTATGCAACCGGTGCACATGTGGGCCCACAGCCTCTCCCAACCAGAGAGAACTGTATCCAGGAAGCCAAGGATGCTGCTGAAGTTGCCTGTAACAAGAACCTGATGTGGATCCTTGCAAGTCAAACAGATCCAGTGAGTCAGACAATCCCAAGCTGGACTGGGTTTAATATCAGAACCAAGGACCAAGTACCAATCTCAGATGTTGTTATTGAGTCTCTGCCCACCATCAATGCACCAGCCACAGAGTTGACCACACTGTTTGAGATCCCTAACTAGTCAGAGCTAATCAGGAAGAGCTGCTTCTGAAAACAATTGTGGTAGTCACGGATCAAGCGCTCTTTGCAAAAGCCACTGAAATTACTTGGAAGCGTAAAGAGCGCTGTTCTTAAGATGGGAACATTCCACATCATTTGTAACGCCTTAGCCATCCAAGGAAAGCAATTTTAGGATGCTGACCTAAAGGTGAGATAGAGAGTCATCAGCTTCCACTATGCAGGAACTGCTTAATAAAACACGCACAAAGAGCCAACTACCAGGCTGGAATATGAAGATGGTGTCTGGAGCAGAACCCACAAGTGCCAAGCCCTGTTGACAGAGAGTGGAAGATTGAGAAGGAAGGAGGTAAACAGTTGGTAGTGGACTGGATGGATGGTTAGCCAACACCTGAGGCCGTCCTGGATTTACTGGCTTGCAACTGTCCAAGGAAGTGTGCACTGCCAAAATGTGTGTGTATAGCAAATGGACTCAAGTGCACCGATATATGCAGACTACCAGAGTGCGAGAACCAGTTATCTATCTCAGACAATGAGGAAAGTGCAGACGAAGATGAGGATGAGCTGGAAAATGATTACGATTATTAGATTCATCTTCAACATTTTACATTGCTTACACTCAGTGCATATAATCATAAATGTCAGATTGGTTTAAGTTTAAGCACTTTTCTAAAAACAAAGTGATTTATTATACGAGAAATAGGCACTGCAATGTAAGTGCCACCAATAACGCAGTTTTCAATTTAGACATCTTTAAAAATATTTGCTGAAAAGCTTTTAAATTTATCCACATGCGTGGATGGCTAATGAAAAAATAAAATCTTATATTTTTGAGAAATTACAGGGAAATAAACACTTATTTTGTTCATAGACACGCTATCATACACTTTTATTTGATTCTAGGACACTGTGCTTCAATAACAGAAAAAATATCATATGATTCATGAAACGCAAAACATCCCTCAAAATGAGGTATTTTCTCATTTGGAGGTGGGGTAACATTTTCTGTTGTACTGATTGTAATATACTATTTGCATAAAAAATATTTAGTTATTTAGATTTCTCAATAAATTTGCTACAAACTCATGTGATCATATGTATTCCAGAATTTTTACTAACTTTTCCAAAATAAATGATAGACAAATACTTTTCTAAAAACAAAGTGATTTATTATACGAGAAATAGGCACTGCAATGTAAGTGCCACCAATAACGCAGTTTTCAATTTAGACATCTTTAAAAATATTTGCTGAAAAGCTTTTAAATTTATCCACATGCGTGGATGACTAATGAAAAAATGCCATTGGTTTCAAATGGATGCCTTACTGGATGTTGGCCATTTTTCAGAAAAGTTTATTTTAGAGTAGGGTTATAAAAAGGGTGATAACACACAAATTACTGCCACCACTGCAATGCTATCACATATTTTCCAACTCTAGGGGTGTATACTTTGCCAAAAATCACTGTGAGCATTATTCCCCCCAGATGATACCGACCAACCCTACTTGCTCATGGACTAATACTCTAGGTGGTGGTGAACATGTAATATAACGCAATAAATAATGAGAACATATGGTCAGTTTCGTTTATTATTATTATTATTATTATTATTATTATTATTATTATTATTATTATTATTATTATTATTATATATAATCGTCGACGCATTCATAGTTTAAGCGGAAGCATGAAGAATTATATATATCTATATAAAATCATTGGTTAAGGTCTCAGTTTTAAAGTGTGCTCAAAATGTTTTGCATGAAATTATTTACTTGTTATAATGCAAACGTGGACTGATTAGATATAGATAGGCTGTGGACAAGGAGTTTCATTGGTTTTTAAAAAGTACTTAGAAACTACATTGATTTAAAACAATTATTTTTACATAATGAATGTCAAAAACTTAGTCCCAGTGATGTACTGTAGGTGATGAATTTGTGTTCAGTCTGATGAGCTTCTGACTTGAATACTGGTTTGTGGTTTCTAATTATTTAAGTAATAGTATGAATATCACTTGTTTCCTATTTTATATTATTTTATAATTGATTTTTTGAATATCTCAGAAAAGTTAATGGTCAGTGGTGCTTGTTTTAAAGGAAAATTATTAAAAACCATTCAGTTATTGCTAAAAAGTCTCTAAAGGCCTCTGTCCCAAGTTTAAAACCTAAAAAAGAAAAACTACTAAATTACTATAGAACTTTGATGCCTATTACATTTCCTAAATATTGTTGTATTTTCATAGGTTCTGAGGAATCTCCTAATGTTACTGACGAAGCAACTGCTGAACCTGAAGTAGCGGTGAATCCCTCAGTCAGAGAGCAGGAGTCTGAAGTAGGTGTTGCAGGAAAGGCAGGGAAAGAATCTTCAGCCCCTTCAAAAGATTGCATTGTTTGAGTTATTTTTTTATTAAAAGTTCAGTCCCGCTCTATCCATCTATTCAACGGAGTGAGGAGTCGTACCAGTATATATATATATATATATATATATATATATAAATGCAGTCATCTAGGCCTGTACCAAATAATTTTTTTCCTTAGAGACTAAGTAAGCTAAATTAATTTGTCAAAAGCAAGCTAACAAAATTGAATATAATTTTCTTCACATTTTCAGTTTTTAAAACTTTGATAAACCTAGAAGTAAAAGTAAGCATTTATTATTCATTTCAAGATCTACCCAATTCCACCTCTTTCTCCACAACGTTTGTGGAAAAAATATAATTAATGTTTGAGACTTTAAGAAAGCAAATTTGTATATTGAGATGTACATACCGTTAACGGGTTTATCTCAAATCATCGTGGTGGTTCAATTTGCAGTTAAATAGATAGATTTTTGTTTATTTACTAATTTTAAACTGGAGAAAAACTCTGAACTGTGAACCTCCAGTTTTTAGAAGTATTACTGCACATTACCGACTATACCAATCCAAGTATTTTAGTGTAGTTATAAGATGTTTTGATTACTTTATATTTGAATTACTACAGCATATGTAAGTTATATTCTGAACTAATTTTGATAAGGTATTTGTGTTACCCATACTATATATGTTTTTATATAATTTGGAGATACATATTACTTACTGCAAGATGGCTTTCCTGTGATTGTAATAATTAATCATGTATTCTGATTGTGTAATTGAAATTATACGTAAATTTGTCATTTTTAGAAGATACCTGACACCCCAATAGCAACTGAGCAAATGTGCTTTTAGACACGGTTGACAATCAGGCTTTAACTATTTAAGCATCACTAGGCACCATTAATTGGCAACAGATTCACCCCAAAATTATATTGATTTTTAATAATATTTCTCTCTGATTTTCTTAATTATCATAACTCCCATTTAATTAGAAAAGTAGGTTGGACACAACTTGCCGACGCTAAACTGGAAACACAAATGAATATCGGAGATCACCCCCAAGTATAGTTTTCCATTTTAATTGGTATCTCTGAAAATCGCTCGCTCAGTCATTAAACAAACATTTACACGCACCAACCCTCAAATACGTTGCTTTGCTCTTTGATCCTTTTTATTTGGAATTTTCCGGATACTACTTTATGCCATGGATCTCAGTCCATACTAACCATGAAGACTGAGTTACTCGTTAGAAGGTACTTATCTTAACGTGTTTATATTTACAATAACATTAGTTATCAATGTTAATTACGGTCTTCCAAGTACCTCTCTCAGATTTTCCATAGTAACAGAGAAAGTATTCCTAAAATTATGTGAATTTTTATTTTGAAGCGTTAAATACTTAAAATTTCAGTAAGTTTGAAATGTAATTATTGTTAGAAGGTACATTTTCTTATATTGTACGGAAGGTCTAGTTACTGTGAACCAAATCTTTTATGTAAATCTTTCTCGCGTTGGACAATATCGACAAGTTTAGGTTAGATTTGAAAAAAATGTTGAGATGAAATGTCCCGTCCATATTTTGGATATATTATATATAATTATTATATATATAATAACGCCCCCAAAGTTTTCATCTCGGAAACGTCGTGTACGAAACTACCCCCTCTCCCCCTCCTGTACAAACTTTAATTATATTTTGAATATTGCATTAATTAGTACCTTAATGTTCGGTACAAGATGATGATAAGCGTTATAATTTTCCCTTGGTTCTTTATTTTTTTCTCGCATGACTGTTTGGCATTAAAACTTATGAGGTTTGATAAAGTAAATTATTACAATGTGTACAGTAATTCGTAACTATATATAGTAAATTAATAAAAATATTGAAGGAATTCTTCAAAGAGACATCGTAAACTTAATTTACATTTTGAAGGGTACAAGATTAAACTTAACTACTAAACAGTAAACAGTTTTTTTTAACGCAAATGTCCGTGTATAACTTGATGCGTAGAATTACACATTCTTTTCTATATTCAGTTTTGTTCTTTTGATCTCATTTTAGGACATTGTGGACTTGGATGTCCTGAAATGTATAAATTTCATCAAAAATTGTTTTCAGGAAGGAAGGAATTCAGAAAAATATAGTTTTCACAAAGGTGTCTTTAACGCTTCTGTTGTTGCCATTGAGTAATTTAATAATGAAAATTGTTCACTGCTGTTTGGTGATTAGACAATCTTTGGAGATATAAATTTTGTTTTAATGGTTTGAATCTTTGAATTTGTAAAATTATTTGATGCGCTTCATCTTCGTCTTCAGTGGAAAATTAGAGATTACGTATCAATTCAATATATTAATATATTAGTTTTAGGTTACGAACATAAATTCTACGGCAAGCACATACTTCTCAGCATATATTATTTATGCTGAAAGTATCTGATTTTCCCACTGACAATAATTATGCTTGAGTAAAGATTGATTTCAGGTCATCTTGAAGTAGCTGCAAAATAAAGCTGTTCTTTTTCACCCTGAAATGTTTTCCTGTATTTCATTAAGTGAACGTATTTAAAATTATAAATTTTCATTTTCCACTCCTCACTCCCGCTGATTTATTAGAGGCAAATATTAATTTTGTGTACATTCATCGCTTGTTGGTTTTATATATATATATATATATATATATATATATATTTTTTTTTGTGTGTAAAGATGTATATCCAACATTTGCAGCAATATTTTTGTTTATATATATATTATATATATATATATAATGTGGTTAATGC